>SJYA01000066.1:107781-174808 GCA_006410615.1 Neotragus moschatus | reverse complement strand
TATGAACTTCTGGACTTTAATATATGTTTCAGTCTATTGCAGTCATCATTATTATTTTATTTATGTGAGGCTCAGAATTTCCCAGTTTGGGCCATGGCAATTTTCTAAGCTAATGTTTGTGTCCTTTTTAAGACCCAAGCAGTCTTTGATAACATTTCTTTCAGCTGTGGCAAAACTCATAAATGCCTTGTTCTGTGGAATCAACCATCTTCCTAAAAGAGCAGTTTTTTTTGTTGTTATTTTGTTTTGTTTTCAGTCAATACATAAGTGATATATAGAGACAATAGTCTGGACACAGTATAGAGTTTTATCATTCACTTGAGTAAAAATTCATTAGAGTAAAAATACCTAAACAAAACCTTTAACTATCAACAATTTCTATATTGTTCTTTTGTCTCCTTGAACTTTTTTCCCATTCTACTTCCCTCACATAATTTTATTCTAATGAAATACAGTTTTACATTTGAAAGGATGCTAATCATCCTATCATAACCCTCTGCAACAGAAAATTGTATATAAATTAAAATGTAAATTTTTCCTTAATTCTCTGTAATCATATGTATTTAAGTCTTTAATGCTTTAGTATAG
This sequence comes from Neotragus moschatus, assembly GCA_006410615.1. Classification (NCBI taxonomy): domain Eukaryota; kingdom Metazoa; phylum Chordata; class Mammalia; order Artiodactyla; family Bovidae; genus Neotragus; species Neotragus moschatus. The sequence goes on along the minus strand of SJYA01000066.1, from coordinate 174,220 downwards.
CATATAAACTTCATAAAAGTTCATAAAAATGTTTAGGGATCTAAATAAATGTTCAAAACATATAAAACACCTCTCACATATATATATTTTTAAATTTAAAGATGTAATGTTAATCTCTGAAAAATTGAGAGAAGTTTCTCCCTTTTCTTCAAATCATGCAAAATATTCATCTGAGGGAGAAACTAAACAGGGTGAATAAAGAATTTCCCTGGGCCTTTCTCATAACAGAATAATACATAGGCAGAGAGGGACTCTTTCATATCAGATCAAAATTATCCATCATAGTTCTTACAGGTTTTGAATATTATAATTTTAACAATTATAANCAAAATATTCATCTGAGGGAGAAACTAAACAGGGTGAATAAAGAATTTCCCTGGGCCTTTCTCATAACAGAATAATACATAGGCAGAGAGGGACTCTTTCATATCAGATCAAAATTATCCATCATAGTTCTTACAGGTTTTGAATATTATAATTTTAACAATTATAATTTTATAAGAAAGGCATAGAATCATCCTTTGTGTCCTGTATTTACTTGGATGACATAAGGCACCATCAAGTTTCTTGGCATCACTTTGTTAGCTTTGCTATGCCATCAGACCCTTCCTCAGAACTCATGCTTTCTTTGAAGGTAGTCAAGGTAGAAAAAAATGAGGTCATATAAAGAACTGTGTCTTTTCACCTCGGCCACACTCTTTAATATATTTAAGTTCAGAATATCCCAACATTGACCAAAACACCCAGGTTCTAGTTTAACACATCACTCTACAGATTTCACATTGTTCCTTTGTTTGAATTCAGATTTTTGAATAAAGCAAATGTCCCATTGTAAGACTCTGGTTGGGTAAGACGTGAGCCTTTCTTCTTAAAGTGAAAGAAGAGCAATAACCAAAGAAATAATGGGATAGAAGAAAACCAGCAGATAAATTTAAGACTACAGGAAATCCGAGGATCAGAAAATCGACTCACTTAAAATTAAATCAACCCTGGATTTTCATTGGAAGGACTGATGCTGATGCTGGAACTCTCAATACTTTGGCCACCTGATAAAAGAGCCAACTCACTGGAAAAGACCCTGATGCTGGGAAAGACTGAGGGCAGGAGGAGGCGGAGGCAAAAGAGGATGAGATGGCTGGATGGCATCAACAACTCAATGAACATGAATTTGAGCAAACTCTGGGACATAGTGAAGGACAAGGGAGCCTAGCATGCTGCACTCCATGGAGGTCACAAAGAGTTGGACATGACTGAATGACTGAACAACAACAAAAATTATTTATGTTTGCATACATCCTTGTGTAGTGTTTTTTGTACCTTCAGAAGTACCTCTTTTGAAGGCTGCTGTGCTAAAGTATATACCCAATAGTGGGATAAATGAACTTCCTCTATTCGTGATAATGATGATGACTGTTAGTTGCTCAGTCCGCCTTTTTGCAACGCCATGGACTGGTGTTCACCTGGCTCCTCTGTCCATAGAATTTTCCAGACAAGAATACTGGAGTGGGTAGCCATTCTCTTCTCCAGGGAATCTTCGTGATTCAGGGATTGAACCCAGGTCTCCTGCATTGCAGGTAGATTCTTTCCCTTCAGACCCAGTAGTGGAATAATAAATAAGCTTCCTCAATTCAACTCATGAATAAATGTATTACTCTCTGCCAGACTGCTCTAGTTTTCCTGAACTATTTTATGCATTCCTACCAATAAAATCCCATTTCCTTATATTCTTGTAACATTTGTTATTATCCAGTTTTCATTTTTTTGACAGATTGGTAGAAACTGGTGGTTGCCATTCAGTTGTTCAGTCGTGTCCTGCTCTTTGCAACCCCATGGACTGCAGCATGCCAGGGTTCCCTGTTCTTCACTGTCTTCCCAGAGTTTGTACAAACTCATGTCCATTGAGTCGATGATACCATCCATCCATCTCGACCTCTGTGGTCCCCTCCTCCTCCTGCCTTCAATCTTTCCCAGCCTTAGGGTCTTTTCCAGTGAGTTGGCTCTTGGTATCAGGTAGCCAAAAGTATTAGAGCTTCAGCTTTATCATCAGTCCTATGAACATTCAGGATCGATTTCCTTTGTGATTGACTAGTTTGATCTTCTTGCAGTCCAAAGGACTCTCAAGAGTCTTTGCCAGCACCACAGTTTGAAAGCATCAGTTCTTTGGTGCTCAACCTTCTTTATGGTCCAGCTCTCACATCCATACATAACTACTGGAAAAAACATAGCTTTGACTAGACAGACCTTTGTTGGCAAAATGACATCCATGCTTTTAAATACACTGTCTAGGTTTGTAATAGCTTTTTAAAAAATGTGTTTATTTATTTGGTTGTGATATATCTTGGTTGTGGCACACAAGATCTTTATTGCAGCACACCAGATCTTTTAGTTGTGGCATACGAACTCTTAGTTGTAGCTCCTTGGATATGGTTTCCTGAGCAGGGATAAACTCTGGGCCCCTTGAATTGGGAGCTTGGAGTCTTAGTCACTGGACCACCAGGGAAGTCCCTGTCGTAGCTTTTATTCCAGGGAATGATCGTCTTTTAATTTGATGGCTGCAGTTACCATCCACAGTGATTTTGGAGCCCAAGAAAATAAAATCTGCCACTGTTTCCATTTTTTTCTCCATCTATTTGCCATGAAGCAATGGTACCAGATGCCATGATCTTACTTTTTTGAATGTTGAATTTTAAGTCAGCTATTTAAAAAAAAAATTCCTTTCCAGATTGGAGTAAAGTGGTATCTCAAGGAAAATTTAATTTATATATTTTCTGATTAATTATAATTTTGTGGTGCATTTTTAAAATTTCTTTTTGTGAAGTTTACTTTGAATTCTCTGCCCTTTTTATTTTGAGTTCTTTGCCTTGATCTAGTGGATTCATAGGAATTTTCCTACATTTTCTTGATATTAATCCTTTTAAGATTTCAAATATCCTCTCAACACATGTTATCGTTCAATTTTATCATCAGTAACCTACAATGAACATAAATACTGAATTACCAGTGTAGTCAAAGCCAATGATTATTTTATTATTTGCTTTATAGTTTGTGTTTTCTGAGTCTTGTTTTAAATTATGTTTCTACCCCCAAGGTAACAAATATATTTAATTTCTTTTGTTAGCATAATTGCTTTACTTTTCATATAAATTATAAATCTGCTTGGAATTTATCTATGTATCTATATAGAAGGTAGAGTTTCAACTTTATTGTCTCCATTTAACGAACCTATTTTTTCCCCAAATATCTTTCACATAATTACTCCTTTATAGATTTATATTACTATTTTATCATTTATATAGTTCCTATATATGCATAGATCTGTTTGTAATAAGCCCTTTATTCTGTTTTATTTGGTCAATTTATTTCTGTGACAATTTTATAATATTTTCATTATCATAGCTTTATAATATATATTAATGATTGTAATATTTTCTCTGATCTATTTTTTGAAAGTGGACTTAGTGATCTATGATTTTTATTTTTTGTATACATCTTTAGAATAAATTTGTTGCATTTCTTTGAAATGATTCCGCTCATAATGGTGATATGTTTATTAGGAGTGACTCTATAGAGTTTGGTCTATTTTCTTAAACAATTTGTATAAAATAGGAATTATCTTTTCTTCAAAATTTTGATCTTCCTGAAATAGAGGTAGCAGAAAGAAATCTTTATGCAGATCAGAAAGCAACAGTTAGAACTGGACATGGAACAATAGACTGGTTCCAAATAGGAAAAGGAGTACATCAAGGCTGTATATTGTCACCCTGCTTATTTAAATTATATGCAGAGTACATCATGAGAAATGCTGGGCTGAAAGAGGCACAAGCTGGAATCAAGATTGCCAGGAGAAATATGAATAACCTCAGATATGCAGATGACACCACCCTTATGGCAGAAAGTAAAGAGGAACTAAAGAGCCTCTTGATGAAAGTGAAAGAGGAGAGTGAAAAAGTTGGCTTAAGGCTCAACATTCAGAAAACGAAGATCATGGCATCTGGTCCCATAACTTCATGGGAAATAGATGGCAAAATAGTAGAAACAGTGGCTGCCTTTATTTTGGGGGGCTCCAAAATGACTGCAGATGGTGACTTCAGCCATGAAATTAAAAGACACTTACTCCTTGGAAGAAAAATTATGACCAACCTAGATAGTATATTCAAAAGCAGAGACATTACTTTGCCAACTAAGGTCTGTCTAGTCAAGGCTATGGTTTTTCCTGTGGTCATGTATGGATGTGAGAGCTGGACTGTGAAGAAGGCTGAGCGAGGAAGAATGGATGCTTTTGAACTGTGGTGTTGGAGAAGACTCTTGAGAGTCCCTTGGACTGCAAGGAGATACAACCAGTCCATTGAAGGAGATCAACCCTGAGATTTCTTTGGAAGGAATGATGCTAAAGCTGAAGCTCCAGTACTTTGGCCACCTCATGCGAAGAGTTGACTCATTGGAAAAGACTCTGATGCTGGGAGGGATTGGGGGCAGGAGGAGAAGGGAACGACTGAGGATGAGATGGCTGGATGGCATCATGGACTCGATGGACGTGAGTCTGAGTGAACTCTGGGAGTTGGTGATGGACAGGAAGGCCTGATGTGCTGCTATTCATGGGGTCGCAAAGAGTTGGACATGACTGAGGGACTTAACTGAACTGAACTGAACTGAGAATGCCTCTAATTGCCTGAATGGTTATTGATCAACTTTCTAATTTTTATTCATATCTGGCAGTTGTTTCAATTACTATGGCTGTGTTAAAAATTGCATTGAAACTTAGTGGTAAAAACAATAATTGTTTATCCTCACAGATTATGAGAGTCAGAAATTGAGACTGGAGTATAGTGGGGTGGCTTGTTGCTGAGTGAGATGTTCCTGAAGCTGAAAAACTTGAAGTTTAGGAGCTGAAATTACCTGGAGGTTCATTTATTCACACATCTGACTGTTGATGCCAGCTTTCTGTGAAAGCCTGGGTTTCTTTCCCTGTGGACCTCTCCATCGGGTCTTGTCATGGTATCTTACTATGTCAGCTAATTTAGGCTTTCCTCGTGATGGATGGTTTTCCCAGAGTGGAGAAAGACATGGCATTGGAAATCACACCGTTTTCCAGATAGCCACACTCTGTGGGTCAGAGCAGTTACATGCCTGCCCAGACTCAAAGGGATGGGGGATGAATTTCATTTTGGATGAGAAAGTGGCAAGACTCTGAAAGTACATGTAGACATTTATGAAAAATACAATCTACCACTGTAATTTCTATATTTTTTTAGGTACATATCTCATTCATTTTCACATGTATTAGTGAAGTACTGGTTGCAATATTCTTTCTTTTGTTGGTTACTGTTTTATTTTTGGCTGTGTCCAAATTTGTATTCTATATTTTATTTGAAAATATTTCTTTTTTCCTTGAACAAATCTTATCAGAGGTTTTTCTAGCTAGTCTTAAAAGAGTTAGATTTAGGTTTGAGCAATATTTATTCTTGCATTTTTTGTTCTATGTTTCTGATTTCTACCTTTTTCTTCAATAATTGTCTCCTGATTTCAATTTGATCTGTTCTTCTTTTTCCTGTGAGTCAAGTAGAATCATGGCTTGTTTTATTTCAATCTATTTCTTCTTCTTTTTTGATAAATGTTTTTAAAACTACACAAAGTTCTGCTTTAGTTGTGCCCTGCCAGCTTTCATATGTGGTGATATCATTGTCATTCACTTATATTTCATAACTTCCCCGACAATTTCTGCATTAACCCAAAAGTAATTTAATAGCAAGCATTTTAGTTTCAAGACATAGGAGATATCTTTGGCTCTTTTTAATTATTGCTTTTCTAATTTCCTTGCAGTATAATTAGAAAACATAGCTGGATGTTGAATCATTGAAATTGATGGATCTCTGGACAGGGGCAGTTTTAACTTTAGTGAATATTCCATGTAAGCTGAAACAGAATCTGTTTTTCTTACCTGTTTTTTACCCTAATGAGGCTTTAGCAGCTCTTAGCTCTAACCTATGATCCCAGGACCAATAAAACACAGGGAGACAAAGATCAGCCCACACAAAAGAGGGAGGGGGGGAAAGGGTAAGGTGAAGGACACAATTGAAATTGTTCCCTCAGTGTTTCAGTCCATCACAGTTCAAGGAACACCTTCACCCACAGGAGAGCCTTGACTTTTTCTTTCTTGCTTTTCTTTCATTCATAAGCCTCTCAGCTGGTACAGAATCCACCTGCAATGCAGGAGACCCTGGTTTGATTCCTGGGTCAGGATGATCCTCTGAAGAAGAGAATGGCTATCCACTCCAGTATTCTAGCCTGGAGAATTCCATGGACTGTATAATCAGCGGGGTTACAAAGAGCTGTACATGACTGAATGACTTTCATTTCACTTCCAGAATTTAGCTAGGTGATGATAGGTACTTGAAGTGATAAGAGGAAGGTAAGGACTAAGATAAAATATCTCACAAAAGAAGAATAAACATGACTCAGAGACTGATTAGGCCTGGAGGACAGGAAAGAGAAGCCAGAAGAGTCAAAGATGACTAAAATTTTACTAAGTATGTAAGTCAAGAGAGTCAAGAAAGTTATAAGTCCGTTGTTCACACAGTAGTTTGAGTTGTGATTATAAAACCACAGGCACTGTTATATAGAGTGATGTAAGTCAGAAAGAAAAAACAAATACCATATATTAATGTACATATATGAAATCTAGAAAAATGGTACCGATGTGCCTATTTGCAGGAAAGGAATGGAGATGCAGATATAGAGAACAGACTTGTAGACACAGCAGGGGAAGGAGAGGGTGATGAACTGAGAAAGTGGCGCTGACATATATGCACTGCTGCTGCTGCTAAGTCGCTTCATTCGTGTCCGACTCTGTGCGACCCCAGAGACGGCAGCCCACCAGGCTCCCCGTCCCTAGGATTCTACAGGCAAGAACACTGGAGTGGGTTGCCATTTCCTTCTCCAATGCATGACAGTGAAAAGTGAAAGGGAAGTAGCTCAGTAGTGTCCGACCCTCAGCGACCCCATGGACAGCAGCCTTCCAGGCTTCTCCATCCATGGGATTTTCCAGGCAAGAGTACTGGAGTGGGGTGCCTATCATGTGTCAAATATATAGCTAGTGGGAAGTTGTTATGTAACACAAGGAGCTCTGCCTGGTGCTCTGTGATAACCTAGAGGAGTGAGTTGGGGCAGGGAAGGAAGGTTGAAGAGGGTGGAGATATATATACTATTATAACTGTTATGTCCTTGTTTGGCAGATACCAACACAACCTTGTACAGCAATTTTCCTCCAACTAAAAAATAAATTAAAAACAAAAAACAACAGAGCCGCAAGTTCAGAAGGAGCCCAGAGAAGCAGAAGTGAGAGCACACTGAAAGTTTCGAGTGTCCTCACAGCTGGGCGAGTTTCATTCTACCTGCCTTCTGCTATTCTGCTGAAGCAAAACAAGTTTCCCTGGGTATGCTCAGCCTCCAACTTGTATTTCCAGATCTCACAGTCTTCTCAAGTATTTTCATAAAAATGAAGTCCAAGAATATCGAGTTGACTTTGTCAGTCTGGTTTTCCCTTCTATACTGACTTTCTGGGCCAGGGATTGCTCTCTTCCTGTTTCAAGGACAAGTGCAATCTGGTTTTCTCTCTGTTCCCACTACTATACATTGTCAAGTTGCCATCCGGTTAGTTGGAAATAGTGGCTGATAAATTCTCTGTAAATGGAAATTTAATTCTTTCATCCAGACTGTGAATGCTAGGCTAAATCAAGGGTCTAGACCAGGTTTTCTCCTTATATTGTGTATCTATTTTTCCCCCCTCCCTGACTCCTAAATGCTAAATCTAACCTCCCTTCCCCAAATCTCCAAAATCTGTTTTAGGTCTTTGCAGTGTGGAAGCTATAAGATTAAAATGGTTGTGCCGTGTATTCCCCCTGCTCGGTGTGCAGGATGCTCAGCTATTTCAGATGCAGGGTCTTTGTGCACTGAAATCCCAAGGAGAGGAGGGCAGAGTCCCTCTCCCTCTCTGCCCCTCCCCTGGGCTATCTCTCAGCTGTCCCCACAAGAAGCTGTCTCCAACAGACCATTTCCTCTGTGACAGTTTTCAGGCCTCCCAGCTGTGCCTGTCCTTGGCTGTCTTCCTCTGCCCGCAGCCAACAGGATGCTTCTGCTCCACCAGTTCTCGGGCTTCCATTCCTGCTCTGGCAGTAGGTTGGAAGGGATTTGTGTGTGTGTGTGTGTGTTTTTCTTTTTTCTTTCTTGTTTTGTGTTTTTGTTGTTGTTGTTGTTGTTGTTCAATTTGCACATTCCAGACCTGTCATGCTGGACCGCCCCTCCCTCCAACAGCTGTCAGACCCCCCTACAAGGAGACAGTCAGAGCAAACAAGAAACAAACAATGTACAGAGAAATTTCAAAGTGTATTCAGAGAAACGTGTTACTTCAAAGGCAGTATCGAGGTCCCCCTGGAGCTCATTACTGTAGTCGGTGAGATAAGGCAGGGAGGGAGCTGCTCAGTTGGCTCCCAGGGGATGGAGAAAGCAGAAAAGGGAAAAAAAGAAAGAAAGCCTACAAGAAGTGCAGTTTAGTTATTTTTTAAACTATCAATTCTATATATCCATCAGAGATAAAGAAATAAACCTTGCCCCTTCTGTAGTCCCTAAAAGCCATTTATTTCAGTGGATAGCCCACTGATACCCCCAAAACCATGAACTGTTTGGAGGAGGATGTCTTTCCAATGATGGATCGGTACACCTGCAGGAAAAGGGAAGGATGGCAGGCGATGTTCTGCTGAGTAACAGTGGTTGAGGTGATGGCGTAGAAGGGAGGATAGGGGGCATGATGCCCACCAGTCTCACACAGTACATCAGAATGGAAAACCACCAGGGGAAGCCTGAGAAACCCCCCAGAAGCAGCATCCTTCACTTTTGGGGAGCTGGATTTGTTTTATTGGCAAAAGGCACAGCTACGAGGATACATTTCTGACAAAAGTGACCAGGACAGGAAAATATATTCCAGTAATAATAGAGTTTCCTCATCCTTTAAATCACACACACCTCCCCTATAGCTACTAAAGTTGTTTTTTTTTTTTTTCTGTTTCTCCCAACAACCTTGTTTTGGTCATTAGTTTGTGATGTTTAAGGTCAAGGGAAAGTATTTTGTATTTTGATAATGTGTTGTTTGCTTTTCCGTCTCTGAACTCCTCACAGTGTCCAAAAAAAAAAAAAAAAACACCCAAAACAATGGAATTGAATTGCTTTTGAACTTGGACTGCCTTATTACCATCCTTTTCTACAAAATTTACTTTTCAGTATGTATGCAGTGAGATCCACTCCTTTTGGTGTACAGTTCTCTGTGTTAGGACAGATGGAGAGTTGTGTAACACCACTTACAGGCAGGATGTGGAATTGTTCCATCGCCCTTTCCCCTTCACAAATACACACATGTATGCACACACACACACACATTTTTGCATTAATCCTTTGTAGTTAAGGCTTCTCTATTCTTTACCTCTGGCAATGACTAATCTCTTCTCTGGCCTTATAATTTGCCTTTGTCAGAATGCCACATCGATGGAATGATGCAGGATTTGCCCTTTGACTCTGACTTCTTTTAATCCCCACAATGAAGCTGAGATCTATCTGTGTTGTAACATGCATCAATACCTTGTTCACTTTTATTACTTAGCATCCCATGGTATGGATGTACTGTAGTTTGTTTATCCATGCTCAAGTAAAAGGACAGTCAGGGTTATTTCCTTTGTGGGGTGGTATAGATAAAGCTACTATAAACATTAGGGTAAAGTGTTTTTGTATGAACATAGGTTTTATTTTTCAGGCTTCGCAGGCGGCACTAGTGGTAAAGAATCTGCCTGCCAGTGCAGGAGACTTAAGAGATGTGAGTTCGATCCCTGGGTCAAGAAGATCCCCTGGAGGAGGGCATAGCAACCCACTCCAGTATTCTTGCCTGGAGAATCCCATGGACAGAGGAGCCTGGCAGGCTGCAGTACATAGGGTCCCAAAGAGTTGGACACAACTGAAGCAACTGAGCACACACACCAGTTTCCTTTTCACTTAGATACATAGCTTAGGGTGGGTCACATACACCTCTGTTGTTTGAAGTACTGAATGGATTGACTGATATGATGATTTTTGTTTGTTTTCTATAAGCTTCTCAGTTTCATTCCTCCATATGCTATCAATGCAGTGAGGCTGGTATTTCCAACGCCTGCTGCTGCTACTGCTGATGCTAAGTCGCTTCAGTCGTGTCCGACTCTATGCGACCCCATAGACGGCAGCCCACCAAGGCTCCCCCGTCCCTGGGATTCTCCAGGCAAGAACACTGGAGTGGGTTGCCATTTCCTTCTCCAACGCGTGAAAGTGAAAAGTGAAAGTGAAGTTGCTCAGTCATGTCCGACTAGTAGTGACCCCATGGACTGCAGCCTACCAGGCTCCTCTGTCCATGGGATTTTCCAAGCAAGAGTACTGGAGTCGGGTGTCATTGCCTTCTCCGTTCCAATGCCTATTGCACCTTAATCTAGTTTTTAGAATAATTAACCTAGTATTGCCACCTGAAATGTCAAGTGTGAAAATGATTTGATGAAGGATTTAATCTTTATTTAATGAACATCAAGGACTGAGAACTCTATTTATGACAGTGCTGGGTCTTTGTTGCTGTGTGGCTTTCTCTAGTTGTGGTGAGCAGGGACTACTCTCTAGCTGTGGTAAGCAGGCTTCACATTGCAGTGGCTTTTCATGTTGTGGGGCACAGACTCTGGGGCACATAGGCTTTAGTAGTTGTGGCATTTGGGCTTAGTTGCTCTCAGGCATTTTAAATCTTTCTGGACCAGGAATCAAAATCCACTTCCCTGAATCGGAAGGCATATTCTTAACCACTATACCAGGGAAGTCCAAGCATGTGGAACTCTTAATCCTGTTTCTTACTCATTTGGACTGAGCTGGTCTGATGTCACTATGGTAAAAGGGTGAGGAGTCAGGCATGCTCAAGTAAGTAGATGTCACCTCCAGAATTTCCTTCTAGGATATGGCCAGCTAACTCTTTCGGCCTGAAGGCTTCTTATACCCCACTGTATAGACAAGGCAAGAATAGGCTGTAAATTTCTTGTGTATAAATGCAGAAAGGATTATTTGGGCATGTTAAACCAAAGGGTATAACTGAACTATTGCTCTGTATAGTATAATCAACTCTAAATCAGAGCTCATTGTGCAAGAGTCCAGCTCCTCATGTCTATAGGGCTGTACTACGCAAAGCAGACTTAAAAAATATATGTATTGCTCATTTTTGTTCTTTCAAAACATTTTCCCCTAGTGGTCCCATAAAGATGTGTTTTACTGCTGTGTGAATACATCAAAATGCTTTATATTGAATATAGTTTATAATGGATTCATTTGAAGTAGAACATACATCATAAATTAAATTTTATGTTGACTCCTTCTTGTGAGTAATTCCAATTCCTTTTGTATCATGTTGAGACAAGTCAAACTTTAAAATGTACCATCAAGTCATCCTCAGTGATAATAGTCTTCATTTGTGTCCATCACAATTATGATCATCATGGAATCAAGTGATGTATGAGAGGCAGCCTCATGGTAACACCTATACAGAGAATGATTTTTAGAAATGTTATCACCATTGCCTTCAAATATCTCAGTTGTTCTTATCTATTTGTAGATTATAGACTCCTTTGAAAATCTGATGAAAACTATTTTCAGAAAAAAATTATCTACACCTACATAAACAAAATTTCACTTATAGTTTCAAGGAAGTAATATAATAAATGAAGTCCATGACCATGTTCATGGTAAGGACACCTCAAAAATAAAAGAAAAAAATAACTTCTTGCATGCACATTTTTGTTTGACTTATTAGGAAAGCTGTATTTAAAAAAATAATAATAATAATGTAGATGATCCTCCAAAGACAATGAAGGGAAAAGAATCTGACTCCAGCATTTGGCCAAAGGATTCATTTAAAAATCATGTATAAAAAGAAAACAGGAAAACAGGAGAACAGTGGAAATGCAAGTATCATGAAAACCATATGAATTTTCCTAGTGGCTCAGATGGTAAAGAATCCGCCCGCAATGCAGAAGACCTGAGTTCTATCCCTGGGTTGGGAAGATTCCCTGGGGAAGGGAATGCCAACCCGCTTCAGTATTCTTGCCTGGAGAATTCCAAGGACAAAGGAGCCTGGTGGGCCCCAGTTCATAGAGTTTGCAGAGTCGGACATAGCTTAGTGACTAACATAGGGAACTATATAGGTCTGGCAGAGCCAGTGTCTACCACAGTGCCCACAGAAGAGGCTCAGTTAACATTTGAGAAAGGAAGGGAGAGAGGGAAGAAGGGAAGGAAGGAAGGAAGGAGGGCATCACACAGGCAGGGCATGTGTGGCAAAAGGGAAGGCAATGACTACAGCAGCATCCTCTAAAAAATGACCAGGACATGAGTTATAGTTTGTCATATAAATGTAGAAAGACGTTACAGAGAATGCTAAAAGGGTAAAAAGGTTTCCTGAGCGCAGCAAGCTGATATTGAATGCAAATCTAGCCCTGAGGTCAGGGTCACCACAAGGGTAAAGGATGTACCTACTGCAGCTGCCAGGGGTGGGTTGTCGGGGGCAGGGCAGCTCATTCCTCCCACTCTGGTTGTAACTGCAGATCTGACGTGTTCTAGTCAGAGGCCACCCTTTGATACTCACTCCTTCTTCCACAGAGTAGCTCTTGTCATTTTCTCTGTAGGCCTATCAGCCTAATGGGGTTCTTTGCAAGTCTACTCTTTTCCTTGTATTGCCTGAGCTGGTATTCTAGAAAAACAAGTGATGTGGGGAAGGAACTGTCAACCTCCTAACACTTCCTTGGTTGTCCCCTTTATGCCCTCTTTCCTTACATCAAATTCCACACCCCTAGAACTCTCTTCCTAAGCTCTTTGGGAAAGTATACAGTCCTTGCTGTCTCAGACAGTACACTGGAAAGCTACGTCCATGGGGTCTCAAAGAGTTGGACACAGTTCAGTTCAGTCAGTCAGTCGTGTCCGACTCTTTGTGACCCCATGAATTGCAGCATGCCAAGCCTCCCTGTCCATCACCAACTCCCAGAGTTCACACAAACTCATGTCCATTGAGTCGGTGATGCCATCCAGCCATCTCATCCTCTGTCATCCCCTTCTCCTCCTGCCCCTNGTCACTCAGTCGTGTCCGACTCTTTGTGACCCCATGAATCGCAGCATGCCAAGCCTCCCTGTCCATCACCAACTCCCAGAGTTCACACAAACTCATGTCCATTGAGTTGGTAATGCCATCCAGCCATCTCATCCTCTGTCATCCCCTTCTCCTCCTGCCCCTAATCCCTCCCAGCATCAGAGTCTTTTCCAATGAGTCAACTCTTCACATGAGGTGGCCAAGGTACTGGAGTTTCAGCTTTAGCATCGTTCCTTCGAAGGAAACCCCAGGGCTGATTTCCTTCAGAATGGACTGGTTGGATCTCCTTGCAGTCCAAGGGACTCTCAAGAGTCTTCTCCAACATCACAGTTCAAAAGCATCAGTTCTTCGGTGCTCAGCCTTCTTTGCAGTCCAACTCTCACATCCATACATGACCACTGGAAAAACCATAGCCTTGACTAGACGGACCTTAGTCGGCAAAGTAATGTCTCTGCTTTACAACGGAGCTATTAACACACACACACAGTCACTGAAGCCAACCAGGTTCGAATGTCAACCCTGGTTCTCTCACCGGCTGTGTCACCTTAAGGAAAGCTTTTAACTTCTTGGAGTCTCTTAGGATTCTTAGGAGTGTTGGAGAGGCTGCACACAAGTTAAACGGGTATGTATGCATGCTAAGTCACTTCAGTCCTATCCAACTCTTTGCAACTCCATGGACTGTAGCCCACCAGGCTCCTTTGTCCATAGAGATTCTCCAGGCAAGAATACTGGAGAGGGTTGCCATGTCCTTCTCCAGGGGATCTTCTGGACCCAGGGATCAAATTTCTTATTTGTCCTGGATTGACAGGCAGATTCTTTTACTACCTGGGAAGCCCCCAATGGATAAATTACCCCTGAAATCAGAGGACCTCTTGATGTGCCTGTACCAGTCACAAGTTTTTGCCCTCTACAAAGGAGGCAAAAGGAAGGGCGATCTGAAAGGGAAGGAGTGGAGAGGAGAGATAGTGGCAGGGCACTGTTTACCATGGCTCTATGGCAGAGTCTGAGTCCAGGAACTCTATTCAGAGAAGAAACATAAAGCCAAGCACAGGCATCTTCTGTCCACGGCAGTCATCATCCGTGCTACCTGCAATAGGAAATATATTCCTATAAAGATACACTTCATAGCATGTGTTACTGGTAGCCTTTTCTTTCCGTTCCTTTTTATTCCCCTCCTCTCTGAATTTAAAAGTCTTTAAGTCTTTACTTGTTTTTTGGGTGGAAAGAGAAGATACTTAACATGTTTCTAACATATATAATCTATGTTCTTATTTGCTACTTCAAGCCTAACACTTTTTCTTTGGAATACCTTTATATTCTAATCCTTGGAATCTAAATTAGGCATTTGTAGGCTAAAAAGAAATCCCCCTGTGGCTTAATGTGTTTAAACTATATGTTTTTTTGCTCCAGGATCCTTTTAGGTTCCAGCAAAACAGACATTTATAAAATGCTTTGTTGTTTACACAGTGTTTTCATATGAATTTTCACATTAGGGCCTCCTAGAAACCAAGGTTCAAAAAAGGTTAGTAGCTTAACCAAGCACACAGCAATGAGATGTCAAATTAAAGCCTATGTTAGTTAGTCCCACTTCCATATACATATATTCCATATATTGTACTCCCAATAAGCTAGAAAAAAGCAATGGTAGATATATAAATTAAATTTGAATACAATTATATATAACTAAATATATTCAGTTCAGTTCAGTCAATCAGCCATGTCTGATTCTTTGCGACCCCATAAACTGCAGCATGCCAGGCCTCCCTATCCATCACCAACTCCCGGAGTTTACTCAAGCTCATGTCCATTGAGTCAGGGATGCCATCCAACCATCTTATCCTCTGTCGTCCCCTTCTCCTCCCGCCTTCAATCTTTCCCAGCACTACATATGTTAAATTTGTATCAATATATATAACTATACATGTTAAATTTGAATAAAATTGCATACGTATCCATTTAAACACTTTTCCCTCCTGTCCTTGGCATTTAGTTCTCTCAGCAACTTTGTGTGTTTGAATAGCAGTTTTCATTTTATAAACAGGAAGACAGACACAGTGAGGTGTTCTGTGAATGAATATTTTTGTGTCTTGGAAAAATCTTCAGAATACTAAGGGGCACATTATTTAAGCATGTAATTCCAGAGGCAGTAATCTCCCTCAGATAAATCACATATCTTAGTAATTTTCACTAGCCTTTAAAATTATAACAATAAAAATGTTTGTGAAATTTGTTTATTGCTGTTTTGTTTTGTTTTGTTTTGTTTCCCCCAAGAGGGCAAATTGCATTACGCATCATATATAAAGTGTGAAAACCCATTCCTCTTTCACGCAGGTGCTGTTCTAGGTACCGGTGCACAGTCTATCTTTGTGATGACGTGAAATACGACAGAACTGAAATCAAATAGACTTTCCTTACTCACAAATACATGGGAACTAGATCTAGGGAAGTTTTTCTTTGTGTCTGCTCAGCTTCTATAATTTTAAGTTTGAAAGTACTAGGGATGTTTAACTATATGTTCTGTTAAATTACCAGACCGACATTGAAGGTGCTCAGCAATGTAAACTCTGACTAACAGGGAAATCGTCACAGGGCAGATATCCCTGTTCAGGGATGGGGTCCTTTGTCTCTGCACTAAGTAGGTGCAGTCCTCATGCCTTGTCATAGAAGGTTTCACTGGAGACCATCAACTTTGGGCCTAGCTTCCTGCTAAAGTCTAGTCTCTACTCCATGAGAGTATGCATTTCTAGAAGACAAGTGGGTAAAAGACTTCAGGGAAGATTTACTCACAGGACTGAGGGAAAATATGATCTACCCCAGTACGGTAAACCTATCTTTAGCCCCTCCACTGAGTACAGCGACAGGGGTGTAAAGCCAGGCCAGAAACATCAAGCCTGACCTTCAAGTCCCCAACGGGGAAATAAAGGGAAAGGGCCAAGGATGCTATAGCTGCTGCAGGTGCAGAGGGGATTCTCCACTCTGGTGGCTGAGAAGCCGGTCTCACTGCACTTTGTTGATGGAACCATCCTCCAACTGGGTCTCTGCCTGCCTTTTTTCTATGTCCCCCAGCTTTGTCCTTGATCTGGTGTCTTTCTGATTTCTCCTACCTGAACAGAAGTCATGGCTTCTCCCCACCTCCAGAGGCTGCGAGCTTTGGTGAATTAGTAATATAATCACCCCATCTGAACTACCTGTCCAAGTGTGGTTTCTACCTTGCTACCCATCCTGCTGTTGAGATTAAACTGCTCCTCCGCAGAGAGAGTTTCTTCCTCTGCCCCTTTGTCTTACTCTTTGCTTGTTAACATGGACATAATTCATGCTGTTGCTGCCTACCCACTATCGTATGACAGACCTCATCTCAGCATATTCCTTCTCCCTTCACCCCGTCAGTCCTCTCTTGGCACTCCCAGAAGTCCTGCCTTTTTCATTACTATACCCATGATTTTCTCCCTGCTAAAATCCTTCATGCTGTTGGGTTCTCCCTAGATTCCTAATCTGAGCCTTTCCCATCCTTGATATCTTGAGGGACTCAAAAGTAGAATTATGCTCTTTTTTCTACTCTGGACCAGAACCACTGACACCCCCTCTCCCCTACCCCCCACCCCAAAGACTCACTCCTCTTCTTTCTTCCCAAAGCCCTTATGCTTACTGGGTCTTGAAGCTGTGTAAGTAGAGTAGAGTTGGAATCCTCAAGGAGTCGTTACGGAGAGGAGTCTTCCACCCAGTTTAGCAAAACAACAGGGGATGGGAGAAGGCAGTAGGAACATGGGATCTAGTGTATTTCCCATGAAGATATGTGAAATTCCCTTCACATATTCACTTATTCATTTTTTTTAACAGATTTCTTTGAGTACTTGTTTTGTTTCAAACGCTATGTCAGGTTCTGGATAGCTAAGAATGTCAGGCATTTATGTGTGCCGAACAATTTGGCAAGCACTTTATAACCATTTTCTCCTTTAAGCCTCAAAATAACCCCAAATTGTCCTCACTTTGAAGTGAAGAGTGATCATCAGTCAAGTTAAATGGCTTGTTGAAAGTTCACACAATTAATAAAGCAACTCTACTATGTTATTTTGCATCTCAGTTTAGGATCAAGTACATTGTATTTAATGGCAATTTTTAATTGCCATCTGAAAATTTCTTATTTCTAAAGGACGATGGTCCATTTCCAAAAAATCAGTATGCAAACTACCTGTTGGTAATTTAAGAACTGACTCTAGCCTAGTTGTTTTAGGAATATTGTTATTGATTTATATGTTACAAACTCACTCCTACCTACCTAAATTTTTCATTTGAAAGCCCAAAGAATATATAAATGAAGTATGAAGCCCTGTCACACACTGAAAAAGATTAAAAAATGCTATTACAGAAGGCATCAGACTAAACATAGAACAAGTGGGTTAGGTGGAGAAAACGAGCCAGCTGCAAACTGTCTCTATTTGTCTGGAATTTTCCAATCTAGCTATGAAATGATCTTCCTGGTTACTCCTGCTGTGGCTTTGGACAACTGCAGGAAACAGTATCATCCCACAGTCTGATACAAACACCATTTTTTTTAAAAAGCAACCCTCGAATGTATCTGGGGGATTCTACTGCGTTTACTTTTCCATTCTCCAATCAGAGACGCCTAGACTTTTGCCCGAACCAATGAAAGGGGATACTTTCAAAAGACACTCTCAAGCCGCAGGACAGGAAATTTAAATAAGTTCAGTCTATGAGCGAGTTGAACTGTGTTTGGGCTCCCCCTAGCCGTCTGGAAGCGGATTCTCATTTCCTAAGCAATTCAGCTGAACGCTTAACTCAAAACGCTGAACGGGAGAGCAGGGGTTTTATTGTTTTGTTTTTTAAACTTCTCTCTTCCTCTCTTATTTACTCTTCTGGATCCACTGTTATTGCATTCAGCTCCGAGGCTGGATGGTCAGAAGGGGGTATTCAAGGTAGAAAAGGAAAAGGCAAATGTTACGGTGGAAATTGTTTTTAGAGATGCTTTAGGAATATCTTATAAAGATAACATCCGTTTTCCATGTCAGTATCCTTATTGGTTTTACCCTCGGGGGAACTGGGCTGAATGTGCTCACTTATGAAAGCACCCAGGTCTCACATCTAACCTCTGCTATTTGACATGTAATGTCAGTTCATCCTCCTGTAACCCGGCAGGCAGAAGGGATGGAGGGAGTCTGACAGGCAGCCTCATCAGACACAGGGAAAACAGCTACCTGGCAGCCCTGGAGAGAATTGTCCCAAAGGCCCTCTCACACATGGAGAGCTTCTGCCAAGCAAGAGGAGCTTTAGGAAAGGGGGAGATTAGAGCTGTTTTAGCTTTCTCTCCCTTACCAAAGCCTGCTGTAACTGTTTCTGTTGAAAGACAACGGAAGACATCCCCAAGCGGCTTCAGACACCGTCAAAGCTCTGCCTTCGGGACACTGAGATTTCTGCGGGTTCCTTTCTTCCTTGTGTTCTGCGGTCGCTCTCAGGGAATTACAATGCGCCAAACAGATGTAGCGTAATATATTGGTTAAAGTGATCCCTGCTGTTATCTGTGGAGCACCGCTGAATAGGTAGAATGGAGATGCTGTGTTCCTTTGAATGGAGCTTATTGAAGGCTTTTGAGTCACAGATATTAATTCAGCACCTGCTAGGTGGAAGGTGCTCTTCTGGGAATCAGAACACCCAGAATCATTCAGTTGCCTTCTCTGCTCTTGAGGACCTGGCCACCTAGTGGAGGAAGACAGGCTCATACAACTAAAGGGATGGCAAGTCAGCATGAGACGTGGTGGTTAATAAAAAGGAGATGCTATGGGCATAGTGTTGCAGTGCCATACACAGATGCTTGTGATAGGAATCAGGTCAGGAGAGAAGCATTGCAGACAACTTCAGAGGATGCAGAACAGTTGAACAGAAGCTGGCAGAATGATGGGTTTTTCCAGGCCTGAGAAAGAGATCACACATTACAGGAAGAGGGAATTCTGTGACAAGAGACATGGGTGTGGGGAAGTTGATAAACCTTGTGGGGAGAACTTCTGTGGCTCCTGTGAGAACTGCATAGAGGGGGCTGGTATCTAGAAAGGCTAGCAGGAGGGGTGTGGCCTGATTGTGAAAGGCTTTGAACCCATGTGGGGGTTCCCGTTTATTATGGAGGCGTTGGGTACCACGTGGTGTTTTTCTGATGAAGGACTGGTGTTATTAGATTGAAGTTGTGAAGGAGGGAAGTGTGAAGCCTCTGGAGACTGGATGGAAGAGGTGCACTGGCTGCAGTTAGGGAGGATGAAGGCTGCAATCTGTCCCTGAGAGGGAGGAAGAGGCTCTGGACTGGACCAGTGGTGCTGTGACCCAGAAAAGAACAGACAGTGCGGCTTAGCCTGGGAATTCTCCTTCAGCTCAGATCACTCTTGGGCTCCCCCAGATGTCGGTTTCACCCTCACTGTGCTGCACTATATTTAATAGCTAACAACTGTACATTCTCTAGTTTTAGGCTAGCATTCTTTTCAGCAAAGCTTCCCATCAATCCAACTATCTATTACTATTTTCTACTCTTAACATGCTCTTTCTTACCCTTCACATAACTCTGTTTTAGTGATATAGCTCTCTGCAGCAAACTGGCTGATTTTCTAGATTCAAAAATGTTAAACAAACGAACAAAAACCTTCACCAAAAATCTCAGCATAGAATAAAGTTCCTTCAGTGACTAGTACTATAATAAAACCATACAGGTGTTGGGAGGTTTGGCACTTCACCCTTGGTCATATTTACCTCCCACTGCACTGAGCGACTTAGCAGCAACAGCAGCAGCAGCACTGAGCCCACTACTGTCACATGAATTAACAATGTGCACAACCTCTAAAATTCTTCCACATCATATAATGTACTTTCAGTGCTATAGGGTTAAGCAATGTCTAGATAATTAATGCATGTCTGCTGTCATAAGGCAGAGATTTTGCTGAAATATATGTGGGAGCAGATAGCTGGATTCAACACATTTATAACTGCAGAAAAATTGAGAGGCTATGTCAAAATAAAACATCACTGTGCATGGTTTACCTTTTTATTTTTGCTCTAATTATTAGACAAATTTCAAGCTGAGCAGTATGTCTGAATTGGAGACAGATGAGGGTTATTCGTTTATACCTAATTCCAATTAGGATATATGAGACTGTCATTTCTAAAATAAATATGATTCTGTATGAACATTACCATAGATTTGAAATGATGCAAAATACTTTCTTACAGACCCATGTAGACAGTGCAGTAACTATAAACAAGTTTAAGAGTTCAAAGGAGATGTTTAGGTGTTAGAGTTGCTCGGCAGCCTTGCTCTCCTAAGCGTCAAGGTCAACGCCAGCACCCGAGAGATGGGAAGCTGCTCTACGTGGCCAGCTTTGTCTTCTTTCATTTTGTCTCTTTCCACTCTGTGATTCTGTGGTTCCTGGTGGCCCCTCGGGGGTCCTGGACTGAGCACTGATGCCCCCTGAGGGCACTTGAGCAATCTCTGGCATATGAAGAAAAGTACACGCAGGAAAGCTTAACCACAGGGAGGGTCAGAAGAAAAAGCTGACACCTTGCGCCGTTTGTGAAATACTGCTCCCAATAATTGCTCTCAGACCATCCCTCCCAGAGGGGCACGTGATTCCCCTACTAGAATTCTCTTTGTTCTGTTTCCTGGGCCACGTTCAGAAGATCAAGTTCAACCCTGACAGTCACTCCTCCAGGTGAGAGAGGCGCAGGTGTTGGGTCACAGTCTCCAGACAACAGAGACACAGCACTGCTCAGCTGGACTACAGGCACAGAGAGGACTTGGGGCAAGGGGATATGTCATGCTTTTTTCCGAAGATTTCCCACTCTCATAGCTACTTTGTGATTTCTAGAGATTAGCGCCAGCAAATTAGCATAATGACATTACCCAGACGCCTTTGTGGCTGTTTTCTTTCAAAGTTTGGGTGTGTTTGAGGTTAGAGAATGTAATGGATTAAGAAAAAGAGAGAGGATATTACCATATTTAATATTGTTTCCACAGAAATTGACATAGTTTATGGAGCAGAGGAATATAATGTAATTTACTCCTCCATCCATGCTGCAGAAGGGAGGGGGCAGTGAGGGGGAGCAGGGGATGTGACGGATAAAGCACAGTGGTTATGGAGATGGTGTAGCTGCTAAAGGGGCAACTCTCAAAGTATCTTCGGCTCTCAGGGGTGTCAGTGAACAAAGTCAGGTTAGTTACCTATAAAATCTGAGTGTGAGTAGAATAGCATTTCAGCAAAATGAAACTTGGGACGATTCCTAGATAATGGATACATGAATGTGTGAGAAAAGACCTTGATCATGGGGCCTGATCTGTGGCATGTGCGAAATCAGAATCACTGGTGGAGAACGCCAGGGACAAGCACACGAATCGCCTCACTCTATTACACACACACCGATTGCTTTATTATTGAAGAAAATATTCATAAATCCTCCTTCCTTTCACTGCTTTATGCTCCATTGCCTTTTTCCCACTTGTGGTTTGTAGATGGAATGAAGAAAAAAATGTCGAAGGCAGATGGTGAGGAGTGAGGATGTTTCCTAGAGGCAGAAATGCAGGTGGTCAAGAGGCAGGTCTTTCACATCCAGCAACTGAATTAATTCCTGGCTCAGTCTTACTAGCTATATGAGCTCAGGAAAGTTTCTTAATTTATCTTCATCTTTAGAATAGAAGGGTTTTAAATGAACAGAAAAAGAAAAGAATGTCAAAGAAAGCAAGCTAAATAGTTTGGTCTGAGTTTGTGGAAGAGAGAATGATGAAATTTAGAAAGAACAATTGCAACTAAGTAAATTTTCATACTAGAAGATGTGATATTCACACAGAAATGTGACAAAAGTTTTACTAATTGTCATTGTTGATTTAGTTTACATTTTTGGTGCTAATTTTGGTTCGTCCCAAAGTCCTAAATTACCAGAGATAAAAATATGTATAATGCAGCAGTAAAAGATAGTTTGTCATCTGACCTTTTGGGGGACCTAATGAGTAAAAATCAGTAAATTCACAGAAAAATAATATGTGGGAATTAGCACAAAGGAATAATTCCATTAAACCAATTAGAGGAACTTAAGAAGAAGATGAAAATGATGACAACACAGAGGTGAAGTAAAGGGAAGGGAAAGTTTCTTAAGACTAGTTCGTTTCCATAACTGGCTATGCAAATGATTCTTCCCTATGGTCTCATCCTTTAATTTGGAGAGAAAAGTATATGAATAAATTTTTAGGTAAAATAAAATGCAATTTAGGACATGCATGATGTTTACT
Source organism: Neotragus moschatus (assembly GCA_006410615.1). Taxonomy (NCBI): domain Eukaryota; kingdom Metazoa; phylum Chordata; class Mammalia; order Artiodactyla; family Bovidae; genus Neotragus; species Neotragus moschatus. The sequence continues at coordinate 151,769 of SJYA01000066.1, read as the reverse complement.
TCTATGTGTAAATCCCAGAGATTGCTCTTGGAGAAAATGAAGCCTGGTGGAAAGAACAAGTCCTGGCTCTGTCTGTTTCCTCCCTTTCCAATGGAGGTGATTCTCCATATATGCTTTAGAGATGGAACAGAAAACTGTAAAAGACAGATGATGGATGAAAATGTTTTCACACAGAAAATGTGTATTGCACATCATTTTCTGGTGGATGAAATGAGATACATGGTAAAAAAATTAATTATAAAGAGTTATTTAACTATAAGACTAGCCTTATTGTACTTTTAGTCTTTTATAGTATTTAAGTGTGAAAGTCACTCAGTCATGTCCCACTCTTTGTGACCCTGTGGACTGTAGCCATGGTGTTTCCCAGGCACGAATATAAGAGTGGGCTGCCATTCCCTTTTCCAGGGGACCTACCCAATCGAGGAATCAAACCGGAGTCTTCTGCATTGCAGGCAGATTCGGATTCTTTACTGTTTGAGCTTCATTCATTACTGCAGTTTCATCTAACCGGCCAGTGTGAATACTGGCTGAGAGCAGAGTTGCTATAGTTGTGTTATCATTCAGGCTAACTGTATTCACATAGGCAGTATAGCACATTCATGTAGATAATATAGGCCAAATTCTGCCTTTCCACAGCACTTCTGTAGACTCTCTTTGATAAAAAATTGCAATTATACTTCAACAACCTCAACAGACAAAAATCATTGTTGGTTATTTGTTTCTTTCTCCAGGCCAAAAATTACATCTCCTCATAAGCAATGGACTCTTCGGATAAATAATTAATGGTTATTTAACAAGAGTTTAGACTTTTCCTCCTGTTGTTTTGATTACATTAAGTTCACAAGGTGACTTTTGCAGGAAATGTGAATGACTTTTACCCGAGGTAGCAGTGATTCATTTTTGTCTGTTTTTAGGAAAGCTTTTGTTTCATTATCACGAAGTAAAAAATGGAGCCTGAAGAAAATCAAAACAAATCTGATTTTCAAATGCCTCAAGCTTTGATTAAACTATCTTAGGGATATTAGGTCCATTTAGTACTTACACAATATTATTTATTTATGATTTTGATTTATGTGGAACTTCCAGTGGGAGCTCTCCTATGAAAAATATCATTGCAGGAATGGTATTCATGAATCAGCACTGAACTATTTATTTCTCACACTGTGTTCTTGGGATCTTGTACTTATATCCATCAGAGGAGATTTAAAACCCATCAAGGGTGATGGTTGAGGATCCCGTGACACATCAGATGGAGTGGCAGGGTTAGTGTCAATGCCTGGCCAAATTCCAGTTTGGGTATTTGTTCTTCATATGTCCAGGGTTCCTTGGAGAAGACATTTTGGGTTATATTGTCTTGTTCTTGTTTAGCTGAAACTGTTTGGCAGCTGCCTTGTTGTGCTCTCCAAGTGGTAAATTTCCTTTGAAAACTGAGAGAAAATCAGAGTGTTCAGAAGGCAGCAAAAACCAAAAACAAGGCCAACAATGAGTGAGGCAAGAGGGATGCAATTAGAATGTGTAGGGGAGAGTCTTTTAGGGTTGTTGTTCAATATATGCTTGGAAGGCAATAATGACCTTGGTTATTCTTAGAAAACCTATTTTCTTCTCCCTTGTGAGTATTACCCAAGACTCCATGGAGCAGTATGGCCTTTAGCCTTGTGTAAGGAGGATGCTTCTATGAGTCTCCTGCTTTAGAGCATCCTCCCCTCCATCAGCTACATGCATCTCAAGTGATGGAGGAATCTCTGAAGGTCAAAGACATGTGCCCCTCCAGGGCCTGCATCACCTCTTGTAGGCCGTGGTCCAGATTCAGAGGACTCCTAAATTCCCTGTCCTAGTAGCCCTAAACCAGCTTGCAGGCTCTGGCAAGAACTCTTCCATGGGTCTGTTCATCCAAGGGCAGCCTTGACCACTAGTGTGTGCATGTCGAGGCCAGAGGGGTGGCCCGTGTTGCAGTTGTTTGTATGGGTGTAGATAAAGGTTAAATGTGTAGTCTGTGCATGTCCTGATGAATGCATGTTTCCCTACAGTGTTGACTGAAACAAGGATGGGAAGAAACAGGAGGAACCCCATGGGTCAGAGGTCGAGGTTGGGGCCAGTTCTCTTTGTGGTACCACATTCTGGTACAGAATTCCAAGTGGTCTTAGAATTTTAATTTTTAACCTGACCTTACAGGTCATCATGAAGGCATATCATCAAGGGAAAGGATAAAATAACTCTTTTTGACAGTTTGTTATCTTTATTTATAATGATTAAATATTTAGACATATGGCATATAGACCTCTAGTTGTAGTTTTGCTCCAGGTTCTAGAAACAAAGGCTGATATTCTGTGGGGTCACACTTTCTCCTAACATTTCTTTCCCTTTTTGTTGACAATAATCTAGACACTGAAACACTATTAAAACCTTACCATTTTATTACAGTAACAACCTGAAAAAAAAATTGTTTCGTTTACTTCCTGGCCAGAGTATTGTGTTGAAAGTTTTAAGTATCCCAGCAATACCAAGACACAGAATGCAGTGACTGCCTGTGAGCTAAGAGATTCTGCTTGAGCTTCTACCCATTCTTGCCTCCATGTCGTCATTGCAACCCTGAGGAACCATGAAAGCCTGCCTATGAAATGTTCAGGAAGCAATAAAGGTCACATACTTCTAATGTACCATTTTCCTTCTCATATCTTCATGATAACTCCTTCCCTCAGTGAGTTCCCTAAGCCATTACCAAAGAGATGTCATTCAGCCAATTTTGTGCCCAGTCATAAAAGAAAACTTACATGTAGTTTCCTCTTCCATTTCTATCTCCATGTCCCCTTTACTGCAACAAAGCAAAGAAGATGTAGCTGAGATTACCCAAGAGAAAGTAAGAATAATAGCTAACATGTACCGGGCTGCAGTCCATGGGGGTGCTAAGAGTCCGACACAACTTCCCTTTCACTTTTCACTTTCACGCATTGGAGAAAGAAATGGCAACTCACTCCAGTGTTCTTGCCTGGAGAATCCCAGGGATGGGGGAGCCTGGTGGGCTTCCATCTATGGGGTCTCACAGAGTCAGACACAACTGAAGCGATTTAGCAGCAGCAGCAGCCCTGGGCTCCTATGAACAGACATAGGCTAGGTGCTAGGTGCTATTGTGAGGTAGATGCAGGGATTATTACCAAGTTACAGATGAAGAAATTGAGGAATATGTAGTGTAAGGAGCTTTGCAAACCTAGCAATTCTGACTCCAGAGCATACTCATTTAATCACTCCATGATACTGCCTCCAGAATATCAGATTGCTGCTGCTTCCTTTATTATTATTATTATTTTCTTGGGATGAGAACTTTTAGGATCTACTCTTTTATTTTTTTAATCAACTAATTAATTAATTTTATCTGGGGCCATACTGGGCCTTCGGTAAAGCGCACGGGCTGTCTAGTTGTGGCGCTTGGGCTCTGTAGCTGCAGCTCATATACTGTACGGCTTGCACCGTCACATACTAGAGCGTGGTCTCAGTAGTTACAGTGCACATGCTTCATCGCCCTGTGGCATCTGGGCTCTTCGTGCCTAGACCAGGTATTGAACCTATGTTCCTTATACTGGCAGGTGGATTCTTAACCCCTGGCCACCAGGGAAGTCCCCCCTCCCTTTTTTAAAATTGCATTTCTTGTTCATTTATTTATTACTTATCTTTTGGCCACACTGTGTGGCTTGTGGGATCTTAGTTCCCTAACCAGAGATTGAACCCAGATCCTCAGCAGAGGGCACAGAATCTCTCTTTCTCTCTCTCTTCCCCCCTCCACTGGAGGATAATTGCTTTACATTATTGTGTTAGTTTCTGCTGTACAACAGTGTAAAAGTAGCTCTGAGTATACATGTATCCCCTCCCTCCTGAGATGGATCCTGACACAGCAGGGGAAGGAGAGGGTGGGGCAATTTGAAAGCACAGAGTCTTAACCATTGGACAGCAGGGACTTCCCCTGCTGCTTCTGACTCAACCCAAACCACCTTCAGCAGCCTTTTCCTGCCATTTTAAAAAGCTCTTTCTGGCTTCAAAACAACGTGAAGTCTTATGAGCATGAGATTGTTATCAAGCTTCATTGTTATTACTTTCCTGGCTTTATTATGACCCCTTATAAACTAAGTTAAAATAATACTAACCTCAAGTTCACTAAGCCTCAAATGGTCAATAGTTTTGTCAAGATGTATGTTTATGGTACATTAGGTTTGGGTCTCACAGAGTTCATCTGATTGCTTTACTTAATCAACAGATTTTTGACATAGACAAGTCAATATCCAAAGGCACAAGCAGCCACATAAGCGTTCAGCATCTCATTTTTCTTCCTCACAAGTCAGAGTGTGGAAATTTATAATACAATGTAATCCTATTTTAATACTAGTACAGTGGTTTAGTTATGCATACCTGTTTTATATGGGCATTTGTTGATGCTCATCCATTGACTCCTGGGAGCATGAGGACAAGTGTAGCAACGTGTGGAAAAGCCCTTCATATTTTGATAGTCCTTTAAAACTTTCTTAAGACATACTCAGATACATTGAATAACTATCGGTGTTATAAAGGAATCTTACTGTTTGATACCTCTGAGGAAGTTGTGTTTTTTAAACTCTTGCTTCAAAGTCAAATGAGTCAGATAAACACCTTGAAATGCCTAAGTGAAGAAGACACCTATCTTCCACTTGAGTAGACCCTAAGAATTCAGAAAGTTGTTCCTTGCTGTCCTAGCTGCCTTCCTAAAGGTGGTCACTCTAACAGTCACCATACTCACCACATTCCTTCTAGTCGACTTCACTTCGTAGAGTACCTTCGCTCAGTCTCCAATGAACAGCAGCTACACGCAGGGGCTCAGCTCACAAGCCTCTGTGAGAGCTCTGATAACTTCTACTGCATGTGGACAACAGCTTCATTTGTCATATGTCCACTCAAAGGAATTCATTCCTTGTCTTCAGATTGGTTGGGATGAGAGCCAGGAGCTTCCAATGCCCATTGTGGATTATAATATAGAATATAAATCAGCAAAATCCGATGGCAGATCAGAAATTCCAGAGTATAAATCCCCAGTGGACCAACACAGCTTTCATCTAAAGCAGAAAGTGATTTTTTTTTTCCCTCTAGGGTCTGGACTGCCTTGTTTGGCTCACCTGGCTTGTAGCATAAGAGATATAAGAACTGGCTGGTGACTGGAGGCCTTCTCATGCCGAGGAATGGGGAGTCAAAATTCAGTGACACCAAGGACCTTTAAAAAGTCTCAGTACACCATTTAAGGTGCCAGACAGACGAGCCTTCCACAGTAGAGCTAATGGTGGGGGATTACTAGGATCTGAGTATGAACATCTATGACCTAGGCAGTACAAGTCCCTCCTGATGGTTTATCAAATTGCTAGTATGCTGTTTACTCTTATGTCCCTGTGTTTCCCTATTCTATTTGGGANAGGTGCCAGACAGACGAGCCTTCCACAGTAGAGCTAATGGTGGGGGATTACTAGGATCTGAGTATGAACATCTATGACCTAGGCAGTACAAGTCCCTCCTGATGGTTTATCAGATTGCTAGTATGCTGTTTACTCTTATGTCCCTGTGTTTCCCTATTCTATTTGGGATCGTGTTTCCCTGACCAAAAATCATGCTTTTCAGTAATGTTGCACACTAAGCATAAAAATAAGGGCTAAGAAATACGCAAAAAAAAAAAAGGAAAAGAAAAGAAATATGCAGCTTTTCTCTGTTAGACTTTTGAGTATGTCCAGGGGCCAACGGACAGGGATTTTCAGAGTCTAGTCTTTTTTGACAGATGTACATACAGCCACTGGTCCAGAATGACTAGATGAGTAGTAGGACATTTAAGGTCAGGGTGAGTGTTCTGATCACCTCCAGGGCTAGCATAATAGCCAGCACACAAAGTCAAAATGTATTTGCTGAATAAATGAAGGAATGAAAGATTGATTAAATTGTTAAATGCACGAAGAGACCAGAAAATGTCTAGCTTCTTCTGCATTTGATTATGACATTGTTTTCTTGTAGTACAGAAAAATCTCTATGCAAGATATTTAAATAATTTTATCATGGAGGATGACCAATGAACTGTCAAGTTATCAAAAATAATCTAATGCTATAATATTAACATAGGAGAAAGCAGGATTTGATTTACAAAACTTCAATGCATATACAAAGTTTTAGAAGCATGTCTGTTATATAACGCAAGCGTTTTTAAATTAAGATTGCAAAAACAAATTCACCATGAAATGATGTTTAAATGCTTTTTTTGTTGTTGTCTTTCTTTTAGGTAAGTGAAAGATATCTTCTGAAGTGTTCTGCAGAGATTGTGCAGGTGGCAGACTTTTCTTAGAAGAAAAAAGAAGGCAGGGATCCTTGAAATGGTAATATTTCAGCTGTTCCATACACACAGGAAGCGTCTCACATGGCCAGCAAGGCTATTGTTTTCTCTTATGTGGTTACACCTGTTTATTTCACTACAACTTGATATGTCTTAAACCTCAAGGTCAGCAGATTGTGTTTCTATCTTGCTGCATTTGAGAGCCACTCATATCTGAATCCAAAGCTTCTTCAGCCCACCCTCAGGAGAAAGCTCATTATATATGAACTGCTTCAAATTGAAATGTCATTCCAAACAAATCTGACAATAACAGGTATATACAATTTACTCTAAATAGTTTGTGAATTATATATTACTTATGTAAATATACATTTGTAAATGTCTTAAGTCTCTTCCTCTTGAATATGGAGTGCCTTGTTTTTTATGTTAATAGAGCATTATCCTTTTAAAATATGCTGATAGCCTGTGAGATTTCCAGTCTAATTGATAAGACAGGTGAAATGTGCTACAGGTTTTAATAATGATACAATCTAGGTTACCATACTAGCTCCTTCAGAACTGATAACTGTCAAAATATTGGATTTTCAAACCCTTAGCATATATATAACTCCAATTTATAGTATAAGATCTGAAAACACTTCACATGAGGACAGAANTGTCAGGCATCCTCATGTATACTCTTTAGGGAGGAACTAAAGATTCTGTGACTCTGCTATATGGTTGATTTATTAAATTGTTATCAGTTGGAATTGTTTCAATTGTTATCAGTTTTCCTGGTCCAACTGTTATTTTTTGTTACCACATGTTCACATTTTTCTAATCATTAACCCTTGAGCCAGTCTTTCTGAGACTGAGGGGAGGCCTAAGGGACCAAAGCAAAGCCTTTTACTTCAAGAGCTGAGGGATACCAAGGTGGGGGTCACACAGAGAGGCCTGAAGGGTCAGGCTCAGTTTCATACTCATTTGGGTGAAAGACCTAATTTACACCCCCAAACTAAGGCATTCTTTCTATTTTCAATAGCAAAATTCATTGTGAGTTGTTAGTATTTGAGAATTCCCTCCAGAATTTTCTTTTTAAATAACCTTTATTTTTCTAAAGTAAATCACTCATTTACTAAGTATTTACAGCTAGCTTCTTAGGAAACAATATAAGTCTTAAAGCTTCCTGCAGAGTTGCCAATACAGTGCTTGGAAATTTCTAATATTCTAATATATGGTCAAGTTTCTACATGCTGATCATGACATAAATATATGCAATGAAATGTAAATAATATGCTATCACAAGTGTATTTACCAAGTGTTGATAATAAGATATAGACAAAGCTAATTCAAAGTTAATAAGACATGAGACTGGCTCTCAGGATCTTGACATGTTAGGAGGCGAGATAGAAGATATTGAATAGCTTCATAATGGAAGAATTCTTAAATTATTGATTTAATATTTTAAAAATACAGGATACACAGGCAGAACATTTAAAGCCTAAACTATTATTTAAATATGATAAATTCTGAAATATTTGTATTTCAGTTCATTCATGTATCTATTTCCTTTCTAAGAAAAGAGTGTCCTATTCATTCCTATGGGAATATGTTTTAGGTTATAGGTAGAAAATATAGATAGTTGGGTAGGTAGATAGATAAATCACTAGGCAGGTAGACAGATAGGAAAAAATAAGTAGAAAAATAATCCCCAGTTGTTAAGTTAGTCCCTGGAGGGAAGTCACAAAAGCTCAATTACAGAGTATCTTACTTTTTATTTTTTAAATGGTAATTCATAGCAGATAATATATAGCAAATTATTTTATTAATTTGTGATGAAGTAGGTGACATGAACCACAGGTACAAAAGTGACTCCGTCTGTGGAGTGAGAATAGAGCAGCAGTATAAACCCATGTCCCTCTCCACTTGCTCATGGTATAGTTGACCACTCTGTCATAAGGAGTACCTGCTAAATGTTATAGAAATGAGCTGAGGGAACAATGAAAGCGTTGTAGAGGCTTTTCTTTCTCATGGGTGTCCTTAGAGCTTTGCCCAGAGAAAAGATTATGGGATTGAAGGAAGGAAGGGAGAATCATGGGGTGAAAAGAAGAGAAAATCAGTGGATGCAGAAGGGAGGAGGGTCAGAAAGTTCAATTCATCAAGAGCTCTCTGTTTCTGTCTCTCTCTGTACATTTTTTCCCACTTTCCAGCCCTGATTCATTGTTCAAATATATTTCAAATTACCCTCTCATTTTCTTAGTCTATGAGCATCATCTACTGTCTGTGTTTCTATATGTTTATGCATAGAGGAAAACCTTTTGATAACCTAAAATTCTAATTTTAGAAACCAATTACTAATATGTAAAGCACATATAGCTTACTGATTTTATTTAATTAGGCATTTGTTTATACTCTGTCTCATTTTTTTTTTCAGAGGATTGAGAGGCTCAAATGGTATGCCTTTTCACATTATGGTTTACATTGTGAATCATAATTTCAAATTATGATTGAAAAACAGAACATACCAGTAAGTGGCTTTGGTTTTGTGATTGATTTGAGGAACTACTGCTCTGAGTAGGGTGATCAGTCCCATAATCCAATCAGTTAATTCAATTCAAAAAATATTTTCAAGGACTTGTACAACCATGTATGTGATGACATGTTGAGCAGAAAGGTAAGAATAAAATGGAGCTCCTGCCTTCAAGAACTTGACAGCTTAGGACTCCTTACTGGCTTCTTTTGCTTGATGTCTGGAGGTTCAATCTTCAGTCACTTATCTGATAACCACATTTCATGCCTCTTTCACAAAACAAGTAAGAAAGGTCATTCCTTTATCACTGGAGTCCTTCCTCGGAAGGTCAGGTGGAACTGGATTTGACTGAATTGGGTCACTGGAGATTTTTATGTTATCAGTGTAGTTGTATACAGTATTTTTGCTTCTTCACTAGCTTGGATAATCAGGATGTGACATTTATAATCCTCATTGCATGAGGTATGATAATCATGTCGTGACATTTTTATGTCTCATTCACTGTTATGACTTGAACAGCTCCATGCCAAACACTGGTTTGCAGAGTTTTCATACTGTGTCATGACATTATGAAAACAAGGTAGAATGACGTGATTGTATGCAGAGTTTGAATGATTGTAGTCATATATTGATTAATACCATGGCATCTAAAAAAAGACTGTATAATTACAACATAAGATTACAAAACCAAGAAAGTCATAACATTGGATCACAGCTGACACAAATCAGTTTAGACTTTAGAGTTTCCCATGAGTTTCCTAATGGATAAAAATTAAGAAAAAAAGGTTTCTTTAATTGAATTTGTACAGTAGAGAATTGCATGGTCTTGCTTTCCCTTTTGTTACCATAAACTTCTAATTTCCTGGTATAGCCTCACATTTGTCTTCTGTTTATGCTCTGTCTGATGGTCTTATCTCAAGCACTTCTAATGCTGAAAATGGGATTGCTCTTGGAGCTCACTGCGTTTAGTCATAAATCTAAAATTAGTAAGAGTTGTTCTAAGATTGTGTGGACTTTCTTGGAGCTTGGGGCAATGTACTTCATGCATTTGAATCTTGTTACTGTGCAATCAACACACACTCATTTAGAAACTTATAGCACTGGTACATGGACATTTTCTACTCTTTGGTTTATGCCTCTGGAAACAGTAGTCTTCTTAAAGAAGAAAATAAACTCTTCTGGAAAGGAAAGGCAAAATTGAGTTCATCGAATTTGAAGGCTATATTCAGCATTCAGTTCAGATACAATTTTTAAAGAAAGAATTTAAATACACACAGTCCTATTAGCACAGGATCAAATTCCTAACAAATTGATTGGACATGCAAGAAGAGTCTGTGTCCTAGATTTAAAGTCATTACACAGTCTCAAACACAGCTGTGCAGCAAGTCTTTCATTCTAGATGGACATGAACAAATTGAATGGTTCTGAAGATGATTGGCTGGTGGATTTCCTACAGTACAATTTTCAATAATGACAAATTTAATGAAATCACTATTGTATTATTTAGCAAGAGAATGTGTGTCCTATTTAGTATAACCATCAGTGACTACTTTAATGTGCACAAGAGTATGAATGCACAAGCATTTAAATAGACCCAGAGGCACCCATAATTCTGTGACTGCGGGGAGGTCAATGCACCCAGTTCAGCCGTTATCCTTACTCAACTGAAGAGGAAGATACTCCTATACTTATATTGTCACCCAATTTTCTCCCTTTTTTTTCTTGAGTACTGGCTTTTTGCTACTTTCAAACTTTTCCTGAAAGTGCCCATTTCAGTTGAATTTATGATATTTTTATGATAAATTTTAATTTTAAATGTTTTTCTTTCTATACCGAGGAATATACAATCAGATAAACATTGCATATTCAAAAATATGGCATATATAAACTACTGGGCATATGCTGTTGTTTCACATGAGCTATGCAGATTTCAAGGAGCAAACATAGTACTTCCATCCTTAATTTTGTGCCATATGAGGGTTTGGAGAGGAAGATGTGCATATATTTTGTCAGGCAAAGTTCTAATCAGTATTAAAATATTTGTATAAGACAGTGACAAGAGAAGGGAAGAGAAATAAATTCTTGTGAAATGTAGTACTAGAATTTGTGTTTGTTTTACAAAATAAGTGCCTTATAAACTGTTCAGTTTGTAATATAGCCTTATGGTTGTTACTTATGATTTGTGTGGAATATGAATAAGAAATACTTGTGGTATATGTGTAATAAGCCAGTGTAGTTATGCATGATAAAATTGCCAATCATCCTGTGAAGATAGCCAAGCAGTCTCTAGTCTTAGGGAAGCTGACAAATCCCTGGCAAAGAATTCTGGAGGTAACTTTTACTTACCCTGGCAGAAAGTTTTCTTGATCGAATCAAAGAGCTAGGTAAACAGAGAAAAATAGAAACAACTGTTTTACAGTTTACTATAATTATGCCAAGGGAGTATTCATCTTTTCCCTTTTTAGTTAGAAGAGTCTATTCTGAGCAATGAATATAATTCGTTAATAAATGACTCCATCTTTATGCCTAAGGAACTTAGCTTCAGGGCAATTGTAATAGCAGGCAGTTAGAACAGATGTGGGCATGATATCTGAAGGTTACATACAAAGTTAACTGACAGAGTGGGTCCTTTTAAGTTGTATTACAAATCTAAGTCGACACCAGTAACTTGTTTACAAAAAAAAAAAATGGTAACGAGTTAGGAGCTTCTGTAGAGTATTGTGTAGAATGAATTTTTCTTTTTTTTTACTCTGAAGGTTAACAGATATTTGTTTTGTGTCATTAAAAATCATCTATAAAGTCTTGTGAGTAATAATTTGGTCAAGAAAATTATAGACTAGATTTTGAACTTCTTTCAAAAGTGATTTAAAATTTAAGATACATTAATATAATCAAGAAGAAAACCAATTTAAGTCTACTTCAGTAAACATTTATTGAGTTCTAATATAGGCCGAATATTCCCTCAGGGATATAAAGATGAGTTTGATCCCTGTCTTTGAGAACTTATACTCTGAAAAAATTTTACCAACAGGCAATCAGTTTCAGTGTTTGATAAGGTTCCTGAGTACGGTGGAGGAGAGCATGTTGGGCCAGCCTACATGGCTAGGAAGACCTCTTGGGTTCTGGAAGACATTCTGAGGTTCATGAAGCAGGGGTAGGAGGAGAAAGTGTTCTCAGCAAAGCAAAGAACATTGTCTGCAGGCATTTAATTACCCAATTATGCTATATGTCATAAATAAAATTGGAAAAATGAATGGCATATCCTACACTTTTTTTTTTTTTTAAGCTGTCCTATTTCTCCTAATGTCCTTGACTTCCAGTATTCTTTTGGGATTTTAGAAAGAGTGTTGGGAAAGAGGAGGGAAATTAAGAGGGGTGGCTTGCTATAGTCTTGGATAATCTCCCTGATAGTGTTGTTTCTTTATCCCTTTAGAAGTAATAGAGAAGGAACTAAAGATGTTGATTCAAACTATCTCTGTCCATAATAATTAACCATCTCTCATCCACATGCTCACATGTTCTTCAAAAGGCAGGAGATTTAATGGAGTCCTCCTCAAGCTCTTCCTTCCTTCTGTTGGTTTCATTTGAACCTCTGGAAAAGAATGGCCATTAAAGACATTTCTATTTAATATAGCATACTTAAATGTACTGAATGCAGTACCACACACAGCACATGGAATCTCTTATTTAATCCTTAAAACAGCCTAAGAGACAGATACTACTTTCCCTGTTTTATGTATGGGGAAAAAAAAAGTACAGAGAGGTTAAGTAACTTACCCAAGTTTATTTAGCTAGTAAGTTATGAAGTCAGTGTTTGAACCTAGACAGTCGGACTCAGGGACTGGACTTCTAAACCTTATTCAATATTGGCCCCTCACCTACTATTCATTGCTTTAATGTCATATGTTCTCAATGTATAAGACATTCGTGTGGGTTATTTTATGTCTTATAGAATTTTAAGGAATTTAATACACTTTCACTTCATTATTTCATTTTGATCCTCAATGTTAGGACCTATTAGATAGGCCAGCCAGGTAGCAAAACCTCAGAAAGGAGAAAACTAAAACTCAAAGGATTTTAATTGATCAATGTTGCAAAATTAAGAAGCAACAAGGCTCAAACCTGAGTCTTTTGATCCTAGCCTACAGTTCTTTTCAGACCAGTATAAGACTACAATTACCAACATTTGTTGGATCATACAAAAAGCAAGGGAATTCCAGAAAAACATCTTGTTGTTCAGTTGCTCAGTTGAGTCTGACTCTTTGTGATGCCATGGACCGCAGCACACCAGGCCTCCCTGTCCTTTGCTAGAAACAAACATCTACTTCTGTCTCATCAAGTACAAGCCTTTTGACTGTGTGGATTACAGCAAACTGTGGAAAATTCTTAAAGATGTGGAAATACCAGAACAACTTACCTGTCTCCTCAGAAACCTGTATGCAGGTCTAGAAGCAACAGTTAGAACCTTACATGGAACAACTGACTGGTTCCAAATCGGGAAAGGAGTACATCAAGGCTGTATATTGTCACCCTACTTATTTAGCTTACATGCAGAGTGTATCATGCAAAATTAGGGACTGGATGAATCACAAGCTGGAATCAAGATTGCTGAGAGAAATATCAACAACCTCAGACGTGCAGATGATTTTTGCAGTAGTCATGTCTGGATGTGAGAGTTGGACTGTAAAGAAGGCTGAATGCCGAAGAATTGATACTTTTGAACTGTGGAGAAGACTCTTGAGAGTCCCTTGGACTGCAAGGAGAACAAACCAGTTAATCTTTAAGGAAACCAACCCTGAATATTCATTGGAAAGACTGATACTGAAGCTGAAGCTCTAATACTTTGGCCACCTGATACAAAGAGCTGACTTATTGAAAAAGACCTTGATGCCAGGAAAGACTGAGGGCAAGAGGAGAACAGGAAGACAAAAGATGAGATGGTTGTTTGGCATCACTGACTTAATGGACATGAGTTTGAGGAGTCTCTGGGAGATAGCGAAGGACAGGGAAACCTGGAGTGCTGCAGTTTATGGGGTCGCAAAGAGTTGGACATGACTAGCCACTGAACAACAACAACAGAAACTACTCTAATGGCAGAAAGTGAAGAGGAACTAAAGAGCCTCTTGATGAGGGTGAAATAGGAGAGTGAAAAAGTTGGCTTAAAACTCAACATCCAAAAAACTAAAATCATGGTATCTGGTACCATCACTTCATGGCAAATAGAAGGGGAAAATGTGGAAGCAGTGACATTTTTTTTCCTTGGCCTCCAAAATCACTGTNAAAGTGAAGAGGAACTAAAGAGCCTCTTGATGAGGGTGAAATAGGAGAGTGAAAAAGTTGGCTTAAAACTCAACATCCAAAAAACTAAAATCATGGTATCTGGTACCATCACTTCATGGCAAATAGAAGGGGAAAATGTGGAAGCAGTGACATTTTTTTTCCTTGGCCTCCAACATCACTGTGGACAGTGACTGCCACCATGAATTTAAAAGGCACTTGCTCCTTGGAAGAAAAACCAAGACAAACCTAGATAGCATATTTAAAAGGAAAGACATCACTTTGTTTACAAATATCCATATAGTCCAAGCTATAGGTTTTCAAGTAGTCATGTACAGATGTGAGAGTTGTACCATAAAGAAGGCTCAGCACCAAAGAATTGATGCATTCAAATTGTGGTGCTGGAGAAGACTCTTGAGAATCCTTTGGACTGCAAGGAGATCAAACCAGTCAATCTTAAAGGAAATCAATGCTGAATATTCATTGGAAGGACTGATGTTAACGCTAAAGCTCTAATACTTTGACTACCTGATAGAAAGAATAAACTCATTGGAAAAGACCCTGATGCTGGAAAAGATTGAAGGTAGAAGGAGAAGAGGGTGGCAGCAGGTGAGATGGTTAGGTAGCATCACCAACTCAACGGACATGAATTTGAGCAAACTCTGGGAGATGTGAAGGACAGGGAAGCATGGCGTGCTGCAGTCCATGGGGTCACAAAGAGTTGGACACGACTCAGTGACTGAACAGCAACAACAGCAGAATGAACAATGCTAAGAACAATCAATATAACTTAAGAAGGGAAGAATATACCTGATCATGTAAAAATGGCATACAAAGTCGTATGTGAAGTAGTGAAAAACTGCACACCAAAACCAGGTCCCTTAAGTACATCATTTGGAAATCTTGAGCTGACTTTGCAGTATTTTTTTTTTTTTCCTCATTGCTAATGATCTTAAGTAGGCTGTAAACTGCACCCATGTCTCATCTGGTTTGGGTAATGTAGGAAGCTGGCAGTGGCAAGTAATTATAAAAATTAGAACAACATCAGAAGTTTGTGTACAGTAGAGGCTTTTAAACTTACTGCTTTCTTATGACTAATTATATAGTTGTATGAACAACACAAAGCATTCTGATGCTTCTATTTCCAAAGATAGATGTATACACATACAGCTGATTATATATAGTGATGAGGAATCTGTTGTTTTTCAGTAACATCATTAAGGATTCATTTTCTAGTCTCATACCATCTTCTTCTACTAAATTTAATCCTTTTTGAACTATTAGAGAGGCACTATTCCAAAAGAGAGGAAAGCACAGACTAGTTTATTTAGCTCCACCACTTAGAATTATATTATGGTTGGAAAATTATTTAAAGTCTTTTGGCCACAGTTTCCTCATTTTTAGTATGAGAATTGTCATTCTTAACTAACAGGGTGTCTAAAATACATTGCCTGCTAGATAATAGACACTCAAAATTATGCACGCATGCTCAGTTGCTCAGTCATGTCCAACTCTTTGTGATCCCATAAACTGTAGCCCACCAGGCTCCTCTGTCCATGGAATTTTCCAGGCAAGAATACCTGAGTAGGTTGCTATTCCCTCCTCCAAGGGGTCTTCCTGACCCAGGAATCAAACCCATGTACTCAACAGTATATGTCATCATTATTATTCTCTCTCTTTCTCTCTCTCTCTCTCTCTCTATATATATATGTATGGTTATGTACACACATATATAGTTTGTGCTCAATATATAATAATTTATTTATAATAATCTATTATGGAATTCAAAGCAAAAACATAGTTCACTTTCTTTGGATTTTTAAAATTATATGTTTCAGGTGCTTCATAGTACATATAGTGATATGATAAGATATTTGTCTTTCTCCATCTAACTTATTTCACTAAGCATAATACCCTCTGCATTCATCCATGTTGTCACAAATGGCAAAAGTTCACTCTTTTCTGTGGCTGAGTCGTTTTCCATCACATACAGATACCACATCTTCTATTGTACACGTGTACCACATCCACCAGTAGACTTTTGACTATGTGACTTTTGACTGGTGACTTTTTTTTACTGGTACATGTACCATATCCACTAGTAGATTTTTGGCATAGATTTGGTGACTTTTTCTTTTTACCTTCAAGAATACCTAGACATACCATGCTCTCTATTCCTTTATCTTCCTAACCAAATCATACCGCAGACCCTTTAATCACACCAATGTATAAATAACTGAGGGAACCACTCCCCACGAGATAAAGTCATTTATTTTGTAGGGCAATAAAATACTTTAACAATAAGTAAATCCTTAAAGAGATGGATCCAGGCTTCTGCTCACCCTCCCACTTAGGCTCTGTTCAGTTCAGTTCAGTTCAGTCGCTCAGTCATGTCCGACTCTTTGCAACCCCATTAATAGCAGCATGCCAGGCCTCCCTGTCCATCACCAACTCCCGGAGTTCACTCAGACTCAAGTCCATCGAGTCAGCGATGCCATCCAGCCATCTCATCCTCTGTCGTCCCCTTCTCCTCCTGCCCCCAATCCCTCCCAGCCATCAGAGTCTTTTCCAATGAGTCAACTCTTCACTTGAGGTGGCCAAAGTATTGGAGTTTCAGCTTCAAAATCAGTCCTTCCAATGAATACCCAGGACTAATCTCCTTTAGACTGGTTGAATCTCCTTGTAGTCCAGAGGACTCTCAATCTTCTCCAACACCACAGTTGAAAAACATCAATTCTTCGGCATTCAGCTTTCTTCACAGTCCAACTTTCACATCCATACATGACTACTGGAAAAACCATAGCCTTGACTAGCCGGATCTTAGTCGGCAAAGTAATATCTCTGCTTTTGAATATGCTATCTAGGTTGGTCATAACTTTCCTTTCAAGGAGTAAGTGTCTTTTAATTTCATGGCTGTGATCACCATCTGCAGTGATTTTGGAGCTCAAAAAAATAAAGTCTGACACTGTTTCCACTGTTTCCCCATCTATTTGCCATGAAGTAATGGGACCAGATGCTCTGATCTTAGTTTTCTGAATGTGGAGTTTTAAACCAACTTTTTCACTCTCCTCTTTCACTGTCATCAAGAGGCTTTCTAGCTCCTCTCCACTTTCTGCCATAAGGGTGGTATCATCTGCATATCTGGGGTTATTGATATTTCTCCCGGAAATCTTGATTCCAGATTATACTTCTTCCAGCCCAACATTTCTCATGATGTATTCTGCATAGAAGTTAAGTAAGCAGGGTGACAATATACAGCCTTGACGTACTATTTTTCCTATTTGGTATCAGTCTGTTGTTCCATGTCCAGTTCTAACTGTTGCTTCCTGACCTGCATATAGGTTTCTCAAGAGGCAGCTCAGGTGGTCTGGTATTCCCATCTCTTTCAGAACTTTCTACAGTTTAGTACTCCAGTCATATTAGATAACTTAAAATTCACCCCATTTTAATTCATCGAAACATTAATTATGTTATTCCTTCTTTTCCCTCTTTTCAAAATATTGCCTCATTTAAAAATTTTTCTAGTGATTTTCTTCTCCTTTACTAAGACTGTTCTTAAATGCTACTTCATATGTGAAGACATTGCCAATTACACACACACACACACCACTCAATTTTACAGTTATCTGAACTTAACCACATTTGAGGATAGTCATTCTAAAATACATGACCTAGCCAG
The DNA here is from genome assembly GCA_006410615.1 of Neotragus moschatus. Taxonomy (NCBI): domain Eukaryota; kingdom Metazoa; phylum Chordata; class Mammalia; order Artiodactyla; family Bovidae; genus Neotragus; species Neotragus moschatus. Next base: position 133,979 of record SJYA01000066.1, on the reverse strand, counting down.
AAATTCCAAGCATCATTAACGTCATTTAGCCCTTTCTTCATGATCCAGGACAGTCATTATGGACCAGGATTTTTGGACAGCATGGTAAAAAGCTGTCAGCCATCACCTCTGTTCATATTTTGCCTGCCTCAGCTTCTGACCTTTTCTGGTTTGCTTCTACTAATCTATCAGAGCCTGAGAAGCCAGATAACTAAGGTTTAAAAGAATTGCATATTTAAAAAGTCAATAGAGTTCCTCATGAATTCCTAAGAGCCTTAATGCATGGCTTTCGGGTAGGTATTTCCAGCTTCTCTGAGGCCTTTATCAGAGACTTCTGACAAACTGGACCTTCTGGATAAGTGGGGAGTTACTCTATTTAAATCTGTTAATGTCTGCTCAAAGGAACACAGAATAAAAAATGTAGATATAAACAGAATTTAAATTAGAAAGTATGCACAAACTCACCTAGGCTGTTTAAAACATAATTTAATATAAAAGCATTCAGTTAATATCCACCTTTTCCATTATGGAATTGAGAGTTAAAAGGCCCAGCAGATAAGAATAATGAACAAATTGCTGGATTATCCTCTGCTTACACTTAAAATAAACCAGCTAATTGTTTATTTATTTGCCTAGCAGTTGCTGCCTTGATTATACATCATTAATGACCATTAATAAATGAAATTGTGTTTTCATTTCCCTAAGCAATTTGAATTCCATAAATCTCGCATTTCTCATTAAACTTGTTCATTCAGTTTTACACGTTTGATCAACAAATATGATTAAGGCCTACAGTGCGACTTTAAAAGTAACATGAAACTTTTAGAACAAACACATGAAGTTTCTTATTGTCTCTCCCTGATGGGAATATTTGTCTTTAAATGTATATTGCTAGAAGACCTGAAAATTAAGAAAAAAATGGTTAAGATACCTTTCTTCTTTGCAAAGAATAGTAATAGTTCTTTGTATGTATATGAGGACTTTATATAAATTGTTTTTAATATTGTCATATTTGATATAATTGGATATTATCCCCATTAAATAAAAGGAAAATGTAGAATTAAATAATTTAATTATTGCCCACACAAATTTGCATTGATGTCTTGATTCCTCTGCTAATTGGTCAAATGATAAGACATCTTGATTGAAATTCTGAGACTTATTTTCATCTCTCATTGAAAACAGAACTAATAATTTTTAAAATTTTAAAATTATTTTGAGAACTAAAGATATTGTTAGGAAAATGCTAGGCACACTGTAGATACTCAACTGATATGCTTTCTTTCCCCTTCTTCATTAAAACGTAGATTCTTATTTTCTAAAGATTCTAACATTTGTAAAAGACAAAACGTTAAATGGTTTTATAAAGTTTAGTGTCCTGATGAATTCAGATAATTAACATGTTTAAAAACAAGTTGAGTTTATGGTAAACATACTCTAGTAAATGAATATCTTAGATTTGAAAATAGAATTACTACATATTATTTATAATGATGCTAAATAAGTTTGGCTGTGCCAATTGTATATCAGGTGGCAAAACTATTTTCACCATTCATATTATTATACAGAAATACAGTGTGTGAAATGAATACACTAGTCTAGTGTTCTTGCCTGGAGAATCCCAGAGATGGCGGAGCCTGGTGGGCTGCAGTCCATGGGGTCGCACAGAGTCGGACACGATTGAAGCGACTCAGCAGCAGCAGCAGCAGCAGCAGCAGTGGGAANGTGGCAAAACTATTTTCACCATTCATATTATTATACAGAAATACAGTGTGTGAAATGAATACACTAGTCTAGTGTTCTTGCCTGGAGAATCCCAGAGATGGCGGAGCCTGGTGGGCTGCAGTCCATGGGGTCGCACAGAGTCGGACACGATTGAAGCGACTCAGCAGCAGCAGCAGCAGCAGCAGCAGTGGGAATCAGAAAGTCTTGGTCTGGTCATGAGCCAGGCCACTAACTATGTGACTCTGAGAAAGTTACTTAACCTGTCTGGATTTCATTTGACTCACTGATACTTGTAAAAGTTAAAATAAATATTCTCTAAGCCCTTTTTCAGCTGTAAGAAGACAAAACTCCCAAAGTGTACTGTACAGAAGTTTGTTAAGATCTTATATTCCTTAAAAAAGTTAATACTTGGATAAATCTGAGAAACACTGAATATTATCCCCTCCTTTAGATAATTAACAATGTATAGTGATAAATTAAAGGCTCTGAAATGTCCTCTACAAAAGACATCCTGATTCACTTATGCATTGATTAAGGTTAACATCAATTAATTAAGGCCAGAATTCTTTAATCTTTTCGAACCATAGAGTCTCTTTTTGGGGAGGAAGTGGTTAGGAACTGCAAGATACCTTAATCTTACAGAGAATAGATGTTAGAACAGATAGAACCCTTTTTGAAAAGTGATAATTTTTAATAATTTTAAAACTTTTAAAATAATTTAAAAGCTTATTTAAAATCTAGCTATATTTTAAAATATATTGAAAATACAGATGTATACAAGCAGAGGAACTCACCCAGATGGGATTAACAAATATTCAGGTAAATAGATTTGTACTTTCTGTATTCCCATCTCTCCTAATCTTCTACTGCACAGTCATGAGAAGTCTGAAATAATTTGGGAGCAATGAATCTGTCTTAGATCCAGTGAAATCTTTGCAAAAGCACTTCATTCATTATTATGAATAGGTAGTTTGGATAGTGTGGACATCCAACTTTGAGTCTGGTCTGCCCTTGAATCCTCTGTAATCTTCAGCAAGTTACTTAACTTCTTTGAGTGAACATACCTTCTGTCCTCATTGTTGTAAAAAAAATATCTGTGTATTTGGCTGAGTCAGGTCTTAGTTACATCATGTGGGCTTCTCTCTCACTGTGGCACACAGGCTCGCCCCATGGCATGCTGGATCTTAGTTCCACAACCAAGAATGGTACCCACATCCCCTGCATTGGAAAGTGGATTCTTAATCACTTCCAGGGAGGGAAATCCCTTCCCTCAATTTTAAAGTGAAGATATGATTACCTAGCTCACAGATTCATTGTGGGTATTAATTGAGATAAAAGTCTGAAATGCAGTACTTGGATGCAATCTCAAAAATGACAGAATGATCTCTGTTCATTTCCAAAGCAAACCATTCAATATCATGGTAATCCAGGTCTATGCCCTGACAAGTAATGCTGAAGAAGTAGAAGTTGAATTGTTCTTTGAAGACCTACAGACCTTCTAGAACAACACCCAAAAAGGTTGTCCTCTTCATTATAGGGGACTGGAATGCAAAACTAAGAAGTCAAGAAATACCTGGAGTAACAGGCAAATTTTGCCTTGGAGTACAGAATGAAGCAGGGCAAAGATTAATAGAGTTTTGCCAAGAGAATGCACTGGTCATAGCAAACACCCTCTTCCAACAACACAAGAGAAGACTCTACACATGGACATTACCAGATAGTCGACACCAAAATCAGATTGATTATATTCTTTGCAGCCAAAGATGGAGAGGCCCTGTATAGTCAGTAAAAACAAGACTGGGAGCTGACTGTGGCTCAGATAATGAACTCCTTGTTGCCAAATTCAGACTTAAATTGAAAAAAGTAGGAAAAACCACTAGACCATTCAGGTATGACCTAAATCAAAGCCCTTATGACTATACAGTGGAAATGAGAAATAGATTTAAGGGACTAGATCTGATAGAGTGCCTGGTGAAGTATGGACAGAAGTTGAGAATACTGTACAGGAGACAAGGATCAAGACCATCCCCAAGAAAAAGAAATGCAAAAAGTAAAATGGCTGTCTTAGGAGGCCTTACAAATAGCTGTGAAAAGAAGAGAAGCTAAAAGCAAAGGAGGAAAGGAAAGATATACCCATTTGAATGCAGAGTTCCAAAGAATAGCAAAGAAAGACAAGACTTCCTCTGTGATCAGTGCAAAGAATAGAGGAACAACAGACTGGTTCCAAATAGGAAAAAGGAGTTCATGAAGGCTGAATATTGTCACCCTGCTTATTTAACTTATTGCATAATACATCATAAGCAACAGTGGGCTGGATGAAGCACAAGCTGCAATCAAGATTGCCGGGAGAAATATCAATAACCTGAGATATGCAGATAACACCACCCTTATAGCAGAAAGTGAAGAAGAACTAAAGAACATCTTGATGGAAGAGAAAGAAGAGAGTGAAAAAACTGGCTTACAACTCAAAATTCAGAAAACTAATATCATGGCATCTGGTCCCATCACTTCATGGGAAATAGATGGGGAAACAGTGGCTGACTTTATTTTGGGGGGCTCCAAAATTACTGCAGATGGTGACTGCAGCCATGAAATTAAAAGACGCTTACTCCTTGGAAAGAAAGTTATGATCAACCTATATAGCATTTTCAAAAGCAGAGAGAGTATTTTGCCAAGAAAGGTCTGTCTAGTCAAAGCTATGGTTTTTCCATAGTCATGTATGGATATGAGTGTTGGACTATAAAGAAAGCTGAGCACTGAGGAATTGATGCTTTTGAACTGTGGTGCTGGAGAAGGCTCTTGAGAGTCTCTTGGACTACAAGGAGATCCAACCAGTCCAGCCTAAGGGAGATCAGTCTGAGTATTCATTGGAAGGACTGACGTTGAAGCTGAAAGTCCAGTATTTTGTCCACCTGATGTGAAGAATTGAATCATTGGAAAAGACCCTGATGCTGGGAAGGCTTGAGGGCAGGAGAAGAAGAGGACAACAGAGGATGAGGTGGCTGGATGGCATCACCGACTCAATGGCATGAGTTTGGGTAGACTCCAGGAGTTGGTGATAGACAGGGAGGCCTGGTGTGCTGCAGTCCATGGGGTCACAAAGAGTTGGACACAACTGAGCGAATGAACTGAACTGAATAGAAAAACGTATAAATCTAAATATTCTATTTGACTGTTATTTACAGAAGCCAAGGGTCAGCACCAAGAAAAATTGAAGTTAGAAAGCTTCAAGACCTTGACTTGTTATCTTTTAAAAGCTTCAATTTTTCTCTACACGATTCTTTTTCTCAAGAATTAAAAATCATAAATACATGCAGCATCAATGTCTTTGTTTCCCATTCCTACAATCTCCACTCTCACTTGCACTCACACAAACTTTAGGGGTTTTTCATTTATTTTTAGATTTATTTATTTATTTATGTTTTTACTGTTGTAAACATTCTAAGATGTAAAACCAGGTGACAGTCACAAAGATGAAATGAAAATTTCACAGCTCTTACTTTCACGAATGCAATTGTGCTTTGAAAGTAACATAGGCCAGGTTTGGGTCTTCCCTGGTGGCTCGTCTAGTAAAGAATCCTTCTGCAGTGCAGGAGACCCAGTTTCAATTCCTGGGTCAGGAAGATCCCTTGGAGAAGAGATAGGCTACTCACTCCAGTATTCTTGGGCTTCCCTGGTGGTTCAGATGGTAAAGAACCCACCTAGAATGCAGAGACCTGGGTTTGATCCCTTTGTTGGGAAGATCCCCTGGAGGAAGGCATAGCAACCCACTCTAGTATCCTTGCCTGGAGAATTATGGACAGACGAGCATGGTGGCTGCAGTCTATGCCATTGCAAAAGAGTTGGACAGGACTCAGCAACTAAGCACAGAACAGCACAGGCCAGATTTTCAGTTTACAAAACAAAGCAATACAGTGCATGCTTTGCTGATGCCCCAGGATACAGTGCCACATGTGTTTTCTGGTTTCTTTAAGATCATCAGAGCACTGGGGTAAAGTTCTGTACGTGCAGTATACAGTCTATTACTCATGTACCAGTGGGCCTCATGAAAACTTAGGTTCATACAGAAAGCTCCTCTTCTGAGTTCTTCCTACTGCATGTGTTATAATCATGATTCAAATAGTTTAGATACGGACCACAACAATCCCTGAAAGAATCTTTACCTGTGGACTTAGAACAAACAGAAAGGTGCCTTGATAATGAGCAAAGAAACACTCTGCAAAGAGAATGATATACAACTTACTACAAAGGATCAAGACAAAAACAAACAAACAAAAAAAAGATGCACCTATGCAAAGGAAGAAATTATGCAAACTAGTCATAGACATATTTGTTTATAAGTCCTAGCCAAAAGCAGACTAAATATGTTAACACTAATGAGCTGGTGTCTCGAAGTTTCATTTGCCTAATCTGTAAAATGGGAATTAAAATTCCTAAATTATAGACAATTATTTGCATAGTTCTTGGATCTATACCTAGGACATACTTAGTATATCTACATACTTTCGGTTCTGCTATGAGTCTTGGGTACCTCCTCAAAAATACCATGCCTGAGAAAATAGATATAGTATTACTGGTTGGTTCTGTTCTAGAGTATGATCTGTTCTATTTATTTTTAGCTTCAAAACCCTTATGATTTATTCCAGTTTTAAGTCTTTGTGGAAGGCATGGATGAGTGATACTGTAATACTCCAGGTCTCTAATTCAAGTATTTTTGTCACCAATATCTTTGGAAGAGACATTGATTGTAGGAGTCACAGTAGTTTTTGCTAAAAGCTCCAAGGTGGGGAGGGTGAGGAAACCACTTTTGGTTAGAGTGACAACTGAACATGTCATCCTCATCAGGAATATGGCTATCATGACCCTTCCTGTGAACTACTATTAAATATTCACAGTGGTAAAGAACCCCCCTGCCAATGCAGAAGATGCAGGCACAATCCCTGGGTTCAGGAGATCCCTTGGAGAAGAAAATGGCAACTCACTTCAGTAACTTGCCTGGAGAATAATACCATGGACAGAGGAGCCTGGCTGGCTACGGTTCGTGGGGTTACAAAGAATCAAACACAGCTGAGTAACTGAGCACAGCACAACATATTTCCCTAGCAAAATATCTGGGGAGGCAGGAATCATGCTTAATAACATCCTGCTAAATATTGTCAAGAAGAACTAAAGAACCTCTTGATGAAAGTGAAAGAGGAGAGTGAAAAAGTTGGCTTAAAACTCAGCATTCAGAAAACGAAGATCATGGCATCCTGTCCCATCACTTCATGGCAAACAGATGGGGAAACAGTGGAAACAGTGGCTGACTTTATTTTTCTGGGCTCCAAAATCACTGCAGCTGGTGATTGCAGACATGAAATGAAAAAAGACACTTACTCCTTGGAAGGAAAGTTATGACCAAACTAGACAACATATTAAAAAGCAGAGACATTACTTTGCCAACAAAGGTCCATCTAGTCAAGGCTATGGTTTTTCCAGTGGTCATGTATGGATGTGAGAGTTGGATTATAAAGAAAGCTGAGCACCAAAGAATTGATGCTTTTAAACTGTGTTGTAGAAGACTCTTGAGAGTCCTTGGGACTGCAAGGAGATCCAACCAGTCCATCCTAAAGGAGATCAGTCTTGGGTGTTTATTGGAGGGACTGATGTTGAAGCTGAAACTCCAATATTTTGGCCACCTGATGCAGAGAGCTGACTCATTTGAAAAGACCCTGATGCTGCAGGAGGAGAAGGGATGAGGATAAGCTGGTTGGGTGGCATCATGGACACAATGGACATGGGTTTGGGTGGACTCCGGGAGTTGGTGATGGACAGGGAGGCCTGGCATGCTGCAGTTCATGGGGTCAGAAAGAGCTGGACACAACTGGGCGACTGAACTGAACTGAAATATCGTGAGACTTACATCCTTAAACACACACACACACACATGTACACATGCAGAGACCAAGCTGATCATTAACTCAGTAACTGTCTATTCTAAAATTNGTTGGTGATGGACAGGGAGGCCTGGCATGCTGCAGTTCATGGGGTCAGAAAGAGCTGGACACAACTGGGCGACTGAACTGAACTGAAATATCGTGAGACTTACATCCTTAAACACACACACACACACATGTACACATGCAGAGACCAAGCTGATCATTAACTCAGTAACTGTCTATTCTAAAATTCTACTCATTTTCTTATTTTGGTGAATCATATGATCTATAATTGTTGAATGCTTTTGTGCATTATTATTTTGGTAGACACTATGATGAATAAGCTTTCTTTGTGGCTCAGCTGGTAAAGAATCTGTCTGCAGTATGAGATACATGGGTTTGATCCCTGGATTGGGAACATCCCCTGGAGAAGGGAAAGGCTACCCACTCCAGTATTCTGGTCTAGAGAATTCCATGGACTACACTGTCCATGGGGTCACAAAAATTCAGACACAACTGAGCGACTTTCACTTTGCTTCATGAATAAAGAAAAATTACAAGGCATGGTCCTTACTTTTAAAGATCTTAGAGAGTTTCGCAGGGAACAAAACAGAACCTGACACTGACACTGATTGAGGACAAGTCATGATTTGGATGATACTTGTTTTCAGTGATGTAAGCTTTCAGCAGATTTGGGGGTTTAATGTATAATTTTATTTGGAAAAGAGAATTAATGATGTGTGAAGTCTTTTCTATATCCAAATTGGGAAACTGGGTTAGAGTTTTTTATCTTTTTTCTGGTTATATCCTCTCCCTTCATCTTTCTTTTTTCCAGAATTTCCAGATTTTTTTTGCACCTCTAGAACAGCACTGTACAATGCACATATGTAATATGTTATTAAATTTTTTCTAATAAGTATGTTTAAAAAATAATAAAACCACTTCATGGGAAATAGATGGAGAAACAGTGACAGACTTTATTTTTTTGGGCTCCAAAATCACTGCAGGTGGTCACTGCAGCCATGAAATTAAAAGACGTTTACTTCTTGGAAGAAAAGTTATGACCAACCTAGATAGTGTATTCAAAAGCAGAGACATTACTTTGCTGACTAAGNACGGCAGCCCACCAGGCTGTCCTGTCCCTGGGATTCTCCAGGCAAGAACACTGGAGTGGGTTGCCATTTCCTTCTCCAATGCATGAAAGTGAAAACTGAAAGTGAAGTTGTTCAGTCGTGTCTGACTCTTAGCTACCTCATGGACTGCAGCCCATCAAACTCCTTGGTCCATGGGGCTTTCCAGGCAAGAGTACTGGAGTGGGGTGCCGTACTCTCAGGCCTTGTTTACGCCTAATCTTAGATTTCTCACATCCATCTTATGATGAATTACTGCTGGGACCACCCTACTTTATGATTTGATGGGTCTCACAGAACTAGCTCATCACAGATATCTATGGATTCCCTTGGCCACTTGATATTTACCATCAGGTACTCTGTTTTTGAGTTGAATTGGAAAAGACTTTGATGCTGGGAGGGATTGAGGGCAGGAGGAGAAGGGGCGACAGAGGATGAGATGGCTGGATGGCATCACTGACTCGATGGACGTGAGTCTGAGTGAACTCCAGGAGTTGGTGATGGACAGGGAGGCCTGGCGTGCTGTGATTCATGGGGTTGCAAAGAGTTGGACATGACTGAGTTACTGAACTGAACTGAACTCTGTTTTTACCAAGGATTAGAAATTGTTTTTCAATTTATATATAATTCTTTGCTATAGATATCATGGCCTTGCTCTAAAACCCTAAGCGTTTGTGTTGTTCACCTGTTAGGAGTTCCAGGACTGCATAAGTATTTTCCTCAAGAAACATGCTCACAATACTGTAGGGTCTCAGGAGTCATAAGTTCCAAGTGGCAGGGTTGCCAGCACCATAGCCTCAATCTGCCTGAAGGGCTCTTTCCTATCCCAGGACCTTCTCAAAGATGCCGGCTTTTCAGTCCACTCAGGAAATAGGCCAGAACATTATTTTTTAATGTAAAATACTCTTCTGAAATCAAAGAAGCCTAGGTGGCATTATGCCCCATGGTGAGAGATGCAAGATGCTATAATTTATCATTTCCTTTGGAGGGGTTGTCCTGACATGGTCAAGATGACAGAAGCCCTAAAAATTCACTCATATGGCATATCTCTGAATCTTTGTATTATGTAAAAGAAGCCTCTAATATACTTTTCTTCTTGAGTCTATTTTAAATAGCCTCAAAATAGTAGAAAAATGTGATCTGTGAAATGTCTCAATGATCTAAATTCCTTTGGAGTATATATTGTGACAGAGAGTGAAAGATTTAACAGGCTGATGGACAAGACCATGATACCCTTGCTTTTCCTCCATGAATGTGAGCTATTTCTGGTTTTCCTTCCTGATAGTGAGGAAATGCACGTATGAGATCAGTAGCAACATACTATGTACTTGAGAATGTGTTAGCCTACGATAACAAGGATTGCTGAGTCATGCCTAATAGCATCATTTCGTTGTTTTGGAGGTTCACTGTCATCCTTTAGAATCCTTCTGGGTTTTGTTGTGGCCAAACTCCATATAGTGAATACATGGCAATATGATGTGAATCACCACCTCTGCATACTCTAGTTCAGTTCAGTTCAGTCGCTCCGTCGTATCTGACTCTTTGTGACCCCATTAATCACAGCACGCCAGGCTTCCCTGTCTATCACCGATTCCCAGACTTCACTCAAACTCATGTCCGTCAAGTCGGTGATGCTATGCAACCATCTCATCCTCAGTCATCCCCTCCTCTTCCTGACCCCAATCCCTCCCAGCCTCAGAGTCTTTTCCAATGAGTCAACTCTCGCATGAGGTGGCCAAAGTACTGGAGTTTCAGCTTCAACATCAGTCCTTCCAATGAACACCCAGGACTGATCTCCTTTAGGATGGACTGGTTGAATCTCCTTGCAGTCCAAGGGACTCTCAAAAGTCTTCTCCAACACCACAATTCAAAAGCATCAATTCTTTGGTGCTCAGCTTTCTTCACATCCAACTCTCACATCCATACATGACCACTGGAAAACCATAGCCTTGACTAGATGGACCTTTGTTGGCAAAGTAATATCTCTGCTTTTGAATATGCTATCTATGTTGGCCATAACTTTCCTTCTAAGGAGTGAGTGTCTTTTAATTTTGGCTGCAACTACCATCTGCAGTGATTTTGGAGCCAAAAAAAATAAAGTCTGACACTGTTTCCACTGTTTCCCCATCTATTTCCCATGAAGTGATGGGACCAGATGCCATGATCTTCGTTTTCTGAATGTTGAGCTTTAAGCCAACTTTTTCACTCTCCTCTTTCACTTTCATCAAGAGGCTTTTTAGTTCCTCTTCACTTTCTGCCATGAGGATGGTGTCATCTGCATATCTGAGGTTATTGATATTTCTCCTGGCAATCTGGATTCCAGCTTGTGCTTCTTCCAGCCCAGCGTTTCTCATGATGTACTCTGCATAGAAGTTAAATAAGCATGGTGACAATATACAGCCTGGATGTACTCCTTTTCCTATTTGGAACCAGTCTGTTGATCCATGTCCAGTTCTAACTGTTGCTTCCTGACCTGCATACAGGTTCCTCAAGAGGCAGGTCAGGTGGTCTGGTATTCCCATCTCTTGCAGAATTTTCCACTCTAAGGGTGGTCCTAATTGTTTCCATCTTCTCATGATGCAATATTGTTCATGCTTTTCAATTTTGACTAGAATAGAAGCAGTTTCAGAAATTTCCATTTCACCTTCCCCACTATAATAATTCATATTGTCAGATCAAGGAACCTATGTAGAGATTCTGTCAGCTACTAAGTATGTCCAACGATGAACGAGTAGCTCAGTGTGAGTTGAGTGGGTCAGGACTCTGATGCCTAGCACACTTGAACCTTCCAGTCTAACATGGGGCCATTGTGAAGCTTCAGGTCAGTGCGTAATAACGTTAACCTAAGCCTTTGTCTGAGAGTCTCAAATGCCAGCATATGATTACTTAAGTAAATGTCCATAGGCCATAGGTAAGAGCAGAGGTTATGATCTGTCCTGATCTTCACTGAGATGGCTCCAAGTCTGAGACTATCCCCAGGTATGATAACTAGACTTGAGATAGTGACATTTTATTTTAGCTGTCACCCTTAGCCTTTTGGTCATATATCTGGGTGTTGTTGTTTTGTCTTGATTGTATGGTATCTTTATTGGCTGCTCATCTAATTTGGTCTTGGGAAGACTGTTCTACTAACTATGTCATAGCTCTATGTGGGAAGCTTCACAAAGGACACTTGTTTCCCAAACCACCCTCCTCTAGCCTGACTGCTACTCTGACAGTGCCATTCATTACAATAACTGCAGAAGCTACCTTGCTTCTGCCTGGATTTAGTGCTTCTACCTGGCCCCTGTTATTTGGGGATCCAACCATTTTTATTGCTATTAGAGAGCCCAGGTCTTTTAATATTGTCTCCTACCATCAGCCCCAGCCTATAAAGAATGGACATCACTGTGATTATTGATGCTGGTAGCTTTGTTACCAGTACATCCCTTATTGCCTTGGTAAAGAAACTATCTTCCATGGAATACAGAATTTGCTGGATTTTCTGACATAGATAGTGTATCCACTCTAGAAAACTTATTTCCTTGAGCTTCTCTGCCATTTACCATGAAACACTGAGCATTTCTACTCAATTAGCATGGACTAGCACTTTATCTGAGCTTTCTGATGGCTAAGAAAATAAAGAATCTGCCTGCAGTGTTGGAGACCTGGGTTAGATTCCTTGGTTGGGAAGATCCCCTGGTGAAGGGAATGGCAACCCATTCCAATATTCTTGCCTAGAGAATTCCATGGAGAGAGGTGCCTGGCAGGCCATAGTTCATGGTGTTGCAGAGCCAAACACTACTGAGTGACTCACATGCACACAATACTCTATCCAATCTTCCTGAGTTATCTCAGGAGCATTTTTTTCCCAATGTTCTTGCTAGGGTGTTAAATTCTATATAATGGGAGAATGCTGCAAATTGGTAGACTCTTCTTTATCCAAATTCATATTTTATTCATATTGATCAGTACCTTCAAGATCCAGTTCCAAAAAATATTGTCTCACAGGATTCAGGCCCATATGCACAACCCCAAATCCTGCTCGTACATGTTAGCTAAATCCTACAGTTCCTTGAGTATTGTACCATGATATCAGCCCTCTTTCCTTTAGTAGGTTCAACACCTCCCTAGCCAGGTTTTGTTACAGTTTGATTCTAGTTACTGGCCTAGTATCTAGAAGTGGTGTTAGCTTTCAGAGGGCTTGTCGTCTTGTAACACAAAAGCCCTGCATTATGTTTAGATAAGGGATGAACACTAAATGTTAGCAGGTAAGCCTGGAATTCTGCTGGAAGCTCAGCGTGCTTATGGGATCCTGTGAATTCACTACTTTTAAGAACACGGATGTTCCCTCCCTTAGTCTCTAAGTCCCACTCTTAACCTTGGTAGCAGCCTTGGCAGGGTTGGGAATTAAACCTTTTCTGGAGCTCTGCTTCTGTTATAATTAAGTCTTGGGTCGATCCTCAGCTTTTTCTCCCCTTCGCCTGTCAGAGAAGAGAGTCCACAGGAAGGCCTTCTGACTCTCACACTTGCCTTATGTTGATGATTAATCACCTTTACCCTTTAGTTGTCTTTCTCCAAGGCACAATGGTTGCTGGTCCCCAGCAACAGACATCAGATTCCTTAGTCCTCTCTTTATTTCCCTAGACCTCTCAGAAAGCTGAGGTATTACATCTGCAATGATGAAAGTTTGGGCAATAGTACTGTAGTCAAATACGGGGGACTGTCAGTGCTTGACTTGCCATTTGAAATGAAGGACTCGTCACCAGCAAGCTAGTAGGTGATCTGGCTCCCAGGTTCTGTTTTAAAATCTTCCCTAGGCTCCCTTCTGATATCAACAGTCTTAAGTTAAGTTCCCTGAGACAGAGACTCACAATACCGTACAGAAAATTTGATAGGCTCCTGGAAACAACACCTGAGAAGGGACACAGTCCAGGGCAGAGGGTGCAGTTGAGTAAACCACAGCAACACACCAGAGCCCTCAGGCAATCCTTGGTGGGGTTCTGGAGCTAGGATGACCCCTTGTCCCCCAATGAAAGCAAGGGAACCGGACCCTTATGTCACCATATCGACCGGTTTTTGGATGCATGCTACACTGGGGAAAGAAGCATAACCTCAAGTGAAGCATTTCAATAAACTTTCACTGGAGAGGGATTTGGCTGTGAGCCATCAGCAGCCTGAGACACCGGGGACATGTCCACATACCTGGGATGGTGACTGCCTTGTCCCTACAGAGTTATCTGGGATGTGCACTTTGATGGCCCTAACTATTTCCTATGTGTTCAGGTATTTTTATGTGTAGTTGCATGTATTTGTATATATTTCTTCATAGCTCTTTAGTAGCAACCATCTGGACACACTGCCAAATAAAACCACTCATTCTGCCCAAGCCTGATGCATACATGGATACATTTTTTAAAACCTATTCCAGCTTTTCAGTCATTTCCCTAGTGTTATGACATTACCCAAATAGCAGGCTGCAGAAACTAAACAGCATGGCTCAGAGGGGATGGATGTGGTTGTGCACCATAGGAATTTTGCTGCCTCGCAGCTCCCTGATGCTTCTGAAGTGCTTTCGTGCATTGCTCTGCTGCAGAATATCGACTCTAAAACACCTCTGTCCTGGAATAGATCCACCCAGGAAAAAACTCTTGTATCTGTTTTTTTTTTTTTTTCCCTTAACAATCAAAGAGCTGTTGTGTCCATGAAGAGAGTTTTGTCATAATGGTTGTGTCTATTGGGATGCATTTTGGGTAGGGAGAGGTACATCAGAGTAACATTTAAGGAGATAGGATAGTACTTTTAAGATCAAGGGACATTCAATAGGAAGGACATTTTTCTAAAGCCAATTGGTAAAGCTATAAAAGTAAGAAATATTTATAGGAATCCTACTTCCTAGTATGGCATTATGGGGAAATGGTATTGAATTAATCGGTGATTTTCAGCTTCTTCAATTTTCTTTCTTATAGAGACCAGATAACATAAACAAACAACCCTTCCCCCCCATATTCAATTTCAAAGATTTAGCCTGAAATGAATAGTAAGTTGTCTCTTTTCTTATGTTTCTCTGTTTTGTGCACAACTTAGTATAATTGATAGGAAATATGGGTCATGCTTTTTTAATTGGAGTCCCCTTGCTTTCATCTCCCTTACCACCCAACAATTAATTGAACAAACCAGGTCCCAGGCTTCAGTATTTGCTCACTATAAATTATCTGAATACTCAGAGCTGAAATAGACCAATATAAAAATCATACTCATGACTGGTTCATCACTGATGTTTGTCTGTCACTGGTTCATGTTCCCTCTTGACTTCCTCCTTCACAAGAGTCCACACAAACAGTGTATCATGACTCGTGAATACATATGAAGACCATCTGCTGTTTTAATAAAATAAGTGATACACCTAATGTGACCCACATTTTCAAATATAATTATTGTTCTGTAAAATGAAATAATAATGTTTTTAAACTTTTTATCAGTCATTCTGAAGTCAAGATCAGTGTTGAAAGTTCCCAGATGCCAGGTGTTATTTATCATATAACATTAAATGACCAAGGAACTGAATGATATATTCTAAACATTTAGGATGTGCAGACCTTTTCTTTCCACTTTACACAGTACTGCTTGGCTGAAGCACACTGTTCTCCTACAAGTGCATCCCGATTCTATTTTTTCATCCCTCATCTCTCTTCTGTTCCCTCAGTACACAGACAAATCTGTGACCAAAGTCCTTGAACAGTGACTACTGGTCCTGTTCTCCACGACCAGGTATCCTGGGTGCTAGAAGCTTGAGCTAATCCAGTCTTCCAATTCAGCAGCTATGCAAGTCAAGACTTACTGTAAAGCTGTAGTTATTTGGACATAATGTCATTACTTCAGTGATAGGTGACTGAATTAGCAATTTTAAAACAGACTTAACTGTATATAGAAAATAAGCATATATAGAAATGAGGTAGTATTTAGTAGATGAGGGAGTAATTAGAGAAGTAATGATGTATTTCAATAAATGGTGTGGAAACAATTGGCTACATAGAAAATGTAAAATTGAATCTTTGTTTTGTGTCATACAATAAAATAAACTACAGATGATTAAAAGATAAAATATGAAAGACAATGTTTAAAAGCTTTTAGAAAAAACTATGTATGCTTATAATGATATAGGAAACAATTTCTGAAACAAGACACAAAAGTATCAAACCGTAAAGATGATTTTTATTATATTTTGTTACCATTGAATTAGAAACACCATTCACAAAGTTAAAATACAAGCCACAGCCTTTGACAGATTTCACAATTGTATATAACCTGCAAAGATCAGGTGCCTGGATATGTAAATAAGTCATACAAATCAGTAAAAAAGAGGTAAAGTAATTCAACTAAAAATGAAAAAAATGGCACAACTAGACAGTTTTAGGAACAGTAAACTAGAATGTTTAATAAGCATGAAGAGAGGCTCAAACTTCATTATCATCAAAGAAATGCAAGATAAAAATTGAAACAGCCACACTTCTCACCCATCAGATTAGGAAAATCATACGAAAGTCTAACAATACCAAGTCTTGGGAAGAATGTAAAGAAGCAACATACTGTTCATATTACACTTATAGGGAGAAGGGTTTTTGGTTGCAATCACATTTGATAGTGATTTGACAGGATCTTAAACTAGTGGTGTTATATGTATCCTACACCTCATAAAACAGAAAAAAAATTCCTTCTAAATATAAGTATGCAGGTAGAGAGCTACTCTTAAGTATGCAATGTGGAGAGAAGTTCAACTGAACATTGCTTAGTTTAGCAGAACATTGTGAGTGACCTGAATGCCCATTATGGAGTGGATAAATCCAGCTGCAGCTCATACGTAGGATGAATCCTGTGCAACTCTTCAATAAGTGAACTCAGGCAATGTGTCAATGTAGGGAAAAAGTAAAAATCAGAAAAAAAAAATGTTGAATGGGATTGTTGTATTAGTCTGCTAGGGATTTACCATAACAAACTACTATAGACTGGATGACTTAAACAATTATTTATTTTCTTATAGTTGTGTGGTCTAGAAGTCCAAGATCAAGGTGTAGGCAGGTATCATTTCTCCTGAGACCTCCTTCCTTAGCTTGCTGGTGGCTGCTTTCTTGCTGTGTTCTTACATGGCTTTTTCTCTGTGCCTCTCACTGGTATCTCTTCTTTTTTTCACACCACCAGTCAGATTGATTAGGGCATTCCATCACAGCCTCCTCACCCTCAATTCCTTAAAATCCTTATCTCCAAATATAGTCCATTCTAAGGGGCTGGGGGCTAGGGCTTCACCATATAAATTTGGAGATAGCACAATTCATCCCCAAACTTGGGTACCATCGCTTATAATTTAAAAACACAAAAAGCTCAGCTGCAGATTGCTTATTAGTAAAAGCACTTTACCAATAGAAAACTTTAGGAGAGTGTTTCTCCCTCAGGATGAAGGTAAAGAAATATCATCTGTATCTGTACCACTTTATTTCTTAAAAAAAAAAAAAGAGAGATCAGGAGCTAATACAGCAAAATATTAAAATAAGTAAAATCAAAAGAAGGTTACAGATGTGTTTTTAATAGTATTCTCTGCATGTTTATACCTTTAAAATTTTTCATTAAGAAACTGAAAATGACCAGTGAGTGCTCCACATTGAACAGCAGAGCTATGATTGAGGGGAGAGAAAAAAGCACACATTTAGACTCTACCATGACTTTCCTGGCTTGGTTCTGCAGTTGGACGTCAGTAAAGCAAATTTGCTGTGAAGGTCAGTAGGAGACATCTCAAAGATAAGTGGTAGCATTCCTTCATTCTTCTCAGATCTTGAATCCCCATTTTTCACTGAGAAAAAAATTTTTCTATCCATTAAAAAAGCTTTAAAACGCGAAAACATAGAACTTTAACATGATGGAGTGTTGGTCAAGGTTTCAAAGTTGCTGCCAATGCTTTTTGTGTTTTGATGAGGTAAGGGAGAGCTTTGCAAAGCAGGCAAATGTGTTGTGTCTGGAAGAAAACAAAGTTGTGAGTTTTGAGCCTGGAAAGCGGAACAAGATTTGCGTCCTCTCTCTCTCTCTCTCTTTTTTTTTACTTGATAAGTCTAGCTAAAGGTTTATCACTTTTGTTTATCTTTTCAAAGAGAGGCTTGAGAT
Source organism: Neotragus moschatus (assembly GCA_006410615.1). Taxonomy (NCBI): domain Eukaryota; kingdom Metazoa; phylum Chordata; class Mammalia; order Artiodactyla; family Bovidae; genus Neotragus; species Neotragus moschatus. The sequence goes on along the minus strand of SJYA01000066.1, from coordinate 116,095 downwards.
GTCATAGAAAACTGTCACCTTCACAACTATTGTTGGTTGCTTTGTTTTTATACACTTGCACCTTAGAAAATATAAACTGTGTGCAAATGCTTTCAGTATCCAGCAAGATGACATAAACAGGCATGTTCTTCAGACCCTCACTCAGCACTGACCTGAACCCTTGACAGTCTGTGCCCTCTGGCAGAACACCACCAAGAGCACGCCTCAAGGTCAACCTGTACCCACAGGGTCCTCCAGGGAAATCCACGGGCAAGGACAGTTAATTACGCTAACAGCCAAGGAATTCATATTGGCCCACTGCGGCCTCATAAGATGAATATCTTTCTTCCTTAGTCACAGGGGGACGTTAATGGTATTTTTATTAACTTGTGACCTGTTGGCTGCTATTAGAATATAGATTGTATGCATAAACCAGGTTGGATATTACAGATATGATTATGGAGCAATTACTGTAGCAGCCGCTGGACTTCTAATCATTGTTGTCACAGAGCATTTGTAAGACTTGAAACTGCTTTTTGGAGTTCTACAAGAAGAAACACTCAGGTTCAAAGTTGATATTGTCTCTTTGTGTCTTCTTGAAATTGCAATTTCTGATTTTTATGATTAGACTGGCAAACAAAGGCAGAGTTTAAAAGAGAAGAAAACTACAAAGGATAGATGATGATAAGAGTAATCTTAGATTTCTGCAGCTCAGGGCTGAAAATTGTCCTTATTGAAATTGTTTTTGATTAGAAATATATGCAGTTTGCTAGCAGTTCTATTTACTCAGTTATCCTTGATAATCAGTGACAAGATTATATTCTGATATTATTTTAATAATGTGAAAATTCACTTCTGCAATTGTGTACCACGTGGTATGAAATACAGCATTAGGAACTTTAGTCATGTTCTTTACAGTCGCCTATTAATGGTAATGCCATCAAGGTTGCCAAAGTGTCTTCAGAGTCGATATCTAAGGATGTTGATTTATATTCTGCAAAGTGCATTATTTATCCTGCAAAGTGCATTATTGATAATCGCAAGCCTTCTCTCTTTTAGTGGAAGGAGAGTTTATGCAACCCCTTTTAAACTGCTGCCTCTGCATGCAGGAAGGGATCAGAAGGGGCAAATGGTACCATTAACACAGTAAATTACAGTATTAACTGACTTGACTAGAGGCAGGAAACACTGTATCTGAAATCTCACCATCCTAATTTAGAAGTCACAAGTAGTTGAGATAAAAAAGAAAAAAATAATAATAATTTGCCTTTCCAGGTTCTTAGCTCAACTAAATGTTTGAACTCTCTGAGCTAGAGTCAGTTCTCCGTGAACTTTAAACCAGCTACTTTCAAATGGGACTATTGAAGAGCGGAGAGAAAGGAGGTATTGAAAGCAGAATGGGATTGCTTTTGAGTCCCTGGGGTTCTGGGCAAGGAGAACTCACAATGCAGACAATTGATCTTCTGTCCCAGGACTGACACTTTCACTGATCTCTCCATGATTGCCATTGTAACCTTGCCTCTTAGGTACACTGCCAGAAATCAGATAGTCTTGGAGACAAAGCCACTTATTTGGGGATAGTTTACATTAGAAATAAAGCTGTATTTTCTGCTGTTAGTGTCCTGCTGAGGTAGCTGCAGTTTTCCAAGTTTTTAAAAGAACATGTCTTATTTTAAGGTAAATTTATTTTCACTGCACCATAAGTGATAACATAAGTAAAAAAAATTGTATGATAATGTGTAATAATACACATGTACTTTTCAGGACTATGTATTAGAAAAATCATGGAATTTGGATCAGAGAGCTTGGTTACAGTTTTGATTTTGCTGTATACATAAAAATGTGAAATTGAGGATGTTATATAAGTTATCTGCACCTCAGTAAAACTTATCCTTTTACTAGAAAATTATTCTAAAAATTAAATGAACAAAACATAGAACACACCCGATAGCTTCTGGGATACAGAATACCCTCAATTCTGCAAATACACTTCCCTTTCCAGCTCATATACCTTTCTCTTGCTAAACTTGAAAGCTTGATGTGCATTGGATGTCATGTTTTAAATGAATGGCTAGAGGTTAGAAGGAGGTCAAATGGATTTTCAGCCTAATTTTTAAGATGAAGTAGAAAAACACATCTGCAGAATGAAAAGGAAACCAGAGTAATTAAACTTTAATTGTTGCCTACTGTCTTCTTCTCGTTGATTATTTTTCTCTTTCTGTATCTTCACCAAAACATCCAGGGACAAGTTACTCACTTCTTTTGAACTTTGGTCATAATAGGGATGTAAAGAGTATAGGTGTCTGATATTTTCAAAACTCCTAATATTTGAATGAATATCTGCTTAACTGACTTGGTTTTACCTCTTTTATTTACTTTTTTTTTTTTTTCTGGTGCCTACTATCAAGCAAATTAAATAATCAGACGGAAGTTTTCAGAGAAAAAAGTAGAGCCCCAGAATGCACAGATCCCATGAAGCCCTAGATGAAGGAAGTAAATTTTATACCAATAGTGGCATAAATAGGAATAGTCATCTCATAATTATTTTAGTCCCCATTAACATAATTGAGTAGGATATAATATCATGTACAGACACAATTTACTCTCTCATGATTATTTTTATTTACCCAGCTTGTCTACAGCCCTGCAGGAAGCCTTTTAAAACAAAACAATCAATTAATTCCCTTAGTACTAGGAAGGTGAAAATGAGGAAGGCTAGCACAATGTGGGACCTTGAGAAGAGATGCAAATGGGATTAAAGAATTAGTGAGAATTTGATTAGGCAAAGGACCTGTTAGGTTCAGCTTTTATAGGTCAAGTCTTCCCTCTTGGTTTGTGTGTTATGAGTGTTTATGTATGTTATGGATTAGTGATTATCAAGTGTACCACAACACTTTAAGTATATTGGCCTGTTCTGTGAATCGGGGTCTGTCTCTGTCATTGCTGCAGGGCTTCTCTGGTGGCTCAGTGGTAAAAGAACTCTGCAGGCAAGGAGGAGGCAGGGCTTCAGCCTCTGGGTCTGGAAGATCCCCTGTAGACGGAAATGGCAACCCACTTCAGTATTCTTACCTGGGAAATCCTATGGACTGAGGAGCTTGGCAGACTACAATCCATGGGGTTCCAAGAGCTGGACACAACTTAGTGACTAAACTAAGTGACTAAACTACCCTCTCCATGTGCCATCACTGCCTTGCTGCAGATCCTGCACCAGAATGAACATTGTGTTGAATTGAAAAAAAAAAACAATGATCTGGTCAGCAATACATAGCGAGGAATCCTTCTGATTCAGCAGAAATTGCCTTCCCATTCCAGAAAAAAAATAGATTAGTGCCAAAGCATTTCAATCATATCCTATTGTCAAATCTATTATGTTATAGTTTTTTGCATTTAAATTGTGCAAATGGATTCAATATAGGGAAAGTAAGTAGACAACTAAATCAGAAGAAAGGGATTCACAATGAAGGTATGACATTGCTCCCAAGAGTGAAAACTCTCTGCCAATCTGTCCCCTTAGTGCTCAAGGTCTTGCCTTTGAGGAAGTTATCCCCTGTTATGAGGAGATACTTAATTCCTTTTTGTGACTGTTAGTCTCTAGTTTCTGCCAAAAAGTCTAATACTGGTACACATAGAGGGCAATATATTTAAGCTCATTCCTCAGCCCCTATCTACCAAAAATCAGCTCAGGGGTGACAGTTCATTAACATCAATTACAAAGAGCCTGCAAATGACAAATCAGAGCTAGAGCATAAGAAAAAAACCTGATAGATTCTATATTTCAATTAAAATTCATAGTGTTTTATATTTCCGTTGGAATTCAAACTGTTCTTTGACTGTTCAGTTCAGTTCAGTTCAGTCGCTCAGTTGTTTCTGACTCTTTGCGACCCCATGAATCGCAGGCACGCCAGGCCTCCCTGTCCATCACCAACTCCCAGAGTTCACTCAGACTCACGCACATCGAGTCAGTGATGCCATCCAGCCATTTCATCCTCAGTTGTCCCCTTCTCCTCCTGCCCCCAATCCCTCCCAGCATCAGAGTCTTTTCCAATGAATCAACTCTTCGCATGAGGTGGCCAAAGTATTGGAGTTTCAGCTTTAGCTTCAGTCCTTCCAATGAACACCCAGGACTGACCTCCTTAAGAATGGGCTGGTTGGATCTCCTTGCAGTTTGACTGTTAAGTTTTATTAAATTTTTAAATTTTATTCCCTTTACTTTTATCTATGTAGTAGAAGTACCTATTGATCACTATCATGTGAATGCAGTTTTAATGGGCATATATAATAAGGCCAGGCCAGATTTTGGGACCTACAGCTTTGGATCATCAGCCATCAAGCAAGGCTTATGTAATAGATTGTAATAATGAGTGTACACGCATTAATGACCGTTTTGTTTATCTGTAATGGAAATGTCCATGCCAGAACATGACAGCACATACTTTAACAAAGCAAATATTTTGAATGCTTACAGTCAGATCATCGGTTTCTTTGTCCTTTTTTTGAGACCCCAACATTAGAGACAGATACACATAGATGAATACTTGCTGAAACAACTAGGAGAACTAATTCAGTGCAGAGTGTTCACGCTGTGTCACGAATTACCCCCCAAGTAAATGGGCATGTGTGGGAACAGAAGGTAATTCTACATTTTGTATTTATCCTATCCATCTTTCCTGTGTGATTTCTGGTTTTCGGAAGGTTGAAGTGCCAGATGTTTGACCACTTTGTGATATCATGAATAAGATAGGGAACCTTGAAATGACGAAGCATCTTGCTGGCATCACTTCTAGTTTATATTTGCAGTGTTTTTACCTTTCTGTAACATATCCCATTTCCCACATATATCTTTTTTAACATGATAGATTTTTATTGAAGTAGAACAAGCAAAGTAAACAAATCATGAGTGGACATCTTGATGAATTTTCACCAAATTAGCAGACTCGTGTAATCACCCCTGAGACCAAGAAAAAGTATTGGGTTAACCAAAAAGTTCATTTGGGTTTTTCTGGTAGAAAAAAAAAATCTAAATGAACTTTTTGCCAACCCAATACTTTACCAGCACTTAAGAAATCCTATCTGCCCCCTCCCAGTCATCACCACTTATTCTCTCCATGGACTGCCACAGCTTTGATTTCTGATTCTATAGACTAGTTTGACTTGTTTTTTCACTTTATATGAATGAAACAGTATTCACTGTGTTCTTTTGGCTGGCTTCATTTGGTCAGTGTTGTGTGCAGCAGCTGCTCACTCATTTTCTTTGCTATGTAGTATTCCATTGTGGAATCTAACACAACCCATTCATCCATTTATTCATTTCCCTATTTATGAACAATTGTGTTGCATGAGAACAGCCAAACATTGGGACTGTTATAAATGCTATGAACATTCTTATACACATATTTTTATCTTATGTACACATATACTTGGTATATACCTAAGAGTGATGGGAGAAATATCAATAACCTCAAATATACAGATGACACCACCCTTATGGCAGAAAGTGAAGAGGAACTAAAAAGCATCTTGACGAAAGAGTCAGACATGACTGAGTGACAACTGAACTGAAGAGTGATACTGTTGGTTATAGATGTAAGTACATTCAGATTTGTTAATGTTAAACAGTTTTTCAAAATGGGGTTAACAATTTATATGATGTTACTGCATCTATCCTTGATATTGCAATTGGCAGTATTTCATTATGGCTAAGTAATATTCCATTGGGTCTTCCCAGGTGGCACAGTGGTAAAGAATCTGCCTACCAGTGCAGGAGATACAAGAGATGTGGGTTCAACCCCTGAGTTGGGAAGATCCCCTGGTGTAGGAAGTGGCAACCCATTCCAGTATTCTTGACTAGAAGATCCCATGGACAGAGGAGCCATGGGACCACAATGAGTTGGACACAATTGAGCACAATGTTGCATTGTGTATGTATATATATATATATATGTATATATACACACATGAGCTTAGACGTTTTGCAGTTAGCAGTAACACAGTAGTAGTGCTAGAGATCACTGTACTCTGTAGATATGCCACTACCTTTTCTCATCATGGTCCCTTCATTCACTTTGTTAATATTTATTAATAATAATCTCCAAAATTTTCTCTTCACTATCTCTTCTTCCCCTAATTCCAATAATTCTCTGCATTTTCACTCAATTTATTTTTCTAAAGTATGTTCCTTAACACACACTCATCTGTTCCTCAAAATCCTTAAGTTCTCCAGTTCCCTTCATATAAATCTTCCTTAGTATCTCAGTTGGTAAAGAATCTGCCTGCAATACAGGAGGCCCAGCTTTGATTCCTGGGTTGGGAAAACCCGCTGGAGAAGGAAACGGTTACCCACTCCAGTATTCCTGCCTGAAGAATCCCGTGGCAGTCCGTGAAGGGTCGGACACAACTTAGCAACTAAACCAGCACCCTTCGAATAACAACTCCAGGATATTACCAACTCCTTCCCCCAGAACTTAGCTACTCTATCTTTCAGTCAAAAGCAACCACTCTGTCCAAGTGTGCCAAAAGCTTCCCCACAGCCAATGATTTGGACACTTGTACCCTTTCATGGGGTTTCTTCCTTCCCCCCAATCCACCCTCTCCACTTCACCTCAATTGCCATTTCTCCCAGCAACCAGATATGCTTTCTTTCCTTCATTCAATCTTCCCGGCACTTTGTTCTGACAACACTTAAATCACTTCCTTTAAGTTATGTCCCTTTAGTTAATAAGTTGTTTGGTACCATCCTATTAGATGATAGGTATCTTCGTTCCTGGAGGAAAGAGGTGAAGCGTCACACAAAGGTTTCCTTTTAGAAGGTGCCCAGTAAATACGTATATAATTGAAGTGAACATATACAATGTGTATAAATTTTGCTGAAACTCCCTGGATTGTTCGAACATGAATTTATCCAGTGAAGAGTGCCAGCAGTCTCTGAGGATGAGAGATGAAGCAAATTTAGCCAGAGAATCTGTTCAAAATCTGTTTGAATGATACAGTCCACCATGTCCCAGATTGCTGCTTCTTACTACCCCAAAGAGATCTATATTTTCCATGGAAATTGATTTCTACAAGGAAAAGGATGGATTTGGATCAATATACCAATTTGTTCTCATCCAAAATGATACTGATTTGTATTGGATTATCTTCAAAATTCCCTTGGCACAAATAGTTTTCATTAGACAATGTCAACTGAGTGATATTTAACATCCTGAGAATCCCTGCAAGTTTAGCAAATAAGTGCAGCATGATTTGCCAGACTATTTGAGGCATTGTTGGAGACAGTGTGGTGGAGTGGAAAGAATGTAAGTTTGAGAATCTGATAGACATGATTGAAATATTAATTATGATTCATGTAAGCAGTGTGCACTGAGGTAAATGACTTAATCTCCCTAAATCTTGGTTTTTGTCATCCATAAAATGGGGATTCAGTTCAGTTCAGTTGCTAAGTCGTGTCCGACTCTTTGCAAAATAATATATAATTGTTAAGACTTCTGTGGAAATAAAATAATGATAATGATAACATACTCAAAGCAATTAATACAGTGGCTGGACCTTAGCTTTTCTTGCTTTTTCAGGAAGTCTTCTGTGACCCCTCTAACTGGGTTAGAGGTCCCCTGATATTCTGCTTTCCTAGCACACTGTATTTTTACTTCAAAATTTTTATCAAAGTATATTTATACAGTTATTATTGTAAGCACTGTGAGAGTGATCCCATGTGATAAACAGTCTCCTGTTATATAGCCAGTATTTACCATAATGCCTGACATAGAGTTCATGGTCAAAAAAAATTATTAAAGAATGCATTAATAAATGAATGATAGTTTCCTTTCTTCCGCCTATATACGTGATGAGAATATAAGATACAATGGCTGAGGTCTTTTTATTTTACACAAAATAGAATTTATATATTAATATGAATTCTACCCTTTCAGTTCAGTTCGGTTCACTCAGTCGCATTCGACTCCTTGCGACCCCATGAACCACAGCATGCCAGTCCTCCCTGTCTATCACCAACTCCTGGAGTCCACCCAAACTCATGTCCATTGAGTCAGTGATGCCATCCAGCCATCTCATCCTCAGTCATCCCCTTCTCCTCCTGCCCTCAATCTTTCCCAGCATCAGGGTCTTTTCAAATGAGTTAGCTCTTCACATTGGGTGGCCAAAGTACTGGAGTTTCAGCTTCAGCATCAGTCCTTCCAAAGAACACCCAGGACTGATCTCCTTTAGGATAGACTGGTTGGATCTCCTTGCAGTCCAAGGGACTCTCAAGAGTCTTCTCCAACACCACAGTTCAAAGGCACCAATTCTTTGGTGCTCAGCTTTCTTTATATTCCAACTTTCACAT
>SJYA01000066.1:32758-106491 GCA_006410615.1 Neotragus moschatus | reverse complement strand
TTCTTTGGTGCTCAGCCTTCTTTATGGTCCAACTCTCACATCTGTACATGACCAGTGGAAAAACCATAGCTTTGACTAGACGAACCTTTGTCAGTAAAATGATGTCTCTGCTTTTTAATAGGATGTATAGCGTATTTTTTGTCATATCTTTTCTTCCAAGGAGCAAGTGTCTTTCAGTTTCATGGCAGCAGTGATTTTGGAGCCCAGGAAAATAGTCTGTCTCTGTTTCCATTGTTTCCCCATCCATTTGCCATGAAATGATGGGACTGGGTGCCATGATCTTAGTTTTTTGAATATTGAGTTTTAAGCCAGCTTTTTCACTCTTCTCTTTCACTTTCATCAACAGGCTCTTTAGTTCCTCTTTTCTTTCTGTCATATGGATGGTATCATTTGCATATCAGGTTATTGATATTTCTCCCTGAAATCTTGCTTCAAGCTTGTGCTTCATCCAGCCCAGCATTTCACATGACATACTCTGCATATAAGTTAAATAAGCAAGGTGACAATAAACAACCTTTCCTAATTTTTAAACAGTCTATTGTTCCATGTCTGGTTCTAACTGTTGCTTCTTGACCTGCATATAGATTTTTCAGGAGGCAGATCAGATGGTCTTGTATTCCTATCTCTTGAAGAATTTTCCAGAGTTTCTTGTGATCCACAGTCAAAGGCTTTGGTGTAGTCAATAAAGCAGAAATATATGTTTTTCTGGAATTCTCTTGCTTTTCCTGTGATACTATGGATGTTGACAATTTGATCTCTGGGTCTTCTGCATTTTCTAAATCCAGCTTGTACATCTGGAATTTCTCAGTTCACATACTGTTGATGCCCAGGGTGAAGGATTTTGNAATATATGTTTTTCTGGAATTCTCTTGCTTTTCCTGTGATACTATGGATGTTGACAATTTGATCTCTGGGTCTTCTGCATTTTCTAAATCCAGCTTGTACATCTGGAATTTCTCAGTTCACATACTGTTGATGCCCAGGGTGAAGGATTTTGACCATTATCTTGCTGGCATGTGAAATGAGTACAATTGTGCATTAATTTGTACATTCCTTGACATTGCCCTTCTTTGGGATTAGAATGAAAACTGACCTTTTCCAGTCCTGTGGCCACTGCTGTTTTCCAANGGAATTTCTCAGTTCACATACTGTTGATGCCCAGGGTGAAGGATTTTGACCATTATCTTGCTGGCATGTGAAATGAGTACAATTGTGCATTAATTTGTACATTCCTTGACATTGCCCTTCTTTGGGATTAGAATGAAAACTGACCTTTTCCAGTCCTGTGGCCACTGCTGTTTTCCAAATTTGCTAGCATATTGAGTGCAGCACTTTAACAGCATCATCCTTTAAGATCTGAAATAGCTCAGATAAAATTCCATCACCTCCACTAGTTTTGTTCTTAGTGATGCTTCCTAAGGCCCACTTGACTTCACACTCCAAGATGTCTGGCTCTAGCTGAGTGATCATACCGTCGTGGTTATCCGAGTCATTGAGATCTTTTTTGGGTAGTTCTTCTGTGTATTCTCAGCATCTCTTTTTACTATCTTCTGCTTCTGTAAGGTCCATACCATTTCTGTCCTTTATTGTGGCCATCTTTGTATGAAATGTTCCTTTGGTATCTCCAATTTTCTTAAAGAAGTCTCTAGTCTTTCCCATTCTATTGTTTTCCTCTATTTCTTTGCATTGTTCCCTTAGGAAGTCTATCTTACCTCTCCTTGCTTTTTTCTAGAACTCTGCATTCAGATGGATATATCTTTCCTTTTCTCCTTTGCTTTTTGCTTCTCTTCTTTTCTCAGCTATTTACAAGGCCTCCTCAGACAACTATTTTGCCTTGAATTTCTTTTTCTTGGGGTTGGTTTAGATCACTGCCTCCTATGAACCTCCATCCATAGTTCTTCAGGCACTCTGTCAGTCAGATCTAATCCTTTGAATCTATTTGTCACTTCCATTGTATCATCTTAAGAGATTTGGTTAGGGTCATACCTGAATGGCCTAGTGGTTTTTCTCTGCTTTCTTCATTTTAGACCTAAATTTTGCAGTAAGGAGTTCATGATCTGAGCCACAGTCAGCCCCAAGTCTTGTTTTGCTGACTCTGTAGAGCTTCTCCATCTTTAGCTTCACAGAACATAATCAGTCTGATTTCAGTATTTGCCATCTGGTGATATCCATGTCTACAGTTGTCTCTTGTGGTTTGGGAAGAGGAGAGTGTTTGCTATGATCAGTGGCTTCTCTTGGCAAAACTGTTAGCCTTTGCCCTGCCTCATTTTGTAGTCAGAGGCCAAACTTGACTGTTAACTCCAGATATCTCTTGACTTCCTGCCTTTGCAGTCCAGTCCCCTATGATGAAAAGGACATCTTTTTGGTGTTAGTTTTAGAAGGTCTTTGTAGGTCTTCATATAACCATTCAACTTCAGCTTCTTCAGCATTAGTGGTTGGAGCATAGACTTGGATTACTGATAATGAACAGTTTGCCTTGGAAATAAACTGAGATCATTCTGTTGTTTTTAAGATTGTGTCCAAGTACTGCATTTTGTACTCTTCAGANGAAGGTCTTTGTAGGTCTTCATATAACCATTCAACTTCAGCTTCTTCAGCATTAGTGGTTGGAGCATAGACTTGCATTACTGATAATGAACAGTTTGCCTTGGAAATAAACTGAGATCATTCTGTTGTTTTTAAGATTGTGTCCAAGTACTGCATTTTGTACTCTTCAGATGTATAAGCAACTTTGAATTGTTGAGATAGACCCTAATTGATCACGACATGTAACTTTTTGTTGTTCCTGAATTTATTCATATTTCATTAAGGATTATTTTATCACTGTGTTCATGAAGTATATTGATTTATAGTTTCTTTTCTTGTGATACCATCATCTGGCTTTGAGTAATGCCAGCTTCATAGGATGAGTTGAGACATGTTCCCCTTTCCTATACTTTACAAAAGCATTTGGNGATGTATAAGCAACTTTGAATTGTTGAGATAGACCCTAATTGATCACGACATGTAACTTTTTGTTGTTCCTTAAGGATTATTTTATCACTGTGTTCATGAAGTATATTGATTTATAGTTTCTTTTCTTGTGATACCATTATCTGGCTTTGAGTAATGCCAGCTTTATAGGATGAGTTGAGACATGTTCCCCTTTCCTATACTTTACAAAAGCATTTGTGAAGTATAATTTTTCATTTAAATGTTTGGTAGAATGTACCATTGGAGTCATTTTGGATAAGACTCAACTTTTTTTTATTACCAGTCAGTTTCTTTCCTTGTTACCAGTCTATTTAGATCTTGTTTTCTTCTTGTGTAAACTTTGGTGATTTGTGTACATTGAAAAGTTTTCCCACTGTATGTGCATTTTCTAACTTTTTTGGCATGAAGTTATTCACAATATTCCCATGTAACTCTCTTTTTGTTAAAAAAAAATTTAGTTTTATTTTAGGTTTTATCTTTGTGAAGGAATGAGAGGAGGCACCAAGACTGCCATGTTGAAAGTTCATTATTGTGATAAACTCAGCTGCTTTGGCATAGGAAGGTGACAACCGACAGAAGCCTAGATTTTTGGTTGCTGTTGCATATTACTCGTCCACAGAAAAGTCTGCTGGTCTCTGGTTCCTTTCTGCTACCATCTCTCTACTGGTATCTTGTCTTCATTTTAACATGTTCTATGGAAAGAAAGGCACATGGGGAGGCTTGTTTTTTGAGCTTTCTGTATCTGAGAACACCTTTCTATTGTCGTGCCCTAAGTCAGACAGCTTAGTTGGGTAGGAAATATTTGTTATTAGCACTTATTTGTCTCCAAAGTCTCTAGAATTGGCAATGCTGTTTTTTAAATTTTTACTTATTTTCGGCTGTGCTGGGTCTTCATTGCTTTGCAGGCTTTTCTCTAGTTGCGATGCAAGGGCTTCTCTCATTGCAGTGGCTTCTCTTGCTGCAGAGCACAGGCTCTAGGGGATGTGGACTTCAGTAGGCGCAGCCCCAGGCTCTGGAGCACAGGTTCAGCAGTTGTGTCACAAGCGCTTACTTGCTGAGGCCTGTGGGATCATCCCAGACTAGGGACTGAGCACATTTATCCTGCGTTGGCAAGGCAGATTCTTTACCACTGAGCCACCAAAGAAGTCCTGGTAATGCTGTTTTTGAACTTCAAAAGATCCAAAGAAGTTCAAGAGCAGCCTGATTTTGTTACTCTGAAGAAATCATTAAGTTTTCTGTTTGGACATTTGTAGTATTTTTCTGTGTGCTTAGAATTTGGAAATGTCACCAGGGTGAGACTTATTATTGGCTTTTCTTGTTGGTTGCTGCTGGGCTGCGTTGAGCCATTCCAATATGCATGTGTCTTATCAGCTCAGAGATCTGGATGTGATGTCTGTGGGTTTTGTTCTAACTTATTGCTCTAGAAGACTTGTACTTTTAACACTTTAACATCTGTTTCTCTCTTCTTTATATTCCACATATGTTATCTTAAACACTGTTCTCCTCCCTGTGTTATTTTCTTTTGTATTTTTAGGGGAGCTTTTCAGTTTCCTCCTCTACCCACTGACATATTTATTTCATGCTGCCCCAGTTCTGCCTTCTCTACCCCTGGGAGAACGTGCAGTGCTCTTTTTAATTCTTTTCTTTCATTCTAACCTGTTCTGGCCCTTATGAATTCATACTTAAGTTTTAAAGCTATGGCTTAGATCCCATTTGTTTATTTTTGCTTTTATTTCCAGTATTCTGGGAGGTGGATCATAGAGGATCCTGCTGTGATATATATCAGAGAGTGTTTTGCCTATGTTCTCCTCTAGGAGTTTTATAGTTTCTGTTCTTACGTTTAGGTCTTTAATCCATTTTGAGTTTATTTTTGTGTATGGTGTTAGAAAGTGATCTAGTTTCATTCTTTTACAAGTGGTGGACCAGTTTTCCCAGCACCACTTGTTAAAGAGGTTGTCTTTACTCCATTGTATATTCTTACCTCCTTTGTCAAAGATAAGGTGTCCATAGGTGAGTGGATTTATCTCTGGGCTTTCTATTTTGTTCCATTGATCTATATTTCTGTCTTTGTGCCAGTACCAAACTGTTTTGATGACTGTGGCTTTGTAGTAGAGCCTGAGGTCAGGCAGGTTGATTCCTCCAGTTCCATTCTTTTTTCTCAAGATTGCTTTGGCTATTCGAGGTTTTTTGTATTTCCATACAAATCTTGAAAGTATTTGTTCTAATTCTGTGAAAAATACTGCTGGTAGCTTGATAGGGATTGCATTGAATCTGTAGATTGCTTTGGGAAGTATACTCATTTTCACAATATTGATTCTTCCAATCCATGAACATGGTATATTTCTCCATCTATTAGTGTCCTCTTTGATTTCCTTCATCAGAGTTTTATAGTTTTCTATATATAGGTCTTTAGTTTCTTTAGGTAGATATATTCCTAAGTACTTAATTCTTTTCNCCACTTGTTAAAGAAATTGTCTTAATGTTATGCCCTAAGTCATATTTCCTCCCATAACCCCTGTTGCCTTTTAGAATACAATTCTAAAGACCAAGAATTTTCCTTATGATATGTTGTATACAGCATAAATGCCAGTATTGAGGAACATTCACAGATAGATTGACTATCACTTGAGATCATTTATATGGGGTTTTCTATTTTTAAGATTAGGCCAAATATTTAAACTAAATCCTGACAAACTCTCCACAAGGAAAAAAGAAAAAAGTTGGGCTCCTGGAAATCAACAACAATCAACTGTTCACCAGAAACCTGCTAATTTAAGTCTCTTGATGGTAGAAAACTATGAAGAAACTGTGTAGGAGTCTTCTGTAAAGACTTTTCCAGTAGCAGGTTGCATGAGTCTGAAAGGATTTAGTGAAAGGACCTTGTTTTATCAGGAACAAGAATCAGCAATACAAGCAAACTCTCTCCCCACCTTTCAGCTCTGCCCAAATTGAAGGAGAATAGCTCTCTCTTAATTCAAAAGTATGAATAGAGGACTAATTCACCTAGCACAGTTTGGGTCAGGTCACCATTGGTTCAAATCATGATTCCATAATGGAATCAGTTGCCAAAACCCACCCTTGGATGTGGAGTGGAGGCTCAGTTATGGGAAGAAAGGGGCTGGGACCATAGCCAGAAAACAGCCACTATGAATGAAGCTGGAAGACCTGCATTTCATTTCCACTCTGAGCTAGACTATTACTTTTGTGACAGTGCCTTTTCTCTCTAGGTCCTCAAACTCTGTACAATGAGGGCTTGGTCTAAAACACCACTTTTCAAATTGTGTTACTTGGAAAGAAGTTATCTGGGAAAGAGTTAGAGATTGCATCCACAGCTAATACCTTCCAAAAACTTGTGAAGATTCAAACAGTTTAGAAAAAAGATCTATTGCTTCTACCAGGTGATTTTTTGTTTGCTTGTTTGTTTGCTTTTGGTAGGGTGTTCACATAAAGTCTTACTTGGTCTCAAGTTTTCAAAAGAAAAAAAGTATGAAAACCATAATTCCATGAGGTTTCTAAGGTACCTCTAAGTTCAAAAAAACCCTTCAGTTCTGATTTCCAGTGATTATTGCTTCCATTTTTCCAGTAGTCATGTATGGATGTGAGAGTTGGACCATAAAGAAAGCTGAAATCCGAAGAATTGATGCTTTTGATCTGTGGTGTTGGAGAAGAAANGAAAACCATAATTCCATGAGGTTTCTAAGGTACCTCTAAGTTCAAAAAAACCCTTCAGTTCTGATTTCCAGTGATTATTGCTTCCATTTTTCCAGTAGTCATGTATGGATGTGAGAGTTGGACCATAAAGAAAGCTGAAATCCGAAGAATTGATGCTTTTGATCTGTGGTGTTGGAGAAGAAACTTGAGAGTCCCTTGGACTGCAAGGAGATTCAACCAGTCCATCCTAAAGGAAATAAGTCCTGAATATTCATTGGAAGGACTGATTCTAAAGCTGAAGCTCCAATACTTTGACCACCTGATGCCAAGAACTGACTCACTAGAAAAGTCCCTGATGCTGGGAAAGACTGAAGGCAGGAGGAGAAGGGGACAACAGAGGATGAGATGGTTATATGGCATCATTGACTCAATGGACATGAGTTTGAGCAAGCTCTGGGAGTTGGTGATGGACAAGGAAGCTTGGCGTGCTGCATTCCATGGAGTCGCAAAGAGTTGGACATGACTGACAGACTGAACTGAACTGAGGCAGCCTACAAATAAACAAACCCTTTAGGTGAAGATACATTGAAGAGGAAGGGAAAGCAGTCACAGCAGAGCTAGGCAAGATTCCAATACGTGCAACAAACAAATACTGAAGAGCCTGACACACAAGGAGAGAGAGTTTAATCTCTGAGGTTTGCCTTTTAGGACTTGCATGCTGAGAGGAGCAGAACGGACCTCGGGGCCACACCTGGGGCTTGGTGAAGATTTCACATGCACCTCCAACTTCCCTGGTGGTTCAGGTGGTAAAGAATCTGCCTGCAAAGCAGGAGACCCAGGTTCAATCCCCAGGTCAGAAAGACCCCCTGGAGAAAGGAATGGCTACCCACTCCAGTATTCTTGCCTGGAGAATTCCATGGACAGAGGAGCCTGGTTTGGCTACAGTCCATGGGGTCAAAAAGAGTAACAACTGAGTAACTAACACTTTTCATGCTTGGGTGCACCTCAGATATTGGTGTCCTTCAAGGTCAAAATGTTAGGACCAAAAGTCCCACCATGACAAACCCATAACCTCAACTGGTGACAACACAGTCCCACAAGTTCACATCTCCAACGTCCCCCACCAAAGACAGATTCTTATCAAAGTTATTACCAAAGGACTCCTGCTCCTACCCAAGACAATGCTGGCTTCTGTCCTCATAAAAAATCCCTTCTTCCTCCAGACTCTTCCTCACTGTGGGGTTCCCATCCACCCATAGCACTGCAGTGCCTGGGGCAGACTCCCGGCCCCCACAGAGGTGCTTTGGACCAGGAGAGCTCTATAGAATCTTGAAAAACGTATCAGAACCACACACAAGCCCACTACACATTTTAATCTTTCCTTTAAAGACAAGGACCTCATTTTCTTGCTCCAGGATGTTATATGCCTTACACTATATCATGGGTGATGTTAGTATGGACTCACGCCCTGCACCAGGCTTCTCTAAATCCACCACCAGTGCAGCAAAGGAATCATGTGACTCAATGGGGAACACAAAGGCTTTCCTTCCCATGTCTGTAAGAGAGAAAAGGAGATAGAGGAAGAAGTCAAACAATGTGGAACACAAAGATCTCTTCTGTCACTTCTCCATAAAATTAGATGACCACATACCCTGCTCTCTCCCCTGTCCCTCCCTCATGCTAAGAGTTCCCTGAACCTGCTTTGAGCAACCTCGGGTCCCTCAGTCCAAACCACGGGCACAGTCTCGGCCAAATTCTAGCTCTTTTGGCAAAGAAACCTGAAGGTTAATGAGCAACATGATAATAGCTTCACCACGTCTGCTTACCATGCCACATGCAATTGGGTCTTGAGGGCAAGTCCATGAACAGGATGTGGGAGACTGATGTCCAGGGCCTCAGTAATTCAAATGCCACTCTCTCAAGACCTACTCCTTTCTGAGGTTATACCGCCTCAGAGGGGCTTCCCAGGCAGTGGTGGTTGTAAAGAACCCTCTACCAACGCAAGAGATATAAAAGACGCAGGTTCGATCCCTGGGTCAGGAAGATCTCCTGGAGGAAAGCATGGCGACCCACTTCAGTATTCTTGTCTGGAGAATCCCATGAACAGAGAAGCCTGGATGGCTACAGTCCAGAGGGTTGAAAAGAGTCAGACACAACTGAAATGACTTAGCACACTCGCAGGCACATCTATAGCGTAGAGGCGTCCGTGCTGGTGTATAAATGATTTCCCAGACTCACTCCTTTGGGGCTAGGAGTCAAGGTTCCAGGGCTAAAGGTAGCAGAATCATTCTAGAAAATGGACATTGATTGGGGCTGCATTGCTGGAATCCCAGCTCTGGGAGAAAATGGTAGGAAACCTGGGTAAGTAGGGGAAGCTAGTTGTGTCTTCCCCAGAGAAGGCAGTGGCAATCCACTCCAGTGTTCTTGCCTGGAGAATCCCAGAGACGGGGAAGCCTGGTGGGCTGCCGTCTATGGGGTCGCATAGGGTCAGACATGACTGAAGCGACTTAGCAGCAGCAGCAGCAGAGTTGTGTCTTCCCAGGCTCCGCTACACGCTGCCCACATGGCCCCTCTTGGAGGTCTAGGGAGGTAAAAGCTGAGCCAAAAGCAATAAAGTCTTCACCTCCATTTTATGGAATAGACATGCCTCCCTTCACCAAGGGCTGTGGCTGGGGTCCCTGGTTATACACCCTGCACAGGTGTGGAAGGGAATGATCACTGTGCAAAGAAAGTTTTAAAACTGCACCATGGGGGCCAGATTCAAAGCTTTATCAAAAAAGGAAGGAAGTCAACAGGAAGTCTGTGTGGGTTATATATTAGAGTTTCCTGTGACTGCAGAGTTCCTGTTCCAGGAGGTACAGATTCAAAGTCAAGGGAGATAAAATGTATTGGGACAGGACCAAAGGATGTCTCTGTCTCATACTATGGCCTGAGTTCCCATCCTGCTCCCCATTTCTCCACTCCTGGGTCTCTAGGGAACAACCTGAACAGCGAGCTCATGCTTCAGGGGAAAACACAATTGAGCATCAGAGACAGAAAAGACGTTAGAGGTTATCTAGCCTCGACACCTCGGAGATGTCAGATGACTTGTCTGAAACCACACAGCCTGGTGTTCCTCACTGTCTAGTGCTATTGCTCTTCCCCGTCCTACTGGAAGGACCTGGAAGGGCAGGGCACGTACCCTATCCACATTCAGGTGATGATGGGGCCTCCTTAAAAGTACCCTTATTGTGCAACCCCCTTGCCCAATGCTCTTTTATAATTGAGGACCCTAAGGCCCCAACAGTTCTTACAACCTTATCATAGGCCCTATGGATTCAACCTGTTTCATCTGTTCTTTGTTGTCTTAAGTCAGAAATAAAACAGAAAAGAGTCAGGGTTGTCTTAAAGCAAAAGACAAGGTTTATTGTTTGCAAGGTTGCGCAAGGTTTGCAAACTGGAGATACATACTGAAGATGTATACTGAAAATACACCCCTGGAGGGTGAAGGGGATGAGGAATTTTTTAGAAGCAAAAGCTGCAGAAGTCACAGTTGGGGGAACTACAAAGGGGATTGTGTGGCTCTGGCAGCCTGACCATAAGTCTTCACAGTCTAACCACAAGTCTTCAATGATTGGCTATCACTGGAGCTTCTCATTGGAGGCTTTTTCAGGTATGTCCCTTAGGAGAAGCAGAAGCCCTTATAGTTGTCTGTGGTTTTTCTAAGAACACAGAATATATGGCTAAACCCCAGATCTGTCATGACTGTCTGATTCCATTTTATTTTGGGTCCCTGATAATCACACAAGGTCCATTTTCTTTGTTTTCCACAGGGGATTCTTCTTCTTTCTACTTTTCCTTAGGGGGCTATTTTATTTTTACATCTTTCAAAGACCTACTTGGTCTCTTGGGCTTCTCACTTTATTTGTTACAGAGTCAATGTCCCTCAACAGTTCCATTCCATTTATTTGCTTTTCCCCCTCCAGGTATTACAGACTTTGGCTCTATGTTTTGCTTTTGTTTGCTATAATAAACAGTAGTGAAACAGACGTAAGGAAAGAAAAATAACTAACATGAGATGTTGCATGAAATCTGATAAAGTACTCCTAGAAAAAGTTGTCTAGATTCTTTCCAAGTTCTTCTTTTGCAAACATCATTCTTTAGAGTTTTATGAGTTAATCTGGCCCTCACCAGGAGAGTCACTTCATCTCTGGCTACAGGACTCAAGGATCATCCTACCTCCCTTTATAGGGATAGGACAATATCTCTGTGGGTCAGCTACTCCAGTTTCCAGGAGATTTCTAGACCACAATGTTAACTATCAGATACATACACACACACACACACACACACATACATGGGCTTCCCCAGTGACTCAAGCAGTAAAGTGTAATAGACTTCATTTCAATCCTTGGGTTGGGAAGATCCCCTGGAAGAGGAAATGGCAACTCACTGCAATATCCTTGCCTGGAAAATCCAACAGACAGAGGAGCCTGGCGGGCTACGGTCCATGGGGTCACAAAGAGTTGGACACGACTGAGCAACTGAGCACACATTTCTCTCTCTCACACACACACACACACAACGGTAAGTCGGTTCAGCACGAAGTGCAAGGCAACAGTGTTGGTAATTTCTACTGAAGGCCACAGTGGTAAATTTCGTAAACTAATCTGGTTCACTCAAGACCCACATCCTAACTTGCCTTCCTCACCTCTCCTCCTGGGAAAGCTGAAAGCTAAATCTCCGAGATTTCGTGTTGCTAAGGTTCCCCATGCGACATAAGCTTTGTCAAGCAATAACACTCACAGACATTTGGATGTGCAGACTTTCCAGCGAATCGATTTGCAAACCCTCAACTTCCATGAGAGTCTTTCTTGGTACTGAGCCCTCTGAGCACACATTTGTTCCTGAGGCATTTCCCAGGCTGTGCTTTCCTACCTCCTGCTTCATGTTTATAAATAAAAGGCACAGCCTCACCGCAGCTTTCAGACTGATTAGCTTCTAAGGAACACCGCTTTTTTTCTCCTCACATGTATGAACTAGGTTTAGTTATAATATCTGATCGAGTTAATGGAATGATTTCTGATATTAATACATGATTCTGACTTACTTCTGAAAGTCAAATCCCAGAATTTGATATGTGTGTTCACACATATTTGCAGAAGAAATATGCCATTTATGGCATTGTTTCATAACATTTTAGCTTCACATTACATTGGATTATTACAAAGTAAGTAATGAGAATTAGCACAATTGATATTTACCTGACTTTTTATCATTTATTATAATTTATTATAAAAATGAATAATAATTTTCACTCTACATCATTTTAATCTAGACCTTAATGATTTGAGTACTCTCTATCACAAGAGACTTTCCATAATTTGTTTCTTTATAATAGATTTTGGAAATATAAATCTATGTAGTTAGATGTATTCTTTGAAAACATAAACTTAATTATTCATAAATAAAATGTACATTGTTATTGACATATACAATTATAACCTGTTTGTATGGATGTAATGGAAAATCTTGAGATGGAATTTTTCCAATTCCTAAGTAATATTAAAAGTCAGTAGTAAAATTTGATTTTTTAATATAAAAAAATTTAACTAAATGTTATGATGGGTTGAATTTTGTCCCACTAAAAGATAAATATTGAAATCCTAACACCCTAGCGCTCCCCTGATGGTAAAGAATCCACCTGCAATACAGGAGATGCAGGCAGTGCAGGAGAAGCGGGTTAGAGCCCTGGGTAGAGAAGACCCCCTGGAAAAGAAACGGCAATCCACTCTGGTATTCTCCTGGAAACCCCATGGACAGAGGAGTCTGATGGGCTACAGTCCATGGGGTCCCAAGGGTAGGGCACAACTTAGCAATTAAATCATCACCACTTCAGCATCCTGGAATGTAATTTTATTTGGATATAGGGTTTTAGCTACATTCGGTTCAGTTCAGTCACTCAGTCATGTCTGACTCTTTGCGACCATATGAATTGCAGCACACCAGGCCTCTCTGTCCATCACCAACAACCAGAGTTCACTCAAACCCATGTCCATCAAATCGGTGATGCCATCCAGCCATCTCATCCTCTGTTGTCCCCTTCTCCTCCTACCCCCAATCCATCCCAGCATTAGAGTCTTTTCCAATGAGTCAACTCTTCGCATGAGGTGGCCAAAGTACTGGAGNCTGGCCTGCTGCAATTCATGGGGTCGCAAAGAGTCGGACACGACTGAGCGACTGAACTGAACTGAACTGACATTTGTTTTTATGGATTGCAAGAGTTTCCATTTTAAAGATAACCTATACAATGGATTTTAAAAACAGGGATTGTAGGTAATGAGATAGTAGTACCAAAAGTGCAACTATAGTCAAAATTGACAAGACCATTCCTCCATGGACCACTGGAACTAGAACCCGAGAGATTCACAGTGAATTTCAGGTGCTCCTTTATCCTATTCATAATCTTAACAGCTAGAAATACATACACCATATTTTGAAGATAAAGAAATATAACAATGTGAAAAAATAGAAAAAAAAATGAGAGTCATAAAGAGCGACAGATATAAAGAAGTAAACAAGATGGAAAACATTACTGTGCATCACTTATTCAATCCCTTTTTTTTTTTTACAAATGAACTCTAAAGTATGTACACGGGAGGAATAGAAAATGAAAGTCGAGGATATGCGGAGTGATCATATACCACAGCCAGCTGGTACACCTGTTACCATAGCATCATTATTGGTAGCACTCCTTCCACTCTCAAAAGTTTCACAGGTCAAACTATAAATTATACAGTCACCCTAAAGATAGAAACTACTCTCAATAGTTTGGATTTTTCTACAAGTGAATAAAATTTATCTCATTTCCCATTTATAGCCCATTGTTTATTATACAAAGAATCATATTCTCTTCATGCCTGAATACAATGAATTTGATCCCAGTCAGAATAAACTCAGTCACAGCTGTGTTCTTGGAAACCTCTGGATGGTGGACTAGGTAAATCTCTAGCCTAGCATCAGCGCACCAACAGCCCAGTGTACTTGGCATTATGACCTCGCTGTCATTTGTTCAACTTCTTTTCTTTTTAACAAGGCACCTGACATTCAAGGTTTGGTTCATGGAAAGGAAAGGGTGGTGGTAATTAGAAATAGCATTATTAGGAATAGGCCTTCTCTAATCCCTGTGTCCTTGGTAGTAAATTAAAGGTACGTGACGGTGAAACCAACATCAATTACCCTTCACTCCCACTGTATTGAAAGCATTAGTTATAGACATTTTCTACTAGTGAAGTAATATAACCACCAGTATTCAGTCCCAATCACAGGATTGATCCTCATTAGAAGCTATTTTTGAAAACAGCTTTTCTTTTAACCCACTGTGTCTGTAAAAATTTAAAAATCAACAAAATGACAAACAAAAACATAAAAAAACTTCCTGATGATGATGGGAGAAACAGACTCTTATTCACTGCTAGAGATGATAACTCTAAAACCCGTTTGGAAATTAACTGGCAACAACTTTTACATTTAAACATGTACTGCTTTTGACAAGTTGATCCCAATTTAGTAATTAGCATAATGGTTAAGAGAGCAGGCTCTGGATGCAGACTGCTGGGGTGTGAACCTGGACTTAGCCTCATAGAACAAGTGTGACTTTGAGCAAATTTCTTAAAGCCCTTGGGCCTCCATCCCATGTATGGAGAAAAAAACTAACCTACAGTATACAACTGCAGGGGATGAATGTAACACACTTAGAAAAGTTCTGACCTAAGAGCAATCAATAACAGCTATTACTTTTATTATGATTTAGAAATGGTGGAAAGCGAATAAGAACTGAAGAGCCTCTTGATGAAGGTGAAAAAGGAGACTGAAAAAGTTGGCTTAAAACTCAACATTCAGAAAACCAAGATCATGGCATCCAGTCCTGTCACTTCATGACAAATAGACGGAGAAACAATAGAAACAGAAACAGATTTTTATTTTCTTTGGCTCAAAAATCACTGCAGATGGTGACTGCCATCATGAAATTAAAAGACTCTTGCTCCTTGGAAGAAAAGCTATGGAAAACCTGGAAAGCATATTAAAAAGCAGAGACATTACTTTGCCAATAAAGTTAGTCAAAGGTATGGTTTTTCTAGTAGTCATGTATGAATGTGAGAGCTGGACCGTAAAGAAGGCTCAGTGCCAAAGAACTGATGCTTTCAAACTGTGGTGTTGGATAAAAGTCTTGAGACTCCCTTGGACTGTAAGGAGATAAAACCAGTCAATCCTAAAGGAAATCAACCCCGAATAGTCATTGGAAGCTGCTGCTGCTGCTGCTAAGTCGCTTCAGTTGTGTCCGACTCTGTGTGACCCCATAGACGGCAGCCCACTAGGCTCCTCTGTCTCTGGGATTCTCCAGGCAAGAACACTGGAGTGGTGATGCTAAAGCTGAAGCTCCAATACTTTGGCCACCTAAAGCAAAGAGCTCACTCATTGGAAAAGACTCTGATGCTGGGACAGACTGAAGGCAGGAGGAGAAAAGGATGATGGAGGATGAGATGGTTGGATGGCATCACCAATTCAATGGACATCAGTTTGAGCAAGCTCCAGAAGATGGTGAAGGATAGGGAAGCCTGGCATGCTGCAGTCCACGGGGTCCCAAAGAGTTGGACACAACTGAGCGACTGAACAATGACAAAGAAATAAAGTACCAACACGAAACGATAATATTGAAAGTATATTATATTGTTTCCAATGCGGGGAAAAAATGGAAACAACTGGATAACCATCAAGATGAGAATGGTTAAATATACAAGTTATAATGTAGAATATTATATACTTTATTTTTTAAATGAGTTAGAAATACATCTGTTGTTTTTGCTTGGGCTGTTCAATATGAAAAGCAAACTGCAGACTTTTTTGCTCAGTATCCTCTCACTTTTTAAAAAACAAAATAACCATTTCCAAAGAAATTCTCTTTGTATAATATTCACTATACCAATAATTTTTGAGCACTATCAGACTCTGTTGTAGGACTGAGTTATAGCAGTAATAAAAACAGACACAAAATTTCACCCTAAGAAGCTTATATTCTAGTGGGCTAGGGCTAACAACACCAAAAAAAAAAAAAAAAAAACCATACAGTATCTCCTATGGTAATAAATGCTTTAGGGAGAAAATCGAGCAGTGTCACTGCACGTAGGGAGACCCTCAGAAGGCAGTGGTGGTTGGGAAAATCTTAATTTTAAACAGGGTGTTAGGACATGTCTCAGGAGGGGGGAAAAAAGATACTTCAGCAAAATTACCAAAAAGAGGTGAAAAGGTAAAGCATACTTCTATGTTTCCTGATTAAGTGCATGTTTACATATTTTATATGAATATGAAGAAACATGAAAGAGTATACCAAGGTATATTAAATTTAACAACTTCAGGAAAGATACAGTATGGGAGGGGTCAAGACTGAGGAAGGTTAAAAGTTTTATTCTTTCTATATTTTTTATTGTACACCAATTACTAATAATTAAGTAAACTAGAGTAATCAAGGAAAGATGTAAATGGAGGAACAAAAAACATAAAAACTCAGATTAATAAATTTCCAGTCACAGCACAGAGGAGGTGCTCAGAAAACACAGGTGGAACTGAAATATAAATGTGCCCTCATATCACTCAAAGATTCTCTAGGGTTTGGCAGATAAGGCAACTGAGGCCAACAGAGGTTGAATATTGGTTAAAGACACGAGTTTTAATTGTCTTTATGTACTCTACCCCAATCTGTCTTCAAGGAGTTTACCTAGAGAAAATCCTCAGTACTTTTTGTAAAGAACTTTCCTTAGAAGCTGTTAAACAGGTCCCCAAGAAGAAAGGAGGGATGTGGGAGTCTGGGGTTGGTGGAGGAGGAGGGAAGAAATCTACTCTGCTGCCAGAAAAGATCAGGTAGCACACCTGCTGGGTCCCACACACAATATAACTGATTTGTTTGAATTTTGCCTTTGTTTCGTCCCCATATCCTACCTTCCAGTGGAGGTGGAACAGGAAAAACGATCAAAAGCTAAACATCTGAAGGGAGAAGAGACAGAATGAGGATACTTCAGCAGCATCAGTCCCTGAATACCGGCTTGAGCAACTGACAGGGGGCCTGCAGACAGGGCTGGCCTTTGCTATGTCAGGAAAGAATCCTGAAGAACTTTCCAGAGTCAGCAGCATATTTGCATATGCATCCACCCTTGCTCTCACATTACATGTAATTGTGTCCCTTCTCGACTGAATAAAGTCAGAGCTCCTAGGTTGGACGAAACATGCTCTTTCTATTGACTGGAAGAATACTCCACTGAAAACTAAGAATGAATAGCCGTGATGATCTATTAATCATTAATAAATAAAAGCATAGCCCCATAAGCTGTTGTCTGTTTATCTGGATTGCTGCTGAAAATGTGAAAGACGTTACTGCTCTCTGATACCATTCCCTTCAAACTTTCTGCTCTAGCTTACTCGGGATTTGGGTAAATACATTTCTTGAAATGTTCAAGGACAGTACTAACCAGAAGACAAAGGCATTATCTCATTTCTGATAATGCCAACTATCTCCTTATTTAAACATATCAATATTGGCAATCTGTGAATATTACCTTCTTTCAGTTAACAGAGTGAAAATATGGGTGGTGACTTCAGTGATAACCTGAAAGATGATGCTGTGAAAGTATTGCACTCAATATGCCAGCAAATTTGGAAAACTCAGCAGTGGCCNGATGTGGGGTGGCTCCTCTCGGCTGTTCCTGTGTCATCGCAGCCCGGCACTCTCGGCCGCTGCCCCTGACCTCGGACATGGGGTAACTCCTCTCGGCCGTGCTGAGTGCGTCAGTCATCGCAGCCCCCCGTGCTGTGTGCTAATCAATCAGTGGCTCTTCCCAGCCCTCAGACATAGGGTGGCTCCTCCCGGCCCCCAGCCCTGGCCTCGGACGCGGGGTGGCTCTTCCCGGCCCCGAACCCTGGCCCAGACGCCGGGTAGCTCCTCCCAGCCCCCGACCCTGGCCTCGGGCACAGGGTGGCTCCTCTCAGCTGTTCCCACGCCGTCGTAGCCTGGCACTCTTGGCTGCTGCCCCTGACCTCGGAAGTGGGGTGGCTCCTCTCAGCTTCTCCTGCGCCATCACAGCCTGGGACTCTCAGCCGCTGTCTCTGTCCTCTGGCGTGGGGTAGCTCCTCTCCTATTACTATTTTTTAAATGCCATTTGATGCCAGGCTGCATATAATTTAAATAAGCAGGGTGAAAATATAGAGCCTTGACATACTCCTTTTCCTGTTTGGAACCAGTCTGTTGTTTCATGTCCAGCTCTAACTGTTGCTTCCTGACCTGCGTACAGGTTTCTCAAGAGGCAGGTCAGGTGGTCTGGTATTCCCATCTCTTTCAGAATTTTCCACTTTCAACCCAATCATATTTGAAAGTGCTATGCCTATTTTCATATCTTGGCAAGGCTCAAATAATTGTTGAAGGGTCTCTTAAGGTCATACCATAAAACTCCAGTCCCCATTATGTTCATGTCATCAAACGTGGTGAATCTGTCTGCCAAGTGTGGATTTTATTTTTAAGAACAGTTAGATATAATTTGGGATTAATTGCGGCAAATTAAACAGTTTTATATTTCATCTGAAACAAATTTTGACAAAGCATTAATAAAATGACTTTTTTCTATGACCATTCATTTATAGACTCATGCCAAAAGACTTTCATAAATGAGTAAGGAAAGATATCATGATCTCCCAAAGTATATATTGGGAAGGGAAGTGCTCTTTAGAGGGTATTCAGCTTATTTGTGAAACCAGCACACACATACAGAAATACACACCCATATACACATGCATAACAAAAATAATCCCACTCTTGTCTCCTCTGAAAATTGCATTTTTCTTTAAAGTCATATCTGATATAAATTTCATTTAAAACTTGTTTCCCACCAGATTTTCTAAAGAGTATGATGAGAATAGTAAATATCTTTCAATGAATAAAGCACAATACACATTTAATACCATTACAGTTAGTGCCTTCCACCTCCCACTGGTGCTACACTACTTCCCAAAGAAGTAAAATTTCTATAATGTTGTTATTACAGGGATTTTATGTTTAAAATGTGATCTGAACAAGTTTGGCCTTAAATTAATTTTGTCTACAATGTAATATAGAATAGGAAATTCTAGTGAGAATTGTGTAACCCATACATATAGACGTATGATTTTTAGTTTCTAACAGTGAATTACTGTGATACTATGCTGCCATAAACTGAAAGTTAAAGAAATGTCAACATTGTCTGAAGCCTCATCTTAAGTCTATTTGAACTGTATATCCAAAGGGAATGTTTCCCTCATAGCTCAGTTGGTAAAGAATCTGCCTGCGATGCAGGAGACCCAGGTTCGATTCCTGAGTCGGGAAGATCCCCTGGAGAAGGAAATGGCAACCCACTCCAGTATTTTTGCTTGGAGAATCTCATGGACAGAGGAGCCTGACAGGCTACAGTCCATGGAATCAGAAGAGTCAGACACGACTTAGCAACTAAACCACCACAACCACCATTCTCCATTCAGTTGTATTCCATTGACAGCTATATTTGCAACTTCATTGACTACTAGAGTATGGGAGTTAAACAAAAGAAACTGGGTTTAAAAGGTGGGGCCAAAGACAAGGAAAATAGAAAGAAGTTGGAACCAGGGTGCTAATGAAAAAAGTTGTGTGTGGCCTGACATAGATTTCCTTACTTTCATCAAATTAGCTTAACTTCCTTGATGAAGTCCTTGGTAACACCTAGGATTATAGGGTTTTGTTTGCAGAGTAATTTCCAAATCATTACGTACCCAAAATTAAATGCCCCTCTTGGCAATTTAGATGAGAGCTGAGCTATGACTTGTGGTAATTAATCCTTGAAAGAAGAGATCACTTTGTGCATTTCAGCAGTTGACTGCCATCTTCAGAAAAACATGCTAAGAAACGCTTTACCTATGCTTTCTCCACCAGGTGAAGTTTGGGGAAACTTGCATTCTTCCGAGTCTCCTTTCCTTTGTGTTTACCTGAACTTATTTATTTTACTTTTTTTTTTTCTTTAAAGAGGGCACATTGGCTGAGACATTTAAAATACAAAATGGTAATTAAGAGTGTTGGAGGCAGATCCAGCTGGCTTTGGAATAGCTCCCAGTAGGTAGGCTGACATTTCCACCCTCTAAGAGTCCCTGCTTAGATGCAGTTTTAGAGCAGCCAACCTTGATTCCACCCACCATTTGATTACACAACAGAGAAACTGCAAATAGTAAAAGTCACTTCTCTTGGGCCAGCTTAAACTGACAGCAAATTCAAGAAACGTGAGTGATGAAAAAGGAGATTATGAATTAGAATAAAAGCTAGTTGTCAAATGGCATTCTTCAAAGTGAGCATCTAGCTGGTCAGTGAGTCTTCAAAATGTAGAAATGGCATTATCATCTCCATAGCAGAGTCTCCTGAGAGTCCTCTGAAACATAGTTTAATTTTCACTTAGAATCATGCCCAAGTAAGGATTGAGATAAACAGCCACCTGTCTGCAAATCTTTAGGTGGATACAGTTTACATGGTGACGGCAAGCCTGAGGTGTTAATGGGACAAGATGACAAACTACCGTGTAAGATAGGGTTTCTGCCTCCTGGGAGTTTAACAAAGTAGTTGAGAAGATAGAAGTTGTTCATCTGGAACAACTAGGTAAAAACGACAGTTGCTGTATGATAAATATTAAAATGAGTGTGTGTGTGTATATATATTTATACATATACATATATACACACACACACACACACACATATATATATGTATATATATATATATATATGCCTCCCTGGTGGCTCAGACAGTAAAGCAGTAAAGCACCTGTCTGCATTGTGGGATACCTGGGTTCAATCCCTGGGTCAGGAAGATCCCCTGGAGAAGTAAATAGCAACCCACTCCAGTACTCTTGCCTGGAAATATTCCATGGATGGAGGAGTCTGGTAGGCTACAGTCCATGGTGTCACAATGAGTTGTACAGGACTGAGCAACTTCACTTCATTC
Organism: Neotragus moschatus; assembly: GCA_006410615.1. Taxonomy (NCBI): domain Eukaryota; kingdom Metazoa; phylum Chordata; class Mammalia; order Artiodactyla; family Bovidae; genus Neotragus; species Neotragus moschatus. Next base: position 85,847 of record SJYA01000066.1, on the reverse strand, counting down.
TAGATAGATAGATAGCCCGTCACATATCAGTTTTGGAAAATAAATGATAGCAGTTGTATTATGACCCAGGTGAGTAATAATGTGTTAGACTTACCACTGTCTAGCTAAGCATAGCAACTTCTGGGGTCTTTGTTTTCTTTTCTACACTGTTGATGGAGTGATAGTGGACTTGTCCAATGGGTCCACTGAGGTCTTATTAGCTTACATAGATATTTGAACCATTGAATGTGTGACTGGGAGGATATTACTTGGAAAGTATTCAGTAAGATCATTGGAATGTAGGAACATTTTTCCAGTAGTCATATATGGATGTAAGAGTTGGACTATAAAGAAAGCTGAACAATGAAGAATTGATGCTTTTGATTGATGCTGTGGTGTTGGAGAAGACTCTTGAGAGTCCTGTAGACTGCAAAGAGATCAAACCAGTCAATCCTGAAGGAAATCAGTCCTGAATATTCATTGGAAGGACAGATGCTGAAGCTGAAACTCCAATACTCTGGCCACATGATGCAAAGAACTGACTTATTGGAAAAGATCCTGATGCTTGGCAAGATTGAAGGCAGGAGGAGAAAGGGACAACAGAGGATGAGATGGTTGGAATCATTGACTCAATGAACATGGGTTTGAGCAAGCTCTGGGAGTTGGTGATGGACAGGGAAAACTGGTATGCTACGGTCCATGGGGTTGCAAAGAGATGGACATGACCGAGTGACTGAACTGAACTGAAGGAGTGTCTTGACTTTGGCTTTAGTGTCTTGACTTTGGCTTTAGTTGTCTAGAGTCTGAGGAAACTAAAAACTTCAGTTTTCCTGCAAGATAGCCTAATGACAAAGGCAAGTAATTTCCCCTCCCTGGATTTCAGTTTTGCAGTTCATAAAATGAGAGTTCTGGACAAGGTAGTCTCTTAAGATGTGTTTTCTATGATGCATGTCAGTCCCCATTGATCTCACCTGCCCCTCCTCACTGCAGTGGAGGCCCTTCTCTAGATATGTAACACCGAGACCAGCTTCAGGGCCTTTATTGCAGAGTAAGTTTTCTAGACATTAAGTGCTGGACTTCTCAGTTCCTTATTTCCTAGCTATTTATCCATGTCCTCTGACAATTATTTTTCCTTCTTGTTACTTTACTCTTCATTTGTCCACAATTCTTGTCTCCTATAGACTTACTTTTCTTCCATACCACTTTATCCTCTAAAATCTTCTCAAAGGATGAAAGGATACAGTGTTTAAAGTATTTTAAAATGTTAAGTAGAAAACGCTACAACAATAGTAACTCCTTTTTCATCTGTTTCTATTTCGGTGAGTATCTTAACGTGCATTGGTTAATGCTGCACATTAGATATGAATTGCTGGGAAGATATTCCTCCATGCTAGTGAACAGTCTTTTAACTGTATTAACCACAGGTTGGTATTTATAACAACTGCAGAGTGTTTAATTAACCTATTCATATTTGGAGCTGGCACATTCCATAAATAGTTTGGCTGGATGAGTACAAGATGTTTAAGGAAGCTTGTGCTAATTATGGTGCATATCTGTGAGGGCTAAAGCAGTTGCAGTCTGCCTTTACATATTGTTTCCTTCCTTTGTTGTATGCTAGTTATACTCTAATTATGTAGAAGATATAGTTTGGTCATATGGTTCTCTCCATTGTAGAAAGGAACTTTTTCATCTTTTTAATATTCAAAATCACGTGGACTATTCCTGGAAAGTCAGCACAGCATTTATAGTCACCATCCATAGAAAACCTTGCCTTTTGATTTCCTTAAACCTGCCTTTTGCCCTTCTCTTTGCCTTGGTTTGCTTTCATCACTAGTATTGTTACCCTGGCCACACTCAGAGATCTTATCTCTATTTCTGGACATTGTAGCCTTTCTTTTCATTAGATTCTTCTCCTTTTTTTAAAATTTTATTTTTTGGTCAAACCACGTGGCATGTGGGATCTTAGTTCCCTGCTGCTGCTAAGTCACTTCAGTCGTGTCCGACTCTGTGCGAGCCCATAGACGGCAGCCCACCAGGCTCCCCCATCCCTGGGATTCTCCATGCAAGAACACTGGAGTGGCTTGCCATTTCCTTCTCCAATGCATTCGAGTGAAAAGTGAAAGTGAAGTCGCTTAGTTCTTGCCCCCTGACTTGAAACTGCAGAGTCTTAACCATTGGGCTACCGTGGAAGTCCCAGATTCTTCTCCATCTTAATTCTTTCCTTAACCTGGTATATGTGTACTCCCTTACTCCTTGTCATATTTTATTAACACTTCCTTGTAAATACATCTTCTTTTGCTGACTTGTTCTCCTTTACCGCTAACTGGAAAATCTCAGAATCGCTTATTAATCTATTAATCTATCAGTCTATTAATGTATTGATCTATCTATCCACATGCATTCACCTGTCCATCCACCTATCCACCTTCATATCCAATGAACTTATCCATTCTTAGTTAAACTATAATTTTTATGTTTGCAGTTCCTAAATCCTCCACTAATTTTATATCTTCCTTTCTCTATAAGATATAGTGACTGGGAAGTTTCTCTAATTTTAAATCTTACTGTACCTATAACCAAATTTAATTCCCATTTTAATAATGTAATTAGATATCAATGGCATGTCAATTTTAAAAGAGGATTTGGCATGATTTTACAGAAGTACATACAAAATCATCATATTTGCTACTGGGAACATAAATTGGTCTGTCCGAATGGAGAGCAGTTTGACAATAGTTATCAAAAACACAAACACACTTATCCACCAGCCATAAATTCCACTTCTAAGAGTCTAACTTAATATGTATATACACACATGCTAAATGATATAAATGGCCTCCTTGGGGTACTTTTTGTAATTGTCATTGTTTGTAATTACATTAAAAACAAATATGCAACAGTAGAAAATTGGTTAAACAATTATTTTTATCCATAGTGGGCTATCATTCAGCCATGGAAAACATTGAAGAGGCCACATACTGATATGGGATGGCCTTCACCAAATTATGTAAATAAGGAACACATTTGGGATAGGAGAATTATCTCACCTACCTAGTGAGATAGGTAGGCAGATCATGAAAAGACATGTCAGTTTACCTTTATGCCTCTTGGGGTATTATAGATCTTTGAGAAGATTCATAAGAAATTGATTGTATTAGTTGATTTGAGAGAGNTCACCAAATTATGTAAATAAGGAACACATTTGGGATAGGAGAATTATCTCACCTACCTAGTGAGATAGGTAGGCAGATCATGAAAAGACATGTCAGTTTACCTTTATGCCTCTTGGGGTATTATAGATCTTTGAGAAGATTCATAAGAAATTGATTGTATTAGTTGATTTGAGAGAGACCTGGATGGCTGCAGGACAGAGATGAGAGGGAGACTTTTGACCATACACCCTTCTGAATCTATTGGATTTTGAACCGTGCAGCAATACCATCTCTTTAAAAATCATACAGAATAAATGATACCATGAAAATGTGGAAGTGAATTGGAATGATGGGAATTAAGTCTAGAAAAATATGATGAGATGATAAGATAAATACAGAGGTAAGGACAACATACATAATTTCCATCTTATTATTGTTTCTACCTTATTTTCTCTCAGGAAAGTTAGACCCTTTCATTTTGATGCCTCGAATGACCCATAGATTCCTTTTTTAAAAAAAAAAAAAAGATCAAGTATACCTGAGTTCCCAATCCGGACCCCCCCCTTCCCCCTCCCTCCCCACACCATCCCTCCAGATCATCCCCGCCCATCAGTCCCAAGCCTTCTGCATCGAACCTAGACCGGCAATCCGTTTCCCTTATGATATCATACATGTTACAATNAAAAGGCTGTTCTACACATCTGTGTCTCTCTTGCTGTCTCGCGTACAGGTATTGTAAAGCAAAACAAACTAAAAAATAAAAATTAAAAAACTGTTATTCCTAATCATAAAAAATTACTAGTTATTAAAAAAAAGAACAAGTAATATCTAAACATACAAGAGCTCTTGTAAATGAGATGTGTGAGATTTTATACCAGACCCTCAAAAAATGCCTACAATGAATAAAGTTCTAAATTTCATGAGGTTTATTCTTATAAAGCCTCTCAAAATATTCCAAAAGTATAATGCCTAAGCTCAATTCAATAAAATCAAATCTTTGAGATGCTACACAATGGGATATAGATTCACAATGCAGTAATAATTTTGATTAACCCAAGGAGAGATTTAGAAATGTTTTTCACATTGTGGATTGACATCATTTAGTGAATCATAAAGTTAACTTAGTGAGCCACAACTTGTATTTTTAAAAAAGAAAGAAGGGAATGCAATATAAGGGAATATCAGTTTTTATAAAAGTCAGTGAGGATATTTTCATGAAATGTGTGTGCAGCTTGCGCATGTGATAGTTACATACGGCTTTTTCTTATTGTAAGCTACAGAAACCTTTCAAAGGGACTGTATTTAGAGGGGGAAGAATGAATTTCATATTCCCCAGGTTTTTATAGGTAAAAATGAATAGACAATTTGAGGTCCATATGCCAATAATAGTAACATTTATTGAAGATATATTATCTTAATCAGTCCTTATGTTATGCATTTTATAGGCAAGATCTAATTTAATTTTTACAACAGTATTGTGGGATAGGAGATATTAATGGTAACAATTATTTTGAAATTAGAAAACTCAGGATAACAGAATCTTTGCAACTTGCCAAAGATCTCAAAATTTGCACTTGGAAAGATCTCCTCAAGCCTAGGTAATCTGACTTCCTAGCCTGTGTTTCAAATTATGCTTCTATGACATTTTTAACCTAAACATATTCTATATGTTAAGGGCCAGTGTCATAAATCTTTGATGTTGTTTATATTATTGTTTGGGTGGCCAAGAGGCTCACTGATCAAGAATCTGCCTGCCAAGCAGGAGACGCAGGTTTGAAGATTTGATCCCTGGGTGGAGAAGATCCCTTGGAGGAGAAAATGACTACCCACTCCAGTATTCTTGCCTGGAGAATCCGATGGACAGAGGAGCCTGGCGGGCTACAGTCCATGTGGTCTCAGAGTTGGACATGACTTAGCGACTAAACAACAGCATATTAGTGTTTACAGCCTCTGTTGATTTTAACCCTGCAGTGTTTAGATCAACCCTCTGCAGCAACAGTTCACAGCTCTAACTTCATGTTTGAACTACCACAGGATTCTTTTCTGAAGCCTCTCTCTCCTCTGATCTAGCTGAAATGTTGACAACAGAGTGTCTTTCTCTGGAGTCATTGTAATGTTGTCATTCTACAGTAATAGCATTGAGTGTCCTAATTGCCTCTTTTATCAAATCGCAATACCATGGGAAAGTTGCTTAATTTCCTTGCATAAGTTATGCTCCTCTGTAAATAAGGATAATATTATTTCACAATGTTTAAAGGGTCAAAAAAGAATGTATGTAAAACAACACACTGCCTGGGAAATGGTAGAGACCCAGTAAACAGGAATTACTTTTACTAAGGAAATAGAATATAATATACATTTAATACTAATTTATCCAACATGCATTTAAGTACCTATTCTTAGTGATTTCTTTACCTAATTGTGCTTCCTGGCAGGCCTTTTATTCATTTCTCCTTCTTACCTCTTTTGGTTTTTGTCTCCAAATCTATTAGCTGGCCTCCAAATCTGAATTCATCATTCTCGACTTTGACCTTCGAAATGTCTAGTCTGACATGTTCTCTTCACTGTGGGCCATGGTTCATTTCATTTAAAACTCTATCCAGAACTCAAGGCCTTCACAGAACTTCCCAGCTAATAGCAATTTCTTCAGTAATTATAGCAATTTCACTGCATATGTCTGTGTGTAGTTGAGCTTAGCTCTAATTATATCTCCATATGCTGAAAGCCATGAAAATATTCCACATGGCATGTAGTTCACTGAAGTTTGTCAAGCTTTTACATTAGATTTAAAATTCCCAGAGAAGGGTCATGTTTATTAGTTATTTATACCTTTTATGGGATTCTATCCAGTTTTCTGAACAGCAAAGTTATCCTTCATAATTCTCAAGCCCTTGGTGTTTCTGTAATGTTCCTTCTTGAGAAGGATATAAATGGTATCACAAAATCTCATTTCCCTTATTGACCACCAACAAGGACTCTGATTTCATTTTCAGATAACATATTCTTATATCCTTCCTTGAACTCTTTTACCACTTTATTCCACCCTAAAATATATGCTTTTGTTCCCTTCTCCAGCAAGGGAATGACATATAAAATAACATGACATTTTTAATGATTGTATTGATATATAGTCTAATTTTTAATATTAGGTATTTTGTGATCACTTTAAGAAGCTGTGCCAAAAGGTTGTGTGGGCAGCATGAATCTCAAGGGGCTTCAGCAATATTATCTTGGCTTAGAAGAATAGAATGTTTATTGACTATTTCTCTAAGCAATAGAAAGTCTTTATTGAGTAGTGAATACTTTCAATGTTGCATTTCATATCTGCAGGATTAAAAAGGTTATATGCAAAATAAATCTGGCAATATCAGCTTGGCTCTGTCCCATCCCATAAACCTCAGCTCACGTAAAGCTGCAAGATTGATTTCTCAATATTCAATTTCTCAGTGGAGCAAATAGTCAAGACATGCATTATACTTTCTCTTTTTTAAAAAAAAAAGGCTTTAGCATTTGCCTCTTCACACATAATGATATTGGCTAGATCTTAATTTGCTTTGTATTTTCCCCATCTTTTCCATGTCCCACATTATCTCCACAGTCAGTGAGAATTTAGTGCATGGAAGAGTCATAGAGGTCTGCCAGGGAACAGAAATCTATATATTTTTTTAAAGTCCAAGGTACTTTATAAACTACAAGGCTTAATTTTACCACCTTCTTTCAGGCAACACTCCCACTGAGATCAGTGGGAAGTTGGTTCAATTGGAGCCAGTGAAATCCAATGCAACCAGCATGGAGAAATAACTTTACCTGTTATTCCTGTGCTAATACTGAAATGTAGCTACTTCTGATCTCGATGAAGACATACCAACACTGCACAACAGGTGAAGGGAAGAAACAATGCTATTTTCAGTGGTTTTTCAGTATGTTTTATACTTGGAGCTATAAAGTGCCCAGGGAGGTTTGTTCCTTCTCAACACAAAATAAAATTGGAAGTATGTTGGAATGCAGTTTGCTAAAGGCACAGTATACTGTTAGAACACATTATTCTAGCATTATCATTTATGTGTAGTTTATGGGTAATATCTTAAACCGTTCTAGGTGCAGCTTATTTGTCCTTTTAAATTCAAAAGCAGTCATTGTTTTCTGTTAAAGACTAAGGGACCATGCAGCAGCTAATGATGACTTCACTATTTTGTGGGACGTAGCCTTACAGTGAGAGAACACCCTAGGCAGGAAGGAACCAGTGATCATAGCTGCCTTGTCTCTCCTCCAGGGGTTTCACCTTTCTGTCTGTTTGAGCCTCAGCCTCAGCAGCTGCTGAGAAAGGGAAAGAAGGGGAGTGAATGTTCTCCAGCTGAGATGGCAGCTGCCATCACTTCGCCTGTGCCCTCCAGCTTTCTAATCACACGGTGGAAAATTTTCAAGGGGAAGTTTACTAGAAAAGTAGGAGGAAAACAAAACAAAGCCCCGAGTCAAGATATCAATATAAAGAAACAGACACAATTCCAGAGAAGAGCTCCTTTAAGTCTTAAGATCTGTCCACAGATTGGCATTTCTGGCCTTGCCCTCAGCAGCACAAGCCGTGCCTCTACTGAAACGTCTATCCAACCAAACTGTATAGCCCTAAGTCCATTTGTCTTGTTTGCTGTTTGATCTGAATGATTATCCGGACCTTCTTGACTGTGTGCTTTCCCTGCTCCCCTAGCATGGGGACCTTGAATATTCTTCATTAACTCAAAAGAATCAATGCTATGTCTACTTGTTTTTACCTTCTACTTAGACTTCCAGCATCTCCTGTAGGTCTTGGCCCCAAAGGAGGAGGGAACAGTGCATTCTGGTCCACCGTGTTTTCTCCTTGGGCTTCAGGCCACAGGAGATGAGTGGCTACCACCATGAGTGTGGTCCCAGCCTTTATTTTGTCAGATAATCTCAGAATCCTTAAAATTCCTGCTTTGTTTTTGGCCCTTTTAGGACTTCCTGTCCAGTTGCTCTAAAGTAAAGTTGATCATCTTACTCACTTTGTTCCTTATCTTAGTCCTTGTAACCTGAGTTTAATGCGTGGCTTCAACTCAGTTTCTTCATTTGAACTTGTCAGTAGTCACCTGGATTTACTCTCATGAATCACAGTCCCACCTTGTATAATAGCTTCTTCTATCAGACCTTGTACAAACGGTTGGATCATCCATCAAGGTCTTTATCCTTCCCAGAGAAATGCTTCTGACTGTGACTACTTCTGCAGATTTGCTCAGGTAGCATATTTAAGCCTCTCTGCTCAATTTGACTCACTATAATTCAGAGCTTAAAAGAAAAAAAAAAGAATGCCATTCTAAAACTCATTTTTTCTTTTTAAATTAAATTGTAATATGGTGAAACATGATATTTAGAAAGGAGAAAACTCAATACAAGTGTGAAATGTAGATTTTTTAAGCCAATTAGTTATAGTTATAGATACATTTTGACACATGGGATAGAATCTCATTTTAAGTACACAGACCCTTGATGTATAAGATTGGACCCACCATTTTGCTTCCAGAAAGACTTCTCTTAACATCCTTATTTTTGTCCACATAGAAAGCTTGGACAAATGTTAGACCTGAAAGTATGGGAATGGTATTTTAGTCAATCCAGTCCTTCCTAATCTATGTTCAATCATAAAAAATATATTATTATTATTTTTCATTCTAAAGGCTTCTCTTCTCAACCTTTTAAACTTTAGTCCTCTTGTGATGACATTAGTCCTGGCTCTTCCCAAACCCTTCTAGACATTTTCCCTGGCCTCATTTTATTCCTTGCTTTATTTTTTGTATTTATATTCTTCAATATGTCCTTAAAATCATGACTTTTATATTGTTTCTTTCAGTTATCTCCATTCCCTAAAGTATTATTTTTTAATTATTTACACTGAATTTCACTATCTTTCCTTTGCCTTAATTGTGTTTCTCAATATACATTATGATGTCAAGTCATAGTATGTGTGATTCTCCATATTCTGGAACAAAATATCTTTCTAGATTCATCTCCCAGATTTCTTTTATTAGACACCTTTTATATTTCCATTCATATTTGCCATCTCTTATCCATTCAATGAGTTTTTCTTCCTTTGCTGCCATCACCCTCTAACATATATACCATCCCATTCTCAATGTACACAAGTGGTACCCCAGCTAACAGTAAACTCTTCATCCTCAGATGATAAGGATAAAGATCTGATCATACTCTTCTTTGTATTCCCTGTGCTTAGCAGAGTTTAAACATGCAGTAGGTTATCAAAATGAGAATAAGATGATGCATGAACAAAAACAAATAATTATGAACATTATGTTGGCTCTAAACTACTCTGAAAATATGACTTTGGCCTCTCAGCCTTTTCTCAAGCTCACACCCTAAATATGACCTCCTTCCTCTGATAACCTTGGACTAACTCAAGACCCATCCTTCTGTAAAAACTTTTCCTACTGTGCTTCATCATATTCCTTCTCTGCTTCTGCATAAGCTGAGCCATACCACACAGTCTGGCCCTTGATCACGCACTGTCTTTTATGGTTCTATAATTGTTTCAAAGTATGTAAATCTCAGCTGCTCACGTTGACAGCTCTATACCTTGTCAAGGGCAAGGACGGTGTCTGCTGTCTGCCACGCACATCTATTGCAATGCTAGATCTACGGAGGGAGACAGTTGTGGAGATGGCCCTCCAGCTGAATGAAGTCAACCTTCACAGCTTCTAAAAACAGAACATTGACCTTGCCAACTGAGAGTGTGGTAGCCAAAGCAAATGGACGGCCCTTTCTTCAGCAGCAGGGAATAGCTGCACTCCAGGATCTGGGGAGGATGTGTCCTTGAACTGACTGCTGTCTGGCTCCTTTTAAAACTCCATTTGAGTGACAGCATATTCACAGGAAAAAATCTATGGCAACCGTTCCCAGATTTAGGTTTTTTTCCAGCTACATTAGAACATTTGGAGACCTTTTTAACATATAAATTCCAAAGCTATGCTGACTCACAGGCTTCCCTGGTGGCTCAGAGGTTAAAGCATCTGCCTGCAATGCAGGGGACCTGGGTTTGATCCCTAGGTCAGGAAGATCCCCTGGAGAAAGAAATGGCAACCCACTCCAGTATTCTTGCCTGGAGAATCCCATTGATGGAGAATCCCATGGATGGAGGAGCCTGGTGGGCTATAGTCCACGGGGTTGTACCAGGAAATTTCTCACCTTGACCTTGGTTTCCTCTATTCCAAGCTTTCCTGGATTTCCTTATAAATGCGCTTCCTCAGGTTTCTATTTTGGGACAGGAGTGGTGGTGGTGTGTGGTGGTCAAGAACATTGCCTTGGGAGTCTCACTGTGGGTTCAGCTTCTGTCTTCTTCATGAAATAGCTGCCTACCCTTCATCAAGATACCCAACTTAAAAGCCTGTTTCTTCATTTGTGTAAAGGGGATATTAAGTGACTGCTTGTTGCTCAGGGACAATTTAGGAAAAAACACTTAACATTGTCTCTCTTAGAGAGAGAATTAAATAAAAGTTAGCTACTTTTTATTATCTAAAATAGCCTTATGACCATTTGTTGCACTAAAATAACTAATCTTTATTTAATATGAACATGCTTTTGTATATTCTATAGAAGTATTGGTGACATTACTACACAGTAAATTTTAAAAGAGGAGGAATGATCTTCTTAAATTTTTATAAAACTAATAATGCTTCTATCTCCATAAAATCTGCTATAGGTTACAATAGTTGTAATAGATTATAAAAAAAAATGGTAGGCTTTGTTTTATTAGATGATAAAAATTATATAATTCAATTTTTTTAAAGTATTTATTTTGTTGTCTGAAAGTTTGGAATTAAAGTTTATGATTACTCCCTTTATCTATGTTAGCAGGGGAGGTGGAGATACTTAAGTTCTCATTCACCTACATGGATTATGGTTTTATTATTTTTAGTACGTCAGTCTTATTCTCGTTTCAAAAAACTTTTTTAAAGAATAGGCTCCTTTACAAAACAGTGAATAGTTGTTGAGGTGAATCTTAGTTTGTCAGAACGTTGTCATGTAATTAATTTTTAAATTTAATTTTGAAAAAGAGATCAGAGATTAGAGGTTCATCTAACTAGAGAAATTAAAGTGTAAAAATAAAATAACTTCATCCAGAGTCTCCTCTGCCTATTTTCTCTATCCAGTCACAAATAACCATTTAATTAATATGTGTCAGTACACTTTCAAATGTTCTTGATATATATAAAAACAATCATGACTATATATCATTGGATGCATTTTACATAAAAAGGCAAATACTGCACTATTCTGCACAGTGTTTTGCATCTTGCTTTTTTTTTTTTTTTTCTGAAAGATCTTCTAGTGATTTAGGTCATGCAGATCAGTGCATGCAAAGCTACTGCCTTCATCTTTGCAGCTACATATTATCTCACTATATGGATTTCCATTATTTGTATAGTCAGTTCATTTGAATTATTTACAATTTTGTGTTATTATAAACAACAACATAATGAGTAATTTCATACATAAATCTTTTTTATATGCACTTATATCTGCAGGGTAAATCCTCTGAATTAGAATTGCTGTGTCAAAGAGTATACTCACTTATCATTTTGATAAATATTATTAAGTAGCCCTCAATGGAAGAACATACAAGAACATTTGTCTGTTTCTTCAGACTCACCAAGGTACTATTATCAAACTGTTGGATTTTTCCAGTTAAATGGGCTTTATTAAAAGTAAAATTAAAATTAGGCATCTTTTTATCTATTTAAAGATGATTTGTATTTCCTTTTTTATTAACTATATATTTGGCCTTTGTCTGTCTTTCTGTTGGATTGTGAGCCTTTTTCTTGTCAGTGTCTTAGGAGTCCTTTATTATTAGAGAAATTAGCTTTCAGAGATGAGCAGCAGGTATGCCCCCCTTAGTTTGTCATTTGTCTTTTGATAGTTTTTATTTTTAAAAGTTGCAGAAGTCTGTTGTTATTATCTATCATACACTTAGGAATTGTTCTAATGAATTTAGTCAAAGTCAGTAAACTGTGGAACAGCAGGTTTTTATCTCACTTGTATGAAACCTTAGGGTTCCATAAGGCGTGTCTATGGAGTTTCTTGAAATATAGTACGATCATGGTTTAGATGTTAAAAATGTATGTGTGTTGTTTCCATCAGATCACACTACAAAACAGTACCCAATGGTAGAATATCAAAACACGAAGGTATGTAAGAAATTTACACAAGTTGAAAAACAATCTCAAAAATATGATACATCTCTAAACTATGGGGAAAAGGATTTTAGATTCGTTTCATTTCAAATCCTCCAGTTTTATGTCTGAAAAGTCTGCTAGACCCCAATATTACCTTTTGAAAAGGCATTTGAGCTTCATTTTTAAAGGAAACTTTACCAGGAGCCCTAACGTGGAGCTCCTGTGGTTGAGAGCAGAATGTAGGCAATGGTTGGCAATGGTCCTTTTGTATCTCCTTTATCTCTGTTCTTTCTTTTCCCCTTCATCTTCCCGTACCTGGCAGCAACTGACTCACTCAGAAGGACCAGAAGACCCCACTGATGCAACTTCAAAGTCATGGCTCTAGTCTACCCTTTAATCCTAAGAAGAATGCAATTTAGGAATAAATAATGCATTAATAAAAAGTGCCAACTCTTTTAAAAATCTATTCCAAAACTTTCTTTGCTTGTGTATCCTCAAATCTTTCTACCCTTGCTTAATGGAAATCCTTCTTTGGGTATAATCTAAAGCACCAATTTTGTATAATTATCTTCTTAATCTATTTTTTTAGTAACCAGATTCGTAACATTTCTAGAGGTTTTGTGGTCGGGAGATCTTTAAGACTACCACATAAAGCTGCTAGCAATGGAAGAATCGACTCTGCACTGCCTCTGGTCACAGTCACAGCCTAGTCATACAGAGTTAACTGCCTCACAAGCAGCTGCTTTCATGCTCCAGGTCTTACTCCTGGAAAGTTCCCTCTCATATTGAACCTTCCTGTGCCTTCTACTCATTAATCTAACCTTGGCCCTCTAGAGTTATACTGAGTAACTAAATGACCATGTGGATTTAGTTACTGGAAGAAAAGAATCATCTTTCTTCAATAAGGACAAATTATCATATCCCCACTTTCATCCCATTTTCCAATTTTCTGTTCGCCAAAGTACATTTTGTTGCTCCTGCCACTATAGTTCAAGCTGGAGAGACCGCTCACATTCCTGATTAGTGTCCCATAGGCTCACTTTGGTGTGCAGACCACTCCTTTCAAAAGCTGCAGGGCCAAAGGAACACAGTACTGCATATGGGGACTGGCCAGTGCAAAGATCAAGAGGTTGGGTAATCCACGTGGTCTAGATAGTACCTTCTCTGTCCTTTTTAAAATTTTTTTCCATCTTTTCTGATTCTTTAATTTGCCTTGAAATCTGAATCATCTAAATTTGTCAAGGAGTAGTACATAAAAATTTAGTCCATATAGAAGACATCCCATCCTTTTAAACTGGAAGGGTAGCTAGTGGTCACTTAGTCCATTAGTGGTCATTTTACAGATGGAACTAAAGTTTAACAGACGGTACAGGGCAGGAGAACTTTCTGAATGTTCGTGTCTTCCTTAATGGCTGTATACAACAGAGCATTCAGAAGACCTACAGCCATGTGTCTTTTAACAGCAACTTTAATAGCTCACTCACCCCGTTGCCACATGTGGTAGACAGAATAAGGACCCTCTACAGATAAAAGATATCTGTGTCCTAAGCCCCATTATTTGTGACTATTTTACCTTATATGGCCAAAAATAAAAATAAAAAAAGACTTTTCAGATATGACAAGGTTCAAAACCTTCAGCTGGAGTGATTATCCTGAGTTGTACAGGTGAATTCAGTCTATTCATAAGAATCCCTAAAAGGAGAGAAACTTTCCTAGCTGTAGTCAGAAGATGAAGAGGGAAATAAGCATCAGAAATATGCAATGTTGCTGGCTTTGTATCAATAGATGCAGTAAGCGAGCCAGCCAGGCGCCAAGGAATTAGGCCAACACCTAGAAGCTGGAAAAGGCAAGGAAGCAGGTTACCCCTTAGAATTTCCATAAAGGAAAGGAGATCTACTAACAACTTGGTGTTAGCTTAGTGAGACCCACATTAGACTGCTAACTTACAGAATTCCAAGATAATAAATGTGTGCTGTTTGAAGGCACCAAGTTTGGGGATAATTTGTTATAACAGCAGTAAGAAGCTAATATACCAGAAAAGCACCAATACTAAGCCAAATGCATTCACAGCTTTTTAAGCCTCAAGCATTAAAAATATGCAGTGTGTGCCAAGTACTATGGAGCCAAATTTGCTTTGTTTGATCACCGTATCCTCATAATGAGCGAAGCTCTTGTAGAAATTGCATTAATAACTCAGAGCACCATTTAGTTATCATTACTTCAGTGTGTTAGCTGTTATCCTGCTGCTGATGGCTTAAATCTCCCAAGTCATTCCCAGGGAATTGCTCCTGTATTGAGAACAGTATCAATTTACATTAATCTTTCATATGATCATTTTTAGAAAGCATGTTTATAGAGTACTTTGGAGCCCTCTCTGTTTTACACCTGGGTTCACATGGTGTTCCCTTCCAAAATAAAGGCCAATTTATACCAAGTAAGTACATCTCTAAGCCAAGTTAGGGTTTTGTTAATTTAGAAAATGCTTGAAGATAGCAAAATTTTCCCTGAGAAGCTGAGAGCAACTGAGACTGCCTCAGAACCTTTTGCCAAAAACATTGTTTTGTTAATGCACTGCCACCTGGGTACTCCATCCATGAATTTACACAATCCAGTGGCTTGTGGCCTTGAGCTTTCAAAGAAAACTAATTCTTACTAATAATTGAGTAATCTTTTAATACTGGGTTAGGGGCCAGTGTCTAAACATATAGTTGCACATTTAATCACCAGAACTGTATGTAGATGATATTATTAAGCCTTGTTTCACAGATAAGGAAGCTGAAACTTGGTGAGAATAAATGGCTTAACTCAAGTTCACAGACTTCATAATTGTTGAAACGGATCTCACACCATGGCAGGTCTGACCCCAGAGCCTGTGCTAATTCGGTTTTTGCATGCTGATTCAATGTGTGTGTGTGTGCCCATCACGTCTTTTTGATAGATTTAGATCTAGTCATTTCACCATTCTGCAGTCTCTGGAATATGGCAGAAATTTGGCAAGGTTTATTGAATGGACGCATGAGTGAATCAATGAGTTCTTGGAGCACAGAGAGAGTAATGAAGAAGAACTTGTGCTTGGATCTTCACAGTAGCATCTGGAAAAGCTGGCATTTTTGATTAGGAAGATCAAATTAAGCTAAAAGAAAATTAAACCAAAAAAAAAAAAAGACAAGTAATTATTTTACATGTAAGTTTTCATACCTGCATTGTAAACNTAATAAAGAAGAACTTGTGCTTGGATCTTCACAGTAGCATCTGGAAAAGCTGGCATTTTTGATTAGGAAGATCAAATTAAGCTAAAAGAAAATTAAACCAAAAAAAAAAAAAGACAAGTAATTATTTTACATGTAAGTTTTCATACCTGCATTGTAAACATACCCACCCACCACACCCCCTACACACACATACAGTTGGTGAAGTACAGTGCAGACCTCTGTAAGAGAACAATTCCTTATCCCCATTCAAAATACATAAATAAGATTCCTAAGCGGAGGATGATGCTTACTTGGTATCTGTACAAAAGAGCATATAGGATTTAGCATTAGCTTTGGAGTAGTCCTTGACACCATGCTGAAACATTAAGCTGCTATAAATTTTGTGTGACAGGAAAGCTTCAGAGATGTTAAAGTTTTTCCTTTAACCAGATTGTCACCAGAAGTCACCAGATTGAACCTTTTTAATGCTGTTTTTTTTTTTCCAAACTGTTTGATTGATTTTTACCATCAGAATGCACCCTCAGTTTTTAGACAGTTTCTTCAAAATCTAGGCTATACGAAGATAAAAGAAGAGGAGATGCTTTGAATGAAGTGGGGATGAGGGACCCAGGCCCACCCATATTCAATTCCAACTTCCAGACCACCTCTGTTGAAATCCAAGTGTTCATGAAAGCCTGTATCAAATCTGCTATATTAATAATTTTATCCTTTTGCAAAGTTCTTCAGACTACCATGAACAATTGGAAAGTGTTGTGTAGGGTTTTCTGCATCATGCATTTTATAATCCATTATTTGGGTTATATAAATGTATGCATATTTCACCATCATAAGTTAAATATTTGATATTTCTGAGGTTTATTTTATGATTTGCTTTTTCCCCTAGAGATCCCAGTCTGGGTCACATGGAGATTTTTGGGAGGTAGGACCTGCATTGGCAACCTACTCCAGTACTCTTGCCTGGAAAATCCCATGGACGGAGGAGCCTGGTGGACTGCAGTCCATGGGTCGTGAAGAGTTGGACACGACTGAGCGACTTCACTTCTCATTTTCCTGCATTGGAGAAGGAAATGGCAACCCACTCCAGTGTTCTTGCCTGGAGAATCCCAGGGATGGCGGAGCCTGGTGGGCTGCCCTCTATGGGGTCACACAGAGTCGGACATGACTGAAGCGACTTAGCGGCAGCAGCAGCAGCAGTAGGAGGATCTGCATGCAAAGTTGCCTTAGTTGCGTCGGACTGTTTGTGACCCTATAGCTTTGTAGCCTGCCAGGCTCCTCTGTCCATGAGATTCTCCAAACAAGAATACCCGAGTGGGTTGCCGTCTTTTCCTCTGACCCAGGGATGGAAGCCACGTCTCTTATGTCTCCTGCATTGGCAGGCGGGTTCTTTACCATGAGTGCATCTGGGAAGCCCAGAATGTAGGTCCTACTTCTTATGTAATGTCTGACACTTGGAACAGGCAAACACACAGGAGGAGGAATCCTACCCACTTGTCTTATATACAGGAAGTTCTCAGTTCAGATTTGATGGGTGGATGATTGAGGTCAGAACCCTTGTTCTATGATGAAAAACGTTAAGAATCGAGTTAAACAGTGAATAAATATTTTTGTAAGAAAATTATAATTGATATAGTTTTTCACCCCTTCATCATGTGTTCAGTATTGAGAATAATAGGGCCTAGTATTTATTGGGCAGGTCCTAAATGTCTCAGAACCACACACTGGCTTATTAGAAATTATATCCCATGATCCTCACAATAACCTTGATAGGAATTACAATTATTATTTGCATTTACAGAAGAGAAAACAAACTAAGAAAAGTTAAGTAATGTGCCTAAATCTAGAACCCTGTACTCTGATAGCCTCCTTGCTGAGTCAGTGCATAATTTGTGAAGAATTCAGGGTTCTGTTTTGACTTGAGCCATGCTTGGAATTACAGTTATGCCAAAAAACAGTGAAAGAAAATTCTCATCAGTTCAAAGAGCATATCTGATCATTTATGACAATAAAAATGTATTCTGCTGCTACTGCTGCTAAGTCGCTTCAGTTGTGTCTGACTCTGTGTAACCCCATAGATGGCAGCCCACCAGGCTCCACCATCCCTGGGATTCTCCAGGCAAGAACACTGGAGTGGGTTGCCATTTCCTTCTCCAATGCAAGAAAGTGAAAGATGAAAGTGAAGTCACTCAGTCGTGTCCAACTCCTAGCAACCCCATGGACTGCAGCCTACCAGGTTCCTCCGTCCATGGGGTTTTCCAGGCAAGAGTACTGGAGTGGAGTGCCATTGCCTTCTCCAAAATGTATTCTAGATTATCCCAAATGTGGGGAAAGACCTAGATCTTGTTAAGTCAATTGCTTACCTTTTCTCTCTCTACCATTATACTCTCTTTCTCTAGAACCTAGAACCATTCTAATGAATTCTAATGCAAATTCTGATATACATTTTTATGGACCCTGAAATTAGACTGTTTGACAGAAGACATGATGCTCATTATTTTGAAAACCCAGCTGCATCACTGGGTTCATTTAATCCCTTCACACGCAGGAAAATGATGGCATGTCTTTGCCAGTCTCCCTCTGTTTCCATGGATGATGAAACTGCCCCTAAATTGTCCTGAAACACAGAAAACTCATTAACTACTGTTGCAGCAGGGCTGGGATGGCCATGGGGTGCACTTTTGGGAGGCTGGGGGAAGATGGTCTTGCCTGCTAAAGAAAGNTTCATTTAATCCCTTCACACGCAGGAAAATGATGGCATGTCTTTGCCAGTCTCCCTCTGTTTCCATGGATGATGAAACTGCCCCTAAATTGTCCTGAAACACAGAAAACTCATTAACTACTGTTGCAGCAGGGCTGGGATGGCCATGGGGTGCACTTTTGGGAGGCTGGGGGAAGATGGTCTTGCCTGCTAAAGAAAGACAGCAGCAGGACTAAAGTGGTTCCTAAAGTGGCAGCTGCCTGTAACTCTGGAGATTAGTACATTTCCACAGCCTTCCATTGTTGTGGCAGGAAAATGTGCCCATTGGAGTCAAACAATGCTAGATAGGGCCTTTCAAACTCCGTGCTGATACTTAATACCCTGAAATTGGAGCAGAATTTACTGAGCTCATCAAATAATGAGAATGATGCCTTTGTTTAAAAGTTGCACACTTACAGAGCCCTCCAAGGAAGGAGAGAGAAATCATATGGGTGGACAAGATAATCCCAGTGAGCGTGGCCTTGTGATTTTTTCCCTCCTCTTCCTTGCTGCAAGAGACACCAAGATTTCTCTCCTCTGCCTTTACATACTGAGGAGCACGTGGGTGGTAAGCATCTGCTGTGGTACCCAGGGAGCGTGATGCTGCAGCAGACTGGCCAGTGTGAGTGGTGGAAGGAGACCAGAAGCTGAGATGTGGCAGAAGCAGCTTGCAGGGTGTTGGAAGTCTGGAATTTTTATTGGCCTTTATGAAAAAGAGTAAAAAAGGACCCCATCTCTGCAGCCATATTGAAGTGTCCTCATAGAAAATCTAAATCCGAGTTTGAACTCAAATCCTCCTTCTCTCCCTTTCTCCTCATGCATCCTCCATTTTATTTTGTTAAGCCTTGTGAAATTTCTTGTCCATCATGTTTTATAGACTTCCTCCTAACCAAGGACATCTCCTTGCCCCTTTGAACCACACAAATATTTGCAGTACTTTATGGAGTCAGCCCCCTTGCCTGGCTTTGGTTAGCAGAATACAGCCTGTCACAATGATAGCTTCTGGTCCCTGGCTTCTCATTCCTGACAGGCTAAAAAAAAAAAACAGGTTAGAAAAAACAGGCCCCGAGAAACAGGCCATGCTAAAAATAAAGCAACTAAAATGTAATGACATTCTCCATGAAGATTCAGAACATACTAATGGACAGCCTGTTTTGATTATTTTATTTTATTTTATTTTTTGGGCTTTGTAGTTGTGTCTGTACTGTGTTCCTAATAGAGCCTGACAAACAAGTTGCTTATGGGTCTGGAGTCCTAGGGAATAGAAATGCATTTTCAACACATCTTATAGAAAATGGTAAACCAGAAGACAAAGGGAAACTAAACTCTTTTAAGAAGCAATGCTGTCCCTTTCTTCTTTAGAAAAATCACTTTAGCAATGATTAGGACAGAAATTACTTGAGTAAAGTAAATCTCAAACAAGAAGTACTTACCTGTCTTTGGATTCATGAAAATAACAATATTGTGAAGACACCTGTCATGACAGTTTTTAGAAAAAGCAGCCTCATAATAGCCTTAAAACAGAGGTTTAATAAGTATGAAACTCTTGAAAAATCAGTTTTCTTATAATTATTTGGATGTAGACATTGGCTCCGAGTTTTTATAGAAAGCAGCTCTATTTTTTAAGTAGAGCATTTTAAATCATGACAAGAAGGGGCTGAGAAAGTGAAATCTTGGCCAGAATTGACAAGAAGACATTTTCTCTTTCCTACTGGAGAGAGCTAGATATTAGAAACAAAATAACAAAATAACAAAACCCCCCAAACAAGCAAACAAACAAACACTGGGAGAGGTGAAGGAGTTTATAGAGAATTTATTCCTTTTTCTGTTTTCTTTTCGTTTTATCTGTTCCAGCTCTAATACAGTATCAGCAGTTGGTAGAAGAAGATAGCTCTAGTAAGGCCTGATGATAAAGTGAGACTGCTTTTCTTTCCTTGCTTGGATGGACTTACCACGTTGAACTTATGGTGAAGCATCTGTTTTAATTATTTTGTTTTAGTAGGCATTTATTTCAATGTACAATTAGTTATGATCTTTCTTAAATGCTTTCCAAGTTCAAACATCTTTCAAATGTGGGGATCCACTTGCTTTTGAAGGAAGAAGATAATAATATGAAGAGACTAATGATGAGGCAGCCTTTCTCTCTGAAGAGACTTGAGAATCTAGGTTCGCTACAACATAAAAACATGAAAGGAACTTTTTTTTGACAAAAAGAGAAAGACTGTAGGGCTGATGACTAGTGAATAAGTGGCATCATGAGACCTTTCTCCACTGAGTTCTCTGCCAGCAGACATGAGAGGCACATTGATGGGCACCTGATGATGTCAGCACCCTGCTGACGAGGGGGCCACTGATTCTCATGCAACCGTTAGTCCAACTTTGTCTTAGGTGGGGTTTGCCAGAGCCCTTTCCCCTTGGGTACCCATTAAGGATCTGACTGAAGAGCCTCAAAGTGAAAATATTTCTGGAACTATCCTGTGGTCTTTAGAGTTGTTTCCCCAAGGAAGGAGAGTGAATTTCTCGGCCACCGTTATTTAGCTGTGAATGTTGCATTTCCTTGCCAAGAGAGGATTGAGACAGGCTGGTTTTCTGAAGGGCTTTCAATAAAATATTGGATGGATGCATTCTGCTACTGTATACCCCCTCTAGCACTCGGCTTTTAATTTTTACACCTGAATTATGAAATGCTACCTCTACCAGCTACTTCCAGGAGCTGGGGACATTAATAATGATGTCCAGAAAGGTTGGAAGTGCAGCTGTGGGATGATTTAAAGATAAAAATGATCAGGGATAGCATCTACATAAGTAAATTCAATATACAATGTGCTTACCTTTCCACCCCAGATTTTAAAGGGAGTTTCTTTTTAAAGAAAAGAGAAAAACCAACATATGACCTGAGTCCACTGAGTCTAGCATAGAAATGTTTCCCTCGTTCAACCCACACTCACCTCTCATCCTAAACATGTCTGATTGGCACAAGGCTGCATGCAGCAAGGTGTGTGTTGTGGCACCAAACAACACGAACAGAAAGAAAAGGGAGGAATAGGAGAGATGGAAAGGGCAGATTGGGACAGGATATGAGTTCCCTTGCAAGTGTATACAGTGTATAACCACATCAGTGTACAGAAGGCAAACGGACGCTTACGATATTTGGGAACCATCTGCTGAGCCTAAGGCAAATTTCACATTAAAACCCTATTTCGGTTGTGACCTAAAAATGAGGAGAAATATTGTGTTTCTGAGAAAAGTACACTTTGAATGTCGTTTCCCTTCTCTCAGTGTCGCGGACTGAAGCTCCTGGGACGAGGAGACCTAAATGAAACAAAAGCCACAGGAGGCAAACACAGAGCTCTTTGTCCCCTGGTCACCACTCCACGATTTGCACAGCTGTGGCCAGGTCCACAAACCAGGCTCAAGCCCTGATGTGAGGAATAATCTCGAATCTGCTCAAACAGCTCTTGCCCAGTGGAGCAGACCGTTGCGTCTTTGCCATTTCCAAGCATGACTCTACTGCGTATAGTTTGATTCTTCCATCAGGAACAAAGGTTAGGAATCCTCATATACTATGGAAAAGCCAAGAATAGTTTTTTTCTTTAGGAAAACCAAAACCCAAGAAATGAAGGCTGAAGTAGCTTTGATTCAAAATCCCCTTTCAGTCATTATTTCTTTCAGGCTCCCCCACTTCCCATTTGGGATTAAATAAGGGGTAGATTACAGTCTTCCAGCCTGAAAGGTGCTAATCATGAGGAGATAAATACCAAACAATAGAAACTCTATGAACATACTCTGGTACTATCTGAATAAATTAGTGCTCAGTCACTCAGTTGTGTCCAACTCTTTATGACCCAATGGGCTATAGCCTGCCAGGCTCCTCTGTCCATGGGATTTTCCAGGCAAGAATACTGAAGTGGGTTGCCATTTCCTACTCCAAGTACACAGATATATGCCTGTAAAATGTCTTTAGAATAGGATGGTGGGTCAAAAATGCTTTTATAGAAAATGTAACCATTTTAAAGAATGCAATGGATATATTTTAATGATATAAAGTAAAGGACTTGCACATCAAAAGTGACCCCTTCTTCACTGCCTGAGGAAATTTGCTTGGCCCTTGCATGGCCACAGTGCATAGAAGGTTGCAGGGACCCAGTTCAGTCTCACATTCAACTGTACTTCAGAGCAAAATCAAGTGGTTGAAATGATCGTCAGTGTTCTTCTTAGTGGCTCTTTTGTTTTAGTACCTGAAGGACATAACTTGTCAGATCTCCCCGGAGATCATTGCCTTCCTAAACCTGACTGTATGAATGACTCATGGATTGTGCTAAAATGTGGATTCTTATTCCTTCGATTTGGGTCAGGCCTGAGACTCCACATTTCTAATAACAAGCAGGTGATGCTGATACTGCTAGCCTGTTGAGCACATTTTGAAAAACACAAGTATAGGACCAACAATGAATTACTTTATGTAACTCTGAAAATTTCTGCATCAAAATGGTATGTATGTGTGCGTGCCTGTGTTAAGCTAGTGATGGTGCTGGGGGAACTAAAATTGTTGAGCCAGATGTCTTTTGGAAGCCTGAGCTGCCCTGGGAGAACTATACATGGAGTCTATAGCATTTGGTATCCCAGTTCCCCCTATTAAACAATAGCATTTTGTTTGGGTCCAAGCCTGGAGTTTTGTACAGGGAGTAACTGTGATACTTTTATTATTCTCTTTTCCCCTGAAATCTCAGTAGAGCAAAACTTGGATTGTATTATTAGATGAATTATGACTAAAAATTCTATTTCTTTTTCTGTAGCAATAAAAATGTACTCATAACCCCTTCAGAATTCACTGCTGCACGTCTGGGCAGTTTCTGCAAAGCTGCTTCAGGGTCTTTCACAAATCTATATAGGCCTGATCACAGGGGATTCTGTTTCAAAATCTGGTTGTTAAGCTTTTCTAGGAGTTTATTTCACAATAGAGCATTTTTGTGGCTTTTCTACTGTTTCAGCACTCAGCAATTCAATAAGGACATACTAAAGACCTACTTTGTGCAAAAAAGTTCCAAAAGAGTATGAAGACACATAAACCCAGTATGACTTGGGTGTAAATTTCAGTTCTACCATGTAGAAACCACTTGGCTTTGGAAAAGTTATATGGCTTAAGCCTTAATTGTCTTATCTGTAAAACTGGGATACTAATGCCTTTTGTTGACTATGAGGGCTACTCCATTTCTTCTAAGGGATTCTTGCCCACAGTAGTAGATATAATGGTCATCTGAAATCAATTCCGCCATTCTGGTACATTCTAGTTCACTGATTCCTAAAATGTCGATGCTCACTCTTGGCACTCCTGTTTTACCACTTTCAATCTACCTTGATTCGTGGACCTAACATTCCAGGTTCCTATGCAATATTGTTCTTTACAGCATCAGACTTTACTTCCATCATCAGTCACATCCACAGCTGGGCATTGTTTTGCTTTGGCTCCATCTTTTCATTGTTTCTGGATCAATTTATCTACTCTTCTCCAGTAGCACATGGGGCAGCTACTGACCTGGGGAGTTCATCTTTCAGTGTCATATCTTTTTTGCCTTTTCATACTGTTCATGGTGTTCTCAAGGCAAGAATTCTGAAGAGGTTTGCCGTTCTCTTCTCCACTGGACCACATTTTGTCAGAACTCTCCACCATGACCCACCCATCTTGGGCGGCCCTACATGGCAGCCTTGTAGTTTCATTGAGTTAGACAAGGCTGTGATCCAAGTCATCAGTTTGATTAGTCTTCTGTGATTGTGGATTCCATTCTGTCTGCCCTCTGGTGGATAAGGATAAGAGGCTTGTGGAAGCTTCCTGATAGGAGGGACTGAGTGTGGGAGAATCTGGGTCTTGGTCTGATGGGTGGGACTGTACTCCCTCCCTGTAGGTTGGCCTGATGCCAAACTATGGTAGGGGTAATTGCAGTAATGGAGACCTCCTTCAAAAGGACTTATGTCAGGACTGTTGGATCCAGTGCCCCTGACCCCACAGTAGGCCAGTGTCAACCCATGCCTCTGCCAGAGACTCTTGGACACTCACAGGAAAGTCTGACTCAATCTCCTGTAGGGTCACTGCTGCTTTCTCCTAGGTCCTGGTGTGCACAAGGTTTTCTTTATGCCCTCCAAGAGTCTGTTTCCCTACTCCTGTGGAAGTTCTGTAGTCAAATCCCACTGGCCTTCAAAATTAAATTCCCTGGGGGTTTTCAGTTCCTTTGCTGGATCTCCAGGTTGGGAAATCTGTTGTTGACCCTCGAACTTTTGCAACAGTGTGAGAACTTCTTTGGTATAATTGTTTTCCAGTTTGTGGGTTGTCTGCTCAGTGGCTCTATGGTGGGTCTCACATGCTGCACCTCCCAGGTCTGCTGCAACCAGACCCCTTGTCCCAACAACAGGCCATTGCTGGCCCATGCCTCTGCAGGAGACACTCAAACACTCAAAAGCAGGTCTGGCTCAGTCTCTTGTGGAGTCCTTGGGTCTTGGTGCACACAAGTTTTTGTTTGAGCCCTCCAGACATCTCTGATGGCATGGAGTTTGATTCTAAATGTGGTTTTGCCCCTCCTACAATCTTGTTGGGGCTTCTCCTTTGTCCTTGGACATAGAGTATCTTTTTTTAGTGGGATCCAACATTCTCCTACTGAGTTGTTTAGCAGTTAGTTGCAATTTTGCAGTTCTCACAGGAGAAGATGAGCAAACGTCCTTCTACTCTGCCATCTTATGCCAAATGTNTGTTGGGGCTTCTCCTTTGTCCTTGGACATAGAGTATCTTTTTTTAGTGGGATCCAACATTCTCCTACTGAGTTGTTTAGCAGTTAGTTGCAATTTTGCAGTTCTCACAGGAGAAGATGAGCAAACGTCCTTCTACTCTGCCATCTTATGCCAAATGTAATCTCAAAAACGACAGAATGATCTCTGTTCATTTCCAAGGCAACCCATTCAATATCACAGTAATCCAAGTCTATGACCTAACCACCAGTGCTGAAGAGGCTGAAGTTGAATGGCTCTATGAAAACCTACAAGACCTCTTAGAACTAACACCAAAAAAAAGATGTCCTTTTCATCATAGGGGACTGGAATCCAAAAGTAGAAAGTCAAGAGATAACTGGAGTAACAGGAAAGTTTGGCCTTGGACTAGAGAATGAAGCAGGGCAAAGGCTAACAGACTTTTGCCAAGAGAATGCAGCAGTCATAGCAAAAACCTTCTTCCAACAACACAAGAGACAGCTTTGCACATGGACATCACTAGATGGTCAATACTGAAATCAGATCAATTATATTCTTTGCAGCCAAAGATAGAGAAACTCTATACAGTCAGCAAAAATAAGACCAGGAACAGATTGTGGCTCAGATCATGAACTCCTTATTGTGAAATTCAGACTTAAATTGAAGAACGTAGGAAAACCCACTAGACCATTCAAATACGACCTAAATCAAATTCCTTAAGATTATACAATGGTAGTAACAAATAGCAACCTACTCCAGTACTCTTGCCTGGAAAATCCCATGTATGGAGGAGCCTGGTAGACTGCATTCCATGTGGTCACTAAGAGTTGGACATGACTGAGTGACTTCACTTTCACTTTTCACTTTCATACAGTGGAGAAGGAAATGGCAACCCACTCCAGTGTTCTTGCCTGGAGAATCCCAGGGACAGTGGAGCCTGGTGGGCTGCCGTCTATGGGGTCGCACAGAGTCGGACACGACTGAAGCAACTTAGCAGCAGCAGCAGTGACAAATAGATTCAAGGATTAGATCTGATAGACAGAGTGCCTGAAGAAGTATGAATGGAGGTCCATAACATTGTACAGGAGACTGTGATCAAAACCAAGAAAAACAGTGATCCCCAAGAAAAAGAAATGCGAAAAGGCCAAACGGTTGTCTAAGGAGGCCTTACAAATAGCTGGGAAAAGAAGAGAAGTGAAACGCAAAGGAGAAATGGAAAGACACATCCATCTGAATGCAGAGTTCCAAAGAATAGCAAGAAGAGATAAGAAAGCCTTCCTCAGTGATCAATGCAAAGAAATAGAGAAAAACAATAGAATGGGAAGACTAGAGATCTCTTCAAAGAAATTAGAGATACCAAGAGAACATTTCATGCAAAGATGGATATAATAAAGAACAGAAATTGCGTGGACCTAACAGAAGCAGACGATATTAAAAACAGGTGGTAAGAATACACAGAAGAACTGCACGAAAAATATTCTCATGACCCAGATAACCATGATGAGTATGTTCACTCACCTAGAGCAAGACATACTGGAATGCAAAGTCAAGTGGGCCTTAGGAAGCATCACTATGAACAAAGCTAGTGGAGATGATGAAATTTCCAGCTGAGCTATTTCAAATCCTAAAAGATGATGCTGTGAAAGTGCTGCACTCAATATGCCAGCAAATTTGTAAAACTCATTGGCCACAGGACTGGAAAAGGTCAGTTTTCTTTCCAATCCCAAAGAAAGGCAATGTCAAAGAATGTTCAAACTACTGCACAATTGCACTCATCTCACACACTAGCAAAGTAATGCTCAAAATTCTCCAAACTAGGCTTCAACAGTATGGACTGAGAACTTCAGATATTGAGGCTGGATTTAGAAAAGCAGAGGAACCAGAGATCAAATTGCCAACATCTGTTGGATCATACAAAAAGCAGCAGAATGAAGCCTGGCATGCTGCAGTCCATGGGGTGGCAAAGAGTTGGACATGACTGAGTTATGGACTAACTAACTGACTGAATGCCTTTTTATGCGTAGGAGCTCACCAGATAATGTATATAAAGTCCCTAGCATGGAATCTGTAAGGACTAAATAAAATTAGTGATGGTGGCAGTTATATTATTTTGGTTTACATTGAATAATAACAAAGACCTAGCACTAGATCCTAAATTCTACAAACATTTTAGTATCTCATTGTAGAAAACATATTCTGAGATATACTCTGCTTTATATAAAGAGTGTGTGTGTGTGTGTGTGTGTGCACGCGCATGTGTGTGCGTTTCCTTTGGTCTCTAGAAACTGACATTTAGTCTTATAATCTTGTCTAATATTCATAGGAAAGATTTTATTTGAGAAGAAAAATGACTGGGAAGGGTAACACTTGTTTGTGAAATTAATTATGTGCCACAAGGAGTTCTTAGAAACATGGAACTCTTAAATTCCTGAAGTCTTATCTCATTCTTTATTTCTTCCTACAATTAGACAAAAGAATATGCTGGCATTCAAGCAGTAAATGTTTATTTTGGTCTTATTAAGGTAACCTAATTGAGGAAAAGATGATTCCATAGGTCAGATGTAAAACCTGATGAACTAACCTAAGAGAGGTGGGACACTGTTGTTTATTCCACCTTATCATTCCCAATATCTAGCATTTGGTGCCAGGACCAAATTTACTTAAATGAGTTAAACTAGATTTTTCACTCATGATTAAAATATTTATTTCATTAAAACCCTGTATTTCTGCATTTAATCTTTGCAATAATTTAAATGAGCTTCCCTGGTGGCTCAGATGGTAAAGAATCCACCTGCAATGTGGGAGACCTAGGCTAGTATAAATCTTAAGAACCAGCTAAGAAAGTTCAGTGGCAAAGAATCTGCCTGCAGTGCAGGAGGCCTAGGTTCAATTCCTGAGCCAGGAAGATTCCCCTAGAGAAGGAAATGACCACTCACTCCAGTATTCTGGCCAGGGAAATCCCATGGACAGAGGAGCCTGGTGGGCTACAGTCCATGTGGTCGCAAAGAGTCGGATGCGATGTAGCAACTAAACCACCAACCACCACCCCCTAGGGCTTAAAAAGGAAGCTCATTTGGGCTTCATAAAGTAACAGCATTTTTATCGATGGAGAGATGGCTAAAAATGGGGCATAGGAGTAGAGTAGACCTATGTGGAGCCCGATTGTTATAGGAGTCTGGAATGACATCTTTGGACTAAGTGAGTTTTCACTCTCAGAAACTGCTTGTGAGAGATCCTCCACCACATATGTGAATCTGGCCCTTTTTTAGGGGGGGCGGGTGGCTTCAGTTTTCCCATGTGTTAAATGAGAGGATTGTACTAAAATGCATACATGTTTAAATCCATTTCTACCATTAAATAATTATCATATTTTGTGTTCTATTGAGCAAGGTATTTTGAGGATTTAAAACTCCTATCCTCACACTATTTTTGAGTCTTCAATGCAATGATTGCCTAAGACTTATTCATCTAGATGACCATTCCTATATCCCAAATGTAAATAAAATGCAATAACTAAAATGAGTTATCAAAGATAGTTAATGACACTTGTGGATACTATTATTATTGTTTCATTTTACAAGTAAGGATATATAAGTAGGTGAAGTAAGTTGCCCAAGGTCATGCACCTATAAAAGGTGATGTCAGAATTTGAATATGAGACAGTTTGCTTTCAGATACTACACTTGGAACCTGTTTGCTGTTGTGACTCCTAAGTTTTTCAAGGCAATGGTGGCAAATCAATACAAGAAAGCACATTTTGTTTGCTTCAGAGGTGCCAAGTAGATCAGCTTAGTCTCAGTAGAATAGAAATATTAGAACATAATGAGAAATGACAAAGTGATGCCAAAAGGAGATGACAAGTAATGGATAAAGAGTATGGTGGAAAAAGTAGAAGTTTACAATTAGGCAGAGCAGAACTGCAAATGCTAGTTTTGCCACTTCCTTTGCTGTAGCATCTTGCAGTGGAGATTTAATCACATCTCAGACCTTTTATCTGTAAAGTAGTCATACTATTATAAACTGCTCAGAATTACTATGAGGATTAAATGACATTGTGTGTGTGTGTGTGTGTGTGTGTGTGTGTGTGTGTGTGTGTGTGACTGTGTTAGTCACTCAGTTGTGTCCAACTCTTTGCAACCCCATGGACTGTAGCCTGCCAGGCTCCTCTGTCCATGGAGTTCTCCAGGCAAGAATACTGGAGTGGGTTGCCATTCCCTTCTCCCAAAGGAGATCTCCCAACGGATCTTCCCAACCCAGGGATCAAACCCAGGGATAGAATCCAGGTCTCCCGCATTGCAGGCAGATTCTTTACCAGCTGAGCCACAAGGGAGGCCCAAGAATACTGGAGTGAATACACAGATTTTCCCAGCCCAGGAATCAAACTGGGGTCTCCTACATCACAGGTGGTCTCCTGCATTCCCACTACCAATGCCTGATATGTATAGTGCTGTGTGTCATATGTGGAACATATGTACTCATCATATCACTATATACATCTGTTCAGTTCAGTTGTTTTGTCATGTCTGACTCTGCGAACTCTTGGACTGCAGTACACCAGGCCTCCCTGTCCATTACCAACTCCCTGAGCTAGCTCAAACTCATGTCTGTCAAGTGAGTGATGCCATCCAACCATCTCATCCTCTGTCATCCCCTTCTCCTCCCATGTTCAATCTTGCCTAGCATCAGGGTCTTTTCAAATGAGTCAGTTCTTTGCATTAAGTGGCCGAAGTATTGAAGTTTCAGCTTCAGCATCAGTCCTTCCAACGAATATTCAGGACTGATTTCCTTTAGGATTGACTGGTTTGATCTCCTTGCAGTCCATGGGACTCTCAAGAGTCTTTCTTCTCCAACACCACAGTTCAGAAGCATCAATTCTTTGGCACTCAGCTTTCTTTTGGTCAAACTCTCACATCCATACATGACTACTGGAAAAACCATAGCTTTGACTAGATGAATTTTTGTCAGCAAAGTGATGTCTCTGCTTTTTAATATGCTGTCTAGGTTGGTCATAGCTTTTCTTCCAAGGAGCAAGAGTCTTATATATATATCTGCCTGATATAATTGTATGTTGTCATTATATGTCATTATACAAAATCATTATGGAATACAATTATATATCATTATATATATGATCTAAGAGTGTGCATAGTCTCCCCATTGGTATTGTAAATCCCTTGAAGACAAATAAAAGCCCTTCCATGGTCTGTGTCCTCACAATAGCAAGGTGGTACTAGATACATGGCAGTAACAAGTTAATAAATACTTCATGAGTGATGTTTTGAAGGCATGCCTACATATCTGTGTATTGGAATGAGGCAGAAAGAGACTGGGAAAAAGGAATTTAGCCAGGGGCTGCTGGGGACAAGAGAAACATTTCTACTTTAAACTTACCAAGTCAGCAGTTCAAAATCTATATTGATTTGCTTTTGAAAAAGAATATTAATTTTCCTTTAAAAATGTGGGTGAGAGACTAAACAAATTGGACCTTGGATTTACTAAGATTCAGTCCCTGATTATTCTCCTCTTTAAATCATCCTGCTGGCATAATTCAGGCCCTTCCAAACATTAATATTCATGTTGCCTTGCTTCTGGTCGAGGCTGGTAGCTATGGCATTTCATAATTCAGAAGTAAAATTGTAAAGGTTCTCACAGTTTCAACTCCAGTGCTTTTACTGTGCCATGCAAGGATAGGGGAAATTGGAGTATACAAAAGGGTTTCAGTTCTAATGAGGTGGATGAAACTGGAGCCTATTATACAGAGTGAAGTAAGCCAGAAAGAAAAACACAAACACAGTATACTAACACATATATATGGAATTTCGAAAGATGGTAACAATAACTCTGTATGTGAGACAGCAAAAGAGACACAGATGTATAGAATAGTCTTTTGGACTCTGTGGGAGAGGAAGAGGGTGGGATGATGTGGGAGAATGGCATTGAAACATGTATAATATCATATATGAAATGAATTGCCAGTCCAGGTTCGATGCATGATACTGGATGCTTGCAGCTGGTGCACTGAGACAACCCAGAGGGATGGTATGGGGAGGGAGGAGGGAAGGGGGTTCAGGATGGGGAACATGTGTATACCTGTGGCGGATTCATGTTGATGTATGGCAAAACCAATACAGTATTGTAAAGTAAAAAGAACATAGAATAAATAAAATAAGCATTACTACATTAAAAAAAAAGAATATTTTTCTTAAGATATTTAATCCCTTGTGAGAACGTTCCAGATTTCTATTTGGTCAAAAAAATGCTTATTGTCAAGTTTTGGTTCTAATCACATTTGCGTAGATGTATTTTAATACTGTTTCTTTCAATTTAATTCATTCTTTCATTCATTCATCCAACAAATATTTATTCTGTGCCTGGGATTCACCAAGCTGAAGATAGCTGCGAACCAAAGTCCCTGCCTCAGGCACAGTTTGAACCTATTCCTCTCAGTCTAGTAGAAACGAGCAACACAAGGTCAAACTGTAATTAGGGCACCCAACTGATGATACTTGAGCACCCACATAAATCAGGTACTTCTCTGAGTACTGGAGTTATCTACCAATAAATAATGTGGGATCTCTCTCATCTATCAGTGTAGTGGAGGCAGCTGACATGCAAAGAGAAAACAGAGGGTCATAAAATGTATCCTGGAGAGAAGTAGCAGCTAGTTGGGGGACTGTCCAGGAAGGTGGGAGGGGAAGGGTATTTCAGTACAAAAAGTATCATTTGAAAAAGATGACAGCAAAAGAGTGTGGAGAAGGCTAAGAGAGAAACAAAAGTAAGAATGCAGAATGAGTCTAAGAATGGAGTGTCAAAACCACAGGAAAGTGGTCTAGGAGGCTGGAGAGATAAGAAAGTTCGGGAATGTGAGCCTGGTGTGCCACATCAAGGCATTTGGACTTAATTGTAGGAAAAGTTTCTCCTGTAGTGCAGGAACCAAGCTTGGTCTGCTTTGTTTCTGTGCCCTTGATGCCTCATAAATGCTAAATAAGTACTAAGTGAGAGAGTGGAAAGGCTGAGTGCAGAGGTAGTCAGGCAAGGTGTAGGGATGGTGATGACTTGAACTAGTTTTTGTTCAGAAAGAGTGTTCTATGTGGAGGATGTGCTCATGGGACTCAAGGCTGAGGCCAGCAAGCATCTTCGGAGACTGTTGTGTTGATCCCAGCAAGACAGTGTGGTGCGTAAACTAGAATGGTGGTGGTGACAAGGGGCTTTTCTGCCAGTTGGGAGTACAGATGCTTCTTTGCTGTCTTCTATGTAGTCTTCATATGGTTAAATTTTTTGATGTTGTTTTTAATTTCTTTATTCATTGTTTTTTGTTTTGCAGAGTTATTGAATTTTCATTTCTTCCTTTTTTCTCTCTTCCTCCTTAGAAGTCCCACTACCTCCAAAGTGGCCTTGGTTGATCTCAATATCAATATTAGGCACCCAGGAGATACTCTGAAGACAAACTGTGTTTTACTAACTGAGTATCATCTTGAAGTATTTAGTCTTCAGTTCCATAAACATTCCCCTCTTATTGTCATTTAGACAGTCAATATTAACTTGGTACTGAGCTGTGGTTCAGAAGTCCTTGCTTACACAATGATCTTTAGTCCCAAGTCTATATTAACAAAACACTTCTTCAGGCCTTGCTTTCTTCCAGTAGGATCTGCTTCTTGGTTGCAGAAGTGACTGAGTAGCACAGCATCTCTCTATGCACCTAATGTCCTGTGTCTGTCTTCCCTTTGCCAGCTTGTTTCCCACTGATAAAATACACATTCTGTGTGACAAGGGAAGCATGAAGTTCTTGTGGTGGGGAGTTACTTCCTGATGAAGTCCAAACTGTCTGCATTTCAGATTGCCATGAAGTTCTCCATGTAAACCTACTACAAAATGCCTCTTGAGACACTCAAAGCAAACTATTAAAAAATGTTCTAGGGGGATTTTGCAGAGAGTCTTGAAATTTCTCCCCTCAAGTAAATTTTAATCTTTCCACAAAATTAAATGTCTGTGCAGGTGATATAAATGATATCAGGTTTAACAGAGAGAGACCATACCCTGTAGTATTTGTAAGAAGGATCGGGACTTTGCGCTGGCCTTTGATGGACGCGATTCCTGATCACTGAACATGGGAGGAGAGGAAGGAGAGGGAGCAGAGGGGAGAACATGAGGTTCAGTAGGGTGTGGCTGCATGATCAATGTGGACAATGGTAGGAGGTGGGATAGAAAACTGTGTTTTAGGTGATGGAGTGGAGGGTCTTGTGTGAAGGACTGAAGGGTCTGCTTTTAATTAGCTAAGAGTAGGTGCAAAGTGGAAAAGCAGTGCTGTGGGAGAAGCAGTCTCTATGTGCTCTGGTTAGGAATAGAAAGTTCCATGTGGGAAGTGGGGTCTTCATAATGGTCCTTGATGGCTGACATAAAGCATGAAGCATTTCACCCAGATGGCAGAATAGCGTGCTGCAAGACCTAGAGGTGTCAGCACACCAAGTACTCTGGGAAATGTTTAAATGAGTGTTTGCGACCTCCATGTGGGATTCCAAGACGGCTCAGTGGTAAAGAATCCACCTGCTAATTCAAGAGATGCAGGAGATTCAGACTCAATCTCTGGATG
Organism: Neotragus moschatus; assembly: GCA_006410615.1. Lineage (NCBI taxonomy): Eukaryota > Metazoa > Chordata > Mammalia > Artiodactyla > Bovidae > Neotragus > Neotragus moschatus. The sequence continues at coordinate 52,248 of SJYA01000066.1, read as the reverse complement.
GGAAAGATCCCCTGAAGGAGGAAATGGCAGCCCACTCCATGGAATAATCCCATGGACAGAGGAGTTTGGCAGGCCACAGTTCGTGGGGTCACAAAGACTTGAACACAGCTCAGTGAGCATGCACACAACCTCTATGTACAGCTCTCTGTGCTTGAATCTTCACAGGCCTTTTATTTAGTGAGGCAGAAATATGAAAGCTAAGCAAAAAGCCAGAAGCTCCTGGCATCAGTTCAGTTCAGTTCAGTTGCTCAGTCATGTCCGAATCTTTGCGAACCCATGAACTGCAGCACGCCAGGCCTCCCTGTCCATCACCAACTCCAGGAGTTCAGCCAAACTCATGTCCATTGAGTCGGTGATGCCACCCAGCCATCTCATCCTCTGTCATCCCCTTCTCCTCCTGCCCCCAATCCCTCCCAGGATCAGAGTCCAAAATGAGTCAACTCTTTGCAGGAGGTGGCCAAAGTATTGGAGTTTTAGCTTTAGCATAAGTCCTTCCAAAGAACACCCAGGACTGATCTCCTTTAGGATAGACTGGTTGGATCTCCTTTCAGTCCAAGGGACTCTCAAGAGTCTTCTCCAACACCACAGTTCAACAGCATCAGTTCTTTGGTGCTCAGCTTTCTTCACAGTCTAACTCTCACATCCATACATGACCACTGGAAAAACCATAGGCTTGACTAGATGGCAAAGTAATATCTCTGCTTTTTAGTTCCTCTTCACTTTCTGCCATAAGGGTGGTGTCATCTGCATAACTGAGGTTATTGATACTTCTCCCAGCTATCTTGATTCCAGCTTGTGCTTCTTCCAGCCCAGCATTGCTCATGATGTACTCTGCATAAAAGTTAAATAAGCAGGGTGACAATATACAGCCTTGACGCACTCCTTTTCCTATTTGGAACCAGTCTGTTGTTCCATGTCCAGTTCTAACTGTTGCTTCCTGACCTGCATATAGGTTTCTCAAGAGGCAGGTCCCTAAATGAAGACAAGGAAGTTATGGTAACAGGTAGTGTTGACTGCCAACATCTATCTCTGCCTCAGTCATCAAGTGTGATTGTGCCCTGGGTTCCCTGATACAGTGACTCAGACTCTCAAACATTTGCTTGTCATTGTTCTCTTCCACTGATGCTTTTTCATCATTTACTGCCCATTGCCTCCTCACCTCCTGTCACCTTGGCACAACTTCTCCTCCTCCTGGGACTTCAAAATTTTTTTTTTTAACCACCTTGCTCTCATTTGGGCCTTTTATGACCCTAACTCTGTGTCTATAATGAGGCCATGCTAATCCGTGCTGTGAGCTGATGAGTTTTGTTTAAGCATAGCAAGAGGTCATGAGACCTGGCAAAGGGATGTTTCTTTCTTCCTCCAGCTGCTGCCCTGGAGGTCTGACCGATTTACTCTCTCACTGTCATTCGGCGGCTTCCTGGATAATCGAATGGCCACATCTGTGTCTGGGTTACAGGCAGGAGAGGTTGTACAGGGATGGCAAATGCTGAGAATGGGAGTAGGGCAGGAGCTAGGTGGGACCAAGGGCAATGCCATTCGGCCTATTGGAATGCCATCCTCTCTGTCAACAACGGGCAGAGGCCAACAATTTGCATGACACTATTAGTACAGGAAAGCAAATTAAACAGTTATTAGAGGGAGGCAATCAATTGGTACCTGGCAGTAGGCTGTGAGAAGATCTGTCAGCCTCCTTTATTAACTGAAGAAATGCCTTCAGGAGAGCTNGCCTTACTTCTTCCTCTTGATTATTTAGGACGGGAGGATAGGTGGGAGAGACAGAGTCACCAAGAATCTTCACCATCTGGACTGATTTCTCCAACTTACGTCCAAACAACATTCTTGAAATTTCTTTATGCCACAGTCTTATGTCAGCATTCTAGCATGATAAAGAGTTTTTGAAGGGCTACAGAGTAGACACCTTGAGGTCATTCTTCTCCTTCAAAAAAATGAGAAGTAGAGAGCCAGAGATCACTCCCTTCCTTCTTATTTCCACAGGAAAAATAAGAAGCCTACTCCTCTTCTATTTCCTTGATACCTGTGATCATTAACAAAGCACCAAAAGAATCCGTTGCCGATGCAGGAGACATAAAAGATGCAGGTTCGATCCCAGGGTTGGGAAGATTCCCTGGAGAAAGGCATGGCAACCCACCCCAGGATTGCTGCTTGGAAAATTCCACGGACAGAGGAGCCTGGTTGGCTTCAGTCCCTGGGGCTGAAAAAGAGTTAGACATGACTGAGCACGCACACTCCACTACTAAGTATCTGGGGAAGGTAGTTTTCTGGGGGAGGAGGAAGATAAGTACTTTTTATTTTCTTGGTTTGAATTCTATATACATTTCTCCTGTATATTATGTTTGACTTTTTAAAATAGCTTTATTGAGTATAATTAATATACAAAGCATATTTACTGCATTTAATTTAACAAGCTTGGAGATTTGCATACACTCATAAAACTATCACTGTGATCAAGGTAAGAAATATCCATCAACCCCAAACTTTCCTTTTACCCCTTTGCTTTTCATTTGTGTTTGTGGTAAAAACATTTAACATGAGTATCTGCTTTTTTTAAGCCACACAGTTTCCAAGTTATCCTAATTTTCCTGAACACTCTACCCATATTAAATCAAGACAGATTAAATTCTATTACATTAGAATAATATCTATCTACTTACTTACCTATCAATCTATGAGAATAACAATAATAAGTACCCGCTCAAAAATCTGCTCCATTTTAATAATACTCAGTACATTGAGATTTGATCATCACTAAGAATTTTGATGGTTCATTACTATCCACTTATCTACTCCTAACTTATCAAACAATTATCTGGCATCCATTATGTGCCAAGTACCATCCTAAGTTCTGGGGACCCAAAGATAAGTTTAAGATAAGAGATTCTCTAGTGCTTAATGTATTTTACTGAAACAAAATGTTATATGCAGAAACATATCTTTTAAAACGGGAACTTATTTCTTTAACCTGGTCTCTCTCACCTACTGAGCAAGTTATCAACTGGCTGCTATCAAGTAAGGCAGAGTATTCTCCTTTGAATTAGTTTCTTCTGCATCAGCCCCTTGATTCTACCTCTCCATGAATTTTCACCAAGCTCCCATAGTCCTTGTTTCCATCTTCTTTTTCCCTTGAGTTACTCCTTCATAGATGTTTCACTATAGAGAATGAGAATTACCTTCTCTGAATTTCTGTAATCTAAAGCTGATCCCTTATGTTCCTTCTCATCACCCAGAGTAGTAATTTAAGTCCAAGAGGTACAAATTTTCTACCCCCTTTCTGTCTCTATTTCTGCACAATTCTTTTGTGTACTTTGCAAAAGAAGAAGTTTAAGATCATATAAAAATAAAATTACAGGACAGAACATACCACCTACTGTCAAACCTCCTATAAACTGATAGTAAGGGTTTTACAGAGGATTGCTTCTTAATAACATAAGAAAACACATGTCTTGAGATCTTTTACCAATATGGCTTTTCAGATGTGTAGGCTTACAGAATCTGAAGTCTTTAGGGCATTAATACACTTTCACCAACAATTATGGTTACTGAACTGACAAACTGCTGAATCATTCTCTGTCTCTGACCTTCACCAGTCAGACCTGTGAGCTGGTACCCTAGTTCACTGCTGTTTCCTCCTGGATGAATCATTTAGGCTTAGTGATGTAGCTGTTCCTCTTATTGGGTCTTCTGGTAAAAGCCAGGCGAGGAAAGGAAGGTCAGCCTATTCTTTAGTCACTCTTTAGAAAAGGCAAAATAGAAGAGACAGTCAAGCTGGTTTAAAGCCTTCCAAGTGTGGTCCACTGACAAACATTATCTCTATCACCTAAGAGTGTGTTAGGGATGTATAATGTCAAGCCCCACTTGAGAAGCACTGAATTAGAACCTCCATTTTAAAAAGTCCCCAGTGATTCATATACACACTAAAATTGTGATAAAGTTGAGAAGCATTGGCTTAGAAGGTGACTCTTTCCACTGACAAAGAACAAAGAAAGAAAGTGGCTCATAAATTGGGGTTAAAAAACTTTTCTTTGGAGACAGGAGAAAATGATGGCGGTAAAAGAGAGGAGTTTGGATATCTGTTTCCGTCTCATACAAACACACACACACACACACACCCCTCTACCTGTATTTTTCCAGCCCACTCTGGATCTCAGCTGCTAGAAATTCCTCTCAAATGATTGGGTATGTAGACACCTATTCCTACCTTAGCTATTCACATGATATCCTAAGCAGCAAGAGAATAATCCTCGACTTTCTTCCTTAGCCCAAGCATTAGTTTTGATAGAGGTTGTCTTCCTAACATTGCCCTCACTGCCCAAGGGTTAAGAAGCTCACTGAAAGAAGATCTCTTTTTGATTATTTGAAGCAAGAATCCAACAGTGCTATTTTTCCAGAAGTGGCACATATTTTTCTTGATCACTTGGGCATTCTTCATGTGGCTCCATCAAACAGAGGACTGTTGATTTTCAGTGTTAGAAGGAACCTAAAGGACCAGTTCATATTCTTATCTGATGCTGAAATTCCTGCCACGAGTCAGCTTGTCATTGCCCAGCTTATGCTTGGAGGAAATAAATGAAAGAAACCTCAAAATTCATGCTCATATGCATACATCAAGCATTCAGTGACACTGCAGCTGCCTCACTCATTATTTGAGAGTGCAACACTCCACTGATGACATTTATCAACCTCTTCTTAGTCCTGCATGCTTCTCTCATCAACAGTCTAACTTCAGAGAAGTGATGCAAGAAGGGGGAAAGTCCCCTCACTTTTTTGCCTAAGTATGAGAATACAGTATAATATTCATAAAGATGGCAGTGAGAGCCCAGCATGAGAAAAGAACATTTCTCACACTAATAATAACAATAATAACCATAATAGTAATAAAACTCTCTTTAAGAACTACCATTCCAGAGAAAATATTTGCTATTAATATTATTGTTTTTATTATTATTATTGTGTTACTGCTAATAATAATGATAGGTTACTTGCTTAGAAATTGGTCCTTCAGTGTAACTAAGCAAGCATATTTAGCAAGAGCTCTCCTGAAGGCATTTCTTCAGTTAATAAAGGAGGCTGACAGATCTTCTCACAGCCTACTGCCAGGTACCAATTGATTGCCTCCCTCTAATAACTGTTTAATTTGCTTTCCTGTACTAATAGTGTCATGCAAATTGTTGGCCTCTGCCCGTTGTTGACAGAGAGGATGGCATTCCAATAGGCCGAATGGCATTGCCCTTGGTCCCACCTAGCTCCTGCCCTACTCCCATTCTCAGCATTTGCCATCCCTGTACAACCTCTCCTGCCTGTAACCCAGACACAGATGTGGCCATTCGATTATCCAGGAAGCCGCCGAATGACAGTGAGAGAGTAAATCGGTCAGACCTCCAGGGCAGCAGCTGGAGGAAGAAAGAAACATCCCTTTGCCAGGTCTCATGACCTCTTGCTATGCTTAAACAAAACTCATCAGCTCACAGCACGGATTAGCATGGCCTCATTATAGACACAGAGTTAGGGTCATAAAAGGCCCAAATGAGAGCAAGGTGGTTAAAAAAAAAAATTTTGAAGTCCCAGGAGGAGGAGAAGTTGTGCCAAGGTGACAGGAGGTGAGGAGGCAATGGGCAGTAAATGATGAAAAAGCATCAGTGGAAGAGAACAATGACAAGCAAATGTTTGAGAGTCTGAGTCACTGTATCAGGGAACCCAGGGCACAATCACACTTGATGACTGAGGCAGAGATAGATGTTGGCAGTCAACACTCTACCTGTTACCATAACTTCCTTGTCTTCATTTAGGGACCTGCCTCTTGAGAAACCTATATGCAGGTCAGGAAGCAACAGTTAGAACTGGACATGGAACAACAGACTGGTTCCAAATAGGAAAAGGAGTGCGTCAAGGCTGTATATTGTCACCCTGCTTATTTAACTTTTATGCAGAGTACATCATGAGCAATGCTGGGCTGGAAGAAGCACAAGCTGGAATCAAGATAGCTGGGAGAAGTATCAATAACCTCAGTTATGCAGATGACACCACCCTTATGGCAGAAAGTGAAGAGGAACTAAAAAGCAGAGATATTACTTTGCCATCTAGTCAAGCCTATGGTTTTTCCAGTGGTCATGTATGGATGTGAGAGTTAGACTGTGAAGAAAGCTGAGCACCAAAGAACTGATGCTGTTGAACTGTGGTGTTGGAGAAGACTCTTGAGAGTCCCTTGGACTGAAAGGAGATCCAACCAGTCTATCCTAAAGGAGATCAGTCCTGGGTGTTCTTTGGAAGGACTTATGCTAAAGCTAAAACTCCAATACTTTGGCCACCTCCTGCAAAGAGTTGACTCATTTTGGACTCTGATCCTGGGAGGGATTGGGGGCAGGAGGAGAAGGGGATGACAGAGGATGAGATGGCTGGGTGGCATCACCGACTCAATGGACATGAGTTTGGCTGAACTCCTGGAGTTGGTGATGGACAGGGAGGCCTGGCGTGCTGCAGTTCATGGGTTCGCAAAGATTCGGACATGACTGAGCAACTGAACTGAACTGAACTGATGCCAGGAGCTTCTGGCTTTTTGCTTAGCTTTCATATTTCTGCCTCACTAAATAAAAGGCCTGTGAAGATTCAAGCACAGAGAGCTGTACATAGAGGTTGTGTGCATGCTCACTGAGCTGTGTTCAAGTCTTTGTGACCCCACGAACTGTGGCCTGCCAAACTCCTCTGTCCATGGGATTATTCCATGGAGTGGGCTGCCATTTCCTCCTTCAGGGGATCTTTCCCATCCAGAGATTGAGTCTGAATCTCCTGCATCTCTTGAATTAGCAGGTGGATTCTTTACCACTGAGCCGTCTTGGAATCCCACATGGAGGTCGCAAACACTCATTTAAACATTTCCCAGAGTACTTGGTGTGCTGACACCTCTAGGTCTTGCAGCACGCTATTCTGCCATCTGGGTGAAATGCTTCATGCTTTATGTCAGCCATCAAGGACCATTATGAAGACCCCACTTCCCACATGGAACTTTCTATTCCTAACCAGAGCACATAGAGACTGCTTCTCCCACAGCACTGCTTTTCCACTTTGCACCTACTCTTAGCTAATTAAAAGCAGACCCTTCAGTCCTTCACACAAGACCCTCCACTCCATCACCTAAAACACAGTTTTCTATCCCACCTCCTACCATTGTCCACATTGATCATGCAGCCACACCCTACTGAACCTCATGTTCTCCCCTCTGCTCCCTCTCCTTCCTCTCCTCCCATGTTCAGTGATCAGGAATCGCGTCCATCAAAGGCCAGNGAGAATACTCTGCCTTACTTGATAGCAGCCAGTTGATAACTTGCTCAGTAGGTGAGAGAGACCAGGTTAAAGAAATAAGTTCCCGTTTTAAAAGATATGTTTCTGCATATAACATTTTGTTTCAGTAAAATACATTAAGCACTAGAGAATCTCTTATCTTAAACTTATCTTTGGGTCCCCAGAACTTAGGATGGTACTTGGCACATAATGGATGCCAGATAATTGTTTGATAAGTTAGGAGTAGATAAGTGGATAGTAATGAACCATCAAAATTCTTAGTGATGATCAAATCTCAATGTACTGAGTATTATTAAAATGGAGCAGATTTTTGAGCGGGTACTTATTATTGTTATTCTCATAGATTGATAGGTAAGTAAGTAGATAGATATCATTCTAATGTAATAGAATTTAATCTGTCTTGATTTAATATGGGTAGAGTGTTCAGGAAAATTAGGATAACTTGGAAACTGTGTGGCTTAAAAAAAGCAGATACTCATGTTAAATGTTTTTACCACAAACACAAATGAAAAGCAAAGGGGTAAAAGGAAAGTTTGGGGTTGATGGATATTTCTTACCTTGATCACAGTGATAGTTTTATGAGTGTATGCAAATCTCCAAGCTTGTTAAATTAAATGCAGTAAATATGCTTTGTATATTAATTATACTCAATAAAGCTATTTTAAAAAGTCAAACATAATATACAGGAGAAATGTATATAGAATTCAAACCAAGAAAATAAAAAGTACTTATCTTCCTCCTCCCCCAGAAAACTACCTTCCCCAGATACTTAGTAGTGGAGTGTGCGTGCTCAGTCATGTCTAACTCTTTTTCAGCCCCAGGGACTGAAGCCAACCAGGCTCCTCTGTCCGTGGAATTTTCCAAGCAGCAATCCTGGGGTGGGTTGCCATGCCTTTCTCCAGGGAATCTTCCCAACCCTGGGATCGAACCTGCATCTTTTATGTCTCCTGCATCGGCAACGGATTCTTTTGGTGCTTTGTTAATGATCACAGGTATCAAGGAAATAGAAGAGGAGTAGGCTTCTTATTTTTCCTGTGGAAATAAGAAGGAAGGGAGTGATCTCTGGCTCTCTACTTCTCATTTTTTTGAAGGAGAAGAATGACCTCAAGGTGTCTACTCTGTAGCCCTTCAAAAACTCTTTATCATGCTAGAATGCTGACATAAGACTGTGGCATAAAGAAATTTCAAGAATGTTGTTTGGATGTAAGTTGGAGAAATCAGTCCAGATGGTGAAGATTCTTGGTGACTCTGTCTCTCCCACCTATCCTCCCATCCTAAATAATCAAGAGGAAGAAGTAAGGCATCACAGTGAGGACCACCAGCAGGAACCTGGCAGAGCACAGCATACTATATCCTCTGAGACCCTGCATGTCCCGTTTGATTTCAGCCCCAGAAATACAGTGCATTTCAGTGGCTTAAATACATAATAGAAATATTGTCAGTTGAATGACAGCCGTGAGAGGAACGGAGGGAGGGACCTCTGTGAAGATATCAAATTTGGTTTACATCTTAAAGAAGATTCAGATATTTTACTTTATAATGAAACAAGCTTTATGACATTCTACATGTTGTTTATTGACATTATCTTTTTCTAAGTTTCTGTTTTTCCACATCTCTGTATCTCACATCAAGAAAACTTGAAAACCATTTCAGTAATCTCTCAAGTTTGTTTTCACAATCCATTCAATTAATTATACTCATAAAGATATTTCTGTAGAGAAAGGCCACATCTTTCTGCCACCATTCCTACTTCAATTTGAGTCTTGCTCAAACAGGCCATTAGCATAATGCCCCATCTGAGGTGACTTTGAGGTCCCAGCAAACACCTTTGATTACTAAAGGGAAAAGGATTAATTGCCAGCCTCAATGCTGAAACAAACAGGGAGGCAAGCGTGCCTCGCCAGCTCCCAAATTCATGGAAATCAAATGACCAGCTAACAGGCTAGATAGTGTTTGGGGCTTTATCCTTCTATATGTAATATGTACCAACAGATGGAAAGGTTAAAGATGTGGCAGCTGGCTCACACTGAACACATCTTTTCAATTATGGGGTGTTTTTAGCTTCATCTTTAAAATTTGTTGCTTATTTCATTTTTTGTTTGTTTTTTGTTTTCGAGCTTGGGAAATTATTTTCTCTGAAAACCTCAGAGAGTGGACATCAATCGTTCGATCACTAGGTCATTCATTTTAAACCATTTCAAAGTTCTTCTCACTTCCCAAAGTTCTTATCATCTATTGACTGAGGAAAGAATGGATTGCTACCCTTTTCTCAAAGATACAGTTATTTATGTAATTTAAATTCCCACCAGACATGTAATAATACATCATCTCCCCCTTAGTGCCTTAAACCAAGAAGGCAGAGATAGGAGCTTCTTCAGATGACGTAGTGAAGGGACCCAGGCTGGCACATTAGAAGAGCTGTTCCTCAGAATGTGACTGTGTATGGTTATAGCCCTTTAAAGGGGCAAGTTTAAAAAGGAGGCCACTAAGGTGGGCCCTAATCTAATCTGATGGATGATCTCATAAGTCAAGGAAATCTGGACACAGAAGAACAGATCAGGAATGTGTCCACAGAGGAAAGACCGTGTAAGCGTCCAGGGAGAAGGTGGCCAACTGTGAACCAGGGAGAGAGGTCTCAAAGAAACCAGACCTTTTATTTTGGTTATTTATTTAATTTGTATTAGTGTATAGTTGTTTTACAATTTTGTGTTACTTTCGGCAAGAAACCAGACCTTGATCTAACTATTCTATCCTCCAGAACTGTGAAAAAGCAACTTGCTGTTGTTTGAGTCACTCGGGATCTGTGATATTTTATCCCAGCCCTAGGAAATTAACACAAGGGCTTTTATCATCAAAGGATACATTTTTGAATAGAGGATTTGTATGTTCAAATTGAGCCTTTAGAAGTTGAAATAAATTGACACTGTGATCCTTTAATCATCTCAGTAATCTGAGGTTTGTTTTGTTTTGTTCTACAATCTCTTTTTTTGGACCTTAGAAAATACAATCACTTAAGATAACTAACTTTGTGACTTTAACCAAAAAGTCTGGAAAGTGAACCCCTGCATACTCAAACCAGTTAGTGCAACATTAATTCAGTGTTCCGTGCAACATTTCCCAGGGTGGAAGAGATGTGATTTTCCTCTGGCAAAAGAGGAATAGAACAATCAAATCTGTAATAAATAGAAATCCTTTTACCTTTCACACATTTTCATAATTTCCCCCACTGCTTCAACTAATTAATTATCAATGCTATTTGTGTTTAGACAAGGGGTTCTGTCTCCTTCACAGCCCATCTGCTTCTTGGTAACCTTTCTGTCAAGCCATTGCAAAGTGGAGTTGCTGATAAAGCTATCATCTCCATGGCAACTGCTGCTGTGTCCCAAGCCCAGGAGTGTGACCTCACTACAGTTAGAGGGAGAAATCAAACTGGTGTCTGTGGTGTGAGGCGATAAGAGTTTTTAATCAGTCACATGTTTACTCATTCGTTTATTTATTTATTTGTTTATTTTAGAAATCCAGGAGAGAAGGGTCCTTCTAGAGCAGTGTTACTACAATAACCTTGCTTCTGATTACTAAATATTAAATGAGCATCTTACTATTAGAAGCGCAATATGAACAGGCAACTGTTTATACTTGAGGAGAAAATGTATTATGTAAATATGGTACTGATTCAGAGAGATCTTCTGGCCCATAAAATATGAATTTCATCCTTCTTCAGTTGCCTTTGTGTGTATTCTGTTGACCCCTTACTAATGATAACAACTAACACTGAGTACTTACAGCCTACCAGATCCAGCAACCTGTGAGATAGTTACCATCACCCCATTTTACAGTGATGGAACTGAGGCTTAGTGAGGTCAAGGGGCTTGCCCGAGGGCACACAGTTGGAGTGATGGCATCCTGTGGAACCCCCGATTTTATGCTTGCTAAGTGAAGCTCTTCTCCTCTGTGTTCTCTTGCCTACCCACTCCTCAACAGAAGCTTTGCCATAGATCTTTTTGTTCTTGCTGGAAATAGAATTTCCAGAATCTTTCTTGTTTTTTAGACTTCAATGACATTTTAGTAGTAAGTGAATTGCGAGATACCAGAATAGGTTTTGTCCAACTCCTTTATCGATGAGAAAGCTTAGCAGTGCAAGGATTATCTGCTGCTACTTTGATGGTTCAGAATAACCTTTTCTAAGCTTTTCCTATGAAAGTCTGTATCCATCCCTCAACCTCCAGCATGGGGATATGACTTGGTGTTACAGCGTGGCTAAGTGATCTCTTGTCAGAACACCCCCAGACACATCATCCCGAGTGTTTAAGAAGGATGCTTGCTCTGTTCAAACAGCTGTGAGGCAAATTCTCATCCTTCTCCTCTAATCAGATGACCTTGAAATCCCTTCCTTTTAAGACACTCTGGAGCCAACAAGGGGTAAAGCAAAACAGAAGAAAACAGTCACAGAACAGCGTAACTGTGGCTTCAAATACCAGTTCTGTAATCCCAGTTACTTCCTTGACCTGGCCAGTTAGGAGGAGTAACAGTTCCTTTAAAAATCAGCTTGAACTTCCACCATATGGGAAATTGGTACATTGCCTATTTTATTAGCTGTGATTAACTGAGTATAAGTGTAATTAAATGTGGACGTAGTTCAGTGATTCTTCTTTTGTTTCCCTGTTGGCTCTGTACAGGTCCAACTAATGAGACCCTGACTTATCCTGCAAACATTCTACGACTGTTATGTTCTGCATCTCTTAGGAAAAACGACACTGCATGTGTGATGCTTAGTGAGCTTGAGGAAGTCAGCAGCGTCTTCCTTACTTACTGCATCCATTTGTACAACAGCCCATGTACTGATGTGACAAGCAGCCACAGTGTCTTTCCTAGAGAAAGAGCTAAACGTGTGAGACACGTGTGAGAGCTAAAAGAGTGAGACACTGGATTCTGAAATCGACCCACAGGAACTGTTGTCATAAGTTCTGATCAACCTGTGATTCTCTTCCTTGGATGGCTGGTTAACTAGTTACTCAGTTGTATGACGCAGGCAGTAAATATTGTAACCTAGAGGTGCTGCATCCCTCTAGCTGTCAGAGCACTAAGTCAGCCACATTCATTGGGAATTTGCTGTGTGTGTGCATGTTCATGCCAGTAAGAGGAAATCAAGAGACTGTGTACAGCCTGTGCACTATACTTGCTTACAATGTCGTGGGAGGTACACAGGACCAACAGAGGTATAACAGCACAAAGAAAGAGACATAGAGTCAAAGGGCATGCCCATTGCCACGTTTCCCCACTTCTATAAGTGGTAGGTGGAAGAATACAAGAAAGACATCAGTCAAACCCTGCATTAGATGACATTTGTTTCAAACAGGTGATTGGAAAGAAAATATAAAAAATAACATTTTCCAAGCTTTCAGTGGGTGCTAGGCACCCTTCCCTGATGATCAGTGGATAAAGAATCCACCTGTAATGCAGGAGACAAAGGATATGTGGGTTCAGGCCCTGGGTTGGGAGGATCCCCTGGAGGAGGAAATGGCAACCCACTCCAGTATCCTTGCCTGGAAAATTCCATGGACAGAGGATCCTGGTGGGTTACAGTCCATGGGGTCACAAAAAGCCAGACATGACTGAAGCAACTGAGCATGAGCACTCAAGCATTTTACATTTTTAAAAAATCATTTATTCTTTTATTTTAAATCTAGGACGTAGGTTTCATAGTTTGCCAATGAAAGGATTGAAGTTCCAGGATTTAAATGACTTGTCCAAATTAGCAGTCTGTAAGTCAGCAGATTTCAGAACCTGTGTGTCTAGGACTTACAGGTTTACACCACATTCCTACTGCCTGGAAAAATCAGATAGGAAAATGGCATCGTTCTAGCATAGAGAAGATAACATCCTGCAAAGGACAGCTCAGATCCCTTCCATCCTGCTTCCTCCTTTCGATTGACTGAAGGCATAGAGGTTGGACCGGCTTCCCTAGGGCTTGTGCAGGGTTCCTTTAGGCTCAAACAAAATTTTGTTTTTCTTGTAAAACTGGAGAAAGATATGCCAGCATACATTGTTTGAAAGATGCACTGCCTTGCAGTTGTCCACCTTTGAACAGGTTGGTCTCTTAAGAATTAACTGTTACATTGATTCAGCAGGATTTATATGTTGATTATATTGGTAGATCTTACTGTTTACTTAGGTAGCTGGGTACTTAAAACTGTAGTTGGTAATAGACTGCTATTCAGATATTTTTGCCACTATACTGGATTGGCCAAAAAGTTTGTTCGGATTTTTCCATAGGCTGTTATGCAAAAATCCAAAAGAACTTTTTGGTCAAGCCAGTATGACTTCTTTAGATCTGTAACCCTCATATGTTCTCCGATATGAAGATTTCATTCAATGTCCTTGCTTATATTGTGGTCTCATTTGTCCCTGGGAACATTAAAGAAGGCAAATGCTTGAAGAGTTAAGAGACTTCAGTTGGATGTCCTTGTGGCTGAATAAATTAGATTTGGATAGATGGGAGCAGGAATTACTGGTTGGCCTTAAAGTTCAGATTTTCAGTGGGAGGCAACTGGAGGTTTCCAAACATTTCTTATCAGGGATGTTATGTGAGTTAAAGAAGTATTGTTTAGCTTTTGTTTAACTCTAGAAGCTTGCATATAATTTATAGTTTTNATTGGAAAGAAAATATAAAAAATAACATTTTCCAAGCTTTTAGTGGGTGCTAGGCACCCTTCCCTGATGATCAGTGGATAAAGAATCCACCTGTAATGCAGGAGACAAAGGATATGTGGGTTCAGGCCCTGGGTTGGGAGGATCCCCTGGAGGAGGAAATGGCAACCCACTCCAGTATCCTTGCCTGGAAAATTCCATGGACAGAGGATCCTGGTGGGTTACAGTCCATGGGGTCACAAAAAGCCAGACATGACTGAAGCAACTGAGCATGAGCACTCAAGCATTTTACATTTTTAAAAAATCATTTATTCTTTTATTTTAAATCTAGGACGTAGGTTTCATAGTTTGCCAATGAAAGGATTGAAGTTCCAGGATTTAAATGACTTGTCCAAATTAGCAGTCTGTAAGTCAGCAGATTTCAGAACCTGTGTGTCTAGGACTTACAGGTTTACACCACATTCCTACTGCCTGGAAAAATCAGATAGGAAAATGGCATCGTTCTAGCATAGAGAAGATAACATCCTGCAAAGGACAGCTCAGATCCCTTCCATCCTGCTTCCTCCTTTCGATTGACTGAAGGCATAGAGGTTGGACCGGCTTCCCTAGGGCTTGTGCAGGGTTCCTTTAGGCTCAAACAAAATTTTGTTTTTCTTGTAAAACTGGAGAAAGATATGCCAGCATACATTGTTTGAAAGATGCACTGCCTTGCAGTTGTCCACCTTTGAACAGGTTGGTCTCTTAAGAATTAACTGTTACATTGATTCAGCAGGATTTATATGTTGATTATATTGGTAGATCTTACTGTTTACTTAGGTAGCTGGGTACTTAAAACTGTAGTTGGTAATAGACTGCTATTCAGATATTTTTGCCACTATACTGGATTGGCCAAAAAGTTTGTTCGGATTTTTCCATAGGCTGTTATGCAAAAATCCAAAAGAACTTTTTGGTCAAGCCAGTATGACTTCTTTAGATCTGTAACCCTCATATGTTCTCCGATATGAATAATTCATTCAATGTCCTTGCTTATATTGTGGTCTCATTTGTCCCTGGGAACATTAAAGAAGGCAAATGCTTGAAGAGTTAAGAGACTTCAGTTGGATGTCCTTGTGGCTGAATAAATTAGATTTGGATAGATGGGAGCAGGAATTACTGGTTGGCCTTAAAGTTCAGATTTTCAGTGGGAGGCAACTGGAGGTTTCCAAACATTTCTTATCAGGGATGTTATGTGAGTTAAAGAAGTATTGTTTAGCTTTTGTTTAACTCTAGAAGCTTGCATATAATTTATAGTTTTCAGAGAAGAAAGCAGAAATGGGGTTGGACTATATACATTGTTAAACAATATTTTTTCTCACACAACACTGCAATTAGAATGTTAGCATATGTTATACATAGATTTACTTCATTAATTTTAATCACTGCATAGTAATTTAGTTTCTTTTGATGATTTTAAATTGTTTCTAGGGTTTTTATTTTATCGTATGGTTGTTCTATTTTGTGTTGTTTTGCTATTACAAAGAATGTTACAATGAAACATATATGTGTTTTGAAAAATTGGTGAGTGTGTCAGCAGGATAAATTTCTAGAAGTCTAATTGTTGGGTAAAAATATAGGTGGGCTTTATATTGTAATAGATATTGCCAAAGGCTGCACAAAACACAATAATTTAAGCCTCCACCAAGATATATCCCTCAGACTCATGTCCATCGAGTCGGTGATGCCATCCAGCCATCTCATCCTTGGTCGTCCCCTTCTCCTCTTGCCCCCAATCCCTCCCAGCATCAGAGTCTTTTCCAATGAGTCAACTCTTCGCATGAGGTGGCCAAAGTACTGCAGTTTCAGCTTCAGCATCATTCCTTCTGAAGAAATCCCAGGGCCAATCTCCTTCAGAATGGACTGGTTCAACATTAGGTAACATCAACGTTTAAAATTGTTATTACTTTGATGTGTAAAATATAGTCAGACATTTAAGTTAAATCTCTTTAATTACAAGTGAGTTTGAACATTTTCTTATGTTAATTGAGCATTGGTGTTTTGTGTTTCTGTGAATTGTTTGCTGTGTCATTTTCTCCTTTTTCTGTCACATGCTTAGTTTTAAAATTTCATGTGTAAAATCGCTTTAATATTAAAACTGCTTTAATCTTAGACTATCATATGAGCTATATAGTTTTCCTAGTTATCATTTCTTTTGACTTGATTTGTGGTTATTTTGAGGGTGGTAGAAGTTTTAAATTTTATATAAATTTATGAGTATTTTATAATTGTTTTTTGGTTTTAATTCTCTACTGCAGATAGAGATATTTTTTAAGAAAAAAATAAAAGCTTTCCTTTTGTCCTTAAGTAACTTTGTTCTTTTCTCTTCCTGTTTACTTATTAATTCTTTGATCTATTTGGGATTTATTTTCATCTAAGATATAAGAAAGTGATCCAACTTTTTTTTTTAGCCACTAGTCAGTTGTCTCAACAATATTTGCTACATAATTTACTTTTCATTCACCTTTATCATATACTAAATACCCTTGGGTATTCATCTCTATATGTGATTTCACTTTTCCGTAGTTCTTCTGATAATCTGAGCCAGTGTTAGCTATTTCAAATATTGTAGCTTAATATATTTTAATATTTGGGATTCCCAGGTGGCACTAGTGGAAAAGAACCCACCCACCAATTCAGGTTAATAGACATGGGTTTGATCCCTCAGTCAGGAAGATTACCTGGAGGAGGAAATGGTAATCTTCTCCAGCATTCTGCCCATAAAATTCCATGGACAGAGGACCCTGGCAGGCTACAGTTCTTGGGGTCGAAAAGAGTCAGACACAAATGAGCATCTGAGCACAACAACAACAGGTTTTAATATTGAGTAGTTCTAGATTCCATTTCACATTATCTTTTGATTATTCTGACTTTTCTGTGTGCTTTTGTTTTCCATAAACTACTTGAGATCACCTTGGTACATTGTTTGAGACTGCTGATTTTACTGATCAGTTCGGAGGAAAATGTTCTCCTCCTTACCCCTTATCATTATTACTACAGTTTTACCCAGAGATAAAATATGCATTTCCACTTATTCATTTTCAATTCCATGGTATAACTAAATAGAATATCTTTTTAACATAATCCTTTCTTAATTTTCTTTATAATCTGTATAAATTCTTAGAGAAAACTATTCATCTAACATGTTTTGCTTTTCAGTACTCATTCCATTTTCCTAGGGTCATTGTTTTCTCTTCTCTTCTCATTTAACCTTGGACATTTTGAAAGTCCACAGCAGAGAATTAATTCTTCCAAATTCTGGAGCCTAGCCTTTTAGCTGTGGAGGGGGAATGACATCAGTGTTTGAATAATAGCTAATGTTACAAACAGCCCAGAACAGCTGCTTCTCACTGCGTTTTACTGGTGTACAGTCATTACTAGTGCAGGATTGAGTGATTTGGGTGAAGTTTACTTAAGGATCACTGTCATTATATATTTATGAATAACAGCAAACACTATTTAGGCTAAGCCATTTCATGAGAATTGACATGCTACATCAGGGACTGGGTGATAGAGTTCCTCGCCCTGTGTTTATGGCACTAACAATCTGTTTCATAAGCCAGCTTCTGCAAGCTAATGATCACAGCCACTAACCATTCTATTCTCATTTTAATAAAAATTGCAAAGAGAGGAAAGAATAATAAGAGGAAAAGGTGATGGATGTACTATTGAGGCCATCTGTAAACAAATAAAATCCATTTAACCTTATTTGGAGGAACAGCAGAAAAAAACGTGCAAAGCTCTAGTAGGCAAAACATTTCCATTTGTACTCATATGCTCCCTTGTATTCTAATCTCTTTCTTCCAAAAGAGGAGAAAAAAGGATACTGCTCATGCTTTTTCTGTATGTTTGTTGTCATTGGTGGTATGTTTTAATGAAGGTTACAATCAACTACAGCCTTCTGAAGCTATTCAAATAAACTGATGTTCTTTTCTATAACCCATTTATTTTGTTACAGAGCAATTCTATTTAGGGTGGAAGGCACTCTGATTTTGTGGAGCACACAAAGGAACAAAGGACTAACGTAAACTCTAGTCACTGACTAGACCATGCCACTTTATAAGGGTCTATCTGCTCCCCCGACCACATCATTTTCAATCTTATCTCTTGCTCTGTGCCTGTTCCTTAATCTCAAGTCTAGCATTCCCAACCTTGCTAGGTCAGTAAGTGACCTTAGTCATAGAATAAAGGGAATGGGATTACTTTTGGATGTTCATTAGGAGTCTGATATGTCTTAAACCTCTATTTTGTCTGCTAACCAGGGCCAGAGCTGGTTCAACACCTGGCCACTTATATTATCTGAATCACTGTGATATTGAATGTCACCTGCAGAAATGTTTTGTTGGTGTGGCTTTAGGACACAGAGATTGAGAAGGCTGAAGAGATAGGTTTTGAGCTGTGTCCCATCCAGCCACTCCTCCTTTCACTGATATACAATCACCACAGTGGTAGGGTTGGAGGGAAGTAGGGACAGAACTACTGAAGATGATGCCCTAACACTACTTAAGAACAATGGAAATTCTAAGCTAGAGGGTACTGGGCTTCTTGGTGCTTAATGTGGTGAGGCATCATTTTTGAATGATGACTGCATACTTGTGAGATGCTAGTTAGCATGAATTGAAATCTTTTATGGAGTTTATCAAGAGAGCCTCTTCATAAAAGTGAAAGAGGAGAGTGAAAAATTTGGCTTAAAACTAGGCATTTGGGAAAACACATCATGGCATCTGGTCCAATTGCTTCCTGGCAAATAGATGGGGAGACACTAGAAACAGTGACAGACTTTATTTTGGGGGGCTCCAAAATCATTGCTGATGGTGACTGCAGCCATGAAATTAAAAGGTGCATGTTCTTTGGAAGAAAAGTTATGACCAACCTAGACAGCACATTAAAAAGCAGAGACATTACTTTGTCAACAAAGGTCCATCTCATCAAGGCTATGGTTTTAACAGTAGCCATGTATGGATGTGAGAGTTATACTATAAAGAAAGCAGCTCCAGTTTCATCCACCTCATTAGAACTGATTCAGATGTATTCTTTTTAATGGCTGAGTAATACTCCATTGTGTATATGTACCACAGCTTTCTTATCCATTCATCTGCTGATGGAAATCTAGGTTGCTTCCATGTCCTGGCTATTATAAACAGTGCTGCGATGAACATTGGGGTACACGTGTCTCTTTCAATTCTGGTTTCCTCAGTGTGTATGCCCAGTAGTGGGATTGCTGGGTCATAAAGCAGTTCTATTTCCAGTTTTTTGGAGAAGGCAATGGCACCCCACTCCAGTACTCTTGCCTGGAAAATCCATGGAGAGAGGAGCCTGGTAGGCTGTAGTCCATGGGGTCACTAAGAGTCGGACACGATTGAGCGACTTCACTTTCACTTTTTACTTTCATGCATTGGAGAAGGAAATGGCATCCCACTCCAGTGTTCTTGCCTGGCGAATCCCAGGGGCAGGAAAGCCTGGTGGGCTGCCGTCTCTGGGGTTGCACAGAC
>SJYA01000066.1:0-26259 GCA_006410615.1 Neotragus moschatus | reverse complement strand
CAAAAAAAAAAAAAAAAAAAAAAAGACTGCATATTATCTCTCAAACATATTATGTGGAGAATGGCAGTATGGCAGTCACCCAAAAAAGCTTTTACTGTTTCTGGAGTGTTTGTTTGGATACATTAAAACTATTTTTTTTTTAAATATAAAAGGCAGTCCCCTTCCGTGCTCCCACTAAATGAGAGATGAAAAATGACAGGGATGGGATTTACAGACCAGACCCCCATTCCAGAAGTTAGCCAATCATCTAGTCAGGGATTCTCTGTGCCTTATGAAAAATTCTGCTTCTGTAGCCATTCCATATCAGAGAGTTAATTTCTGCCAAGATTCAGCATACATAACCAAAGTTATGCTTTCAAATTGTGGTGCTAGAGAAGACTCTTAAGAGTCTCTTGGACAGCAAGGAGATAAAACCAGTCAACCCCAAAGGAAATCAACCCAAATATTCATTGGAAGGATTTTGCTAAAGCTGAAGCTCCAATACTTTGGCCACCTGATGTGAAGAGCCGACTCATTGGAAAATACCCTGATGCTGGGAAAGATTGAGGGCAGAAGGAGAAAGGGGCAGCAGAGGGTGAGACAGTTGGATGTCATCCCCGACTCAATGGACCAGAATTTGAGCAAACTCCAGGAGATAGTGGAAAAGAGGAGCCTGGTGTGCTACAGTCCATGGGGTTGCAAAGAGGTGGACATGACTTAGGACTGAACAACAACAACGAATCTAAATCTAAATTCATTTAAATTCTAAACCAATCTAAATCCTCAAGCTACAGTGATTTGATGTCCAAAATGCTAAAGCTGTATTATTTCTATGTTAAAACCAGAAACTTCAACATTGAGCTTGATTATAAATTGAAATGCTTCAAAGGTCATAAAAAATAAATAAAAACATATGTAAATAATAGAGAAGGAGAGAAAGTTAAGGGAAAGTCAATCACCCAGGCTTCTATAATAGTAAGGCAACATCTGATATAGTGACCAGTGACTGTGCTATAAATATAATTTGAATGATTTGGGTCAATTCTTCCCCCCACCCCCCTACCTGCCACTCACCTTTGAGAAAGATTAGAAGGGAATACAATAGCATGATTCTTGTGATTGTTCTTTGCATTTCTGTTTCTCTGATTTACTTTTTATTGTTATTTTTATTACTAAAAAGAGTACTTCTTTTAGTAAATCACTTAATATGGCTAACTAAACTAGAATAAAATTCCTCTCCCATATCACTTTCCAGTGCAAACCTACTAGTCAAGTCTTGACAATGTTTTTCTTTGTTAGCCCCCAGTTTAGCAAGATATTTATAGGGAAGGTACAACCTAGATAGTATATTCAAAAGCAGAGACATTACTTTGCTGACTAAGATCCATCTAGACAAGGCTATGGTTTTTCTTGTGGTCATGTATGGATGTGAGAGTTGGACTGTGAAGAAGGCTGAGCACCGAAGAGTTGATGCTTTTGAACTGTGGTGTTGGAGAAGACTCTTGAAAGTCCTTTGGACTGTAGGGAGATCCAACCACTCCATTCTGAAGGAGATCAGCCCTAGGATTTCTTTGGAAGGAATGATGCTAAAGCTGAAACTCCAGTACTGGCCACCTCATGCAGAGAGTTGACTCATTGGAAAAGACTGTGATGCTGGGAGGGATTGGGGGCAGGAGGAGAAGGGGACGACAGAGGATGAGATGGCTGGATGGCATCACTGACTCGATGGGCGTGAGTCTGAGTGAACTCCGGGAGCTGGTGATGGACATGGAGGCCTGGTGTGCTGCGATTCATGGGGTCGCAAAGAGTCGGACATGACTGAGCGACTGAACTGAACTGACCCAGAGAAAATATTCAAATGTTATTCAAAATAAGTCTTAACCAGAGGTAGATGTATTATCAGACTAATGACTCATAAGCTTCTCATTTTTCTAAGCCCCTCCTAGCCCCTAGGAGGGATGCTGGCTATATCATATTCCAACTATTGAATTAATTTTCTTAAAGGGCCCCTCACCCAGGTGAGTAAGTTTTATGTTCCCCAAATTTAATTTGGACCCTGCTTTCACAAGAATAACAAGTGTAGGAAACGCCATCTGGTTGTTACTTTTGCCATTAACTTGAATCCTAGTGAATGAATGTCCTCTCTCTCACAGTTTTGACAGGTTCAGTCTTGAGTATCCTCTGCAAGTCCATGTCTGAGTGTTTTCTTGTGTTATCTATTAAGCACCACCCACAAATGGCCCAGTCAGTGATGGATTGCTCTGCAATTAGCTGATTTAACCTAGAAATATTTGTTAGACTTCCTCCTATTCCCCCCCCCATAGTTGATTCCTATATATCTTTTTTTTTTTTCCCAGCAAAGTGTTGAATCGTTATGTATGTTTATATGTAAAAGTATGCTCCCCGTTAATGGCTTTAGGCAATACTATGCTGAACTTAGCACTGCTGCCTTCAATGGTATAGTTCTGAGGGCAGTATCTCAGTCTGAAATGTTATTGGTAAACTTGTTACTCTCACATTTCATAGGGGATTTCCAGGAAACAACAGCAAAAACTCAATTCCTGACCCCTAATGGGACGTCCTTTTATCTCTCTCATGTCCTCATTCTCTGTTTCTTTTGTCAAAACTCAAGAAGGGAGCAGTGAATGAGTAGAAGTTCTGTATCCCATTGAATCTCTGACTCCGTTTTGGGACAGCTTCAAAGGTGCCATATCTCTAGGGAAACATGAAAAGAATTCTCATAAGAAAAGTGTTTTAAAAAATACTTTACAAAGACAGGCTTTAGTGGAAATGGCAAGTGATAGCCAGAAGAGTCTCCAAAGGTTGATTCTTAAAATGAACTTGACATTGACCTGACACTGAATGATGAAAACAGAGCTAGTGAGACATTTTCTTGCCAGGAAGATGTCACTTGCTTGGCACAGCTTCTGATGGGAGACCACATTTAAGAGGGATACTTCTGTCTATACTAACTGAAAAGACAATGGTTCATACTGCAGTGTAGCCCGTGGGAGCCGTTCTCCCAAGCCGTTCTCAGAGAGCCAGAGCTCTCTGTCCAAGGAGAATAGAAATGAGAAGGATGAGTCTTTGGATTCATTCTTTCTTTTCCTCCCTAGTTTGAAAGAGAAAGAACTTGACAGTTTTTTAAAAATTATTTTGAAACCTTCCTGCTAGGCATAGTTATTCTCCTATAATAGCTCAACATAAATGGATCTAACAGCAAAGCTGTTGGAAGTACATGTTAAATCTTGAGCACCTACTGTGTGTCTCTGGACCAGTTTCTTTAGGAACTGTACGTGTAAAATCTCCATATGCTCCACATGATTCCGTGTAATCTCCATTTACTCTCCACATTAACTCCGTGAGATGAATGTTGCCCTTTTTCATTTCTCCACTTGAAAAAACTGAAATTTCAGGAAGTCATGCAACTTATTTGAGATTTACCTGATAAGTGGTCGATCTGGGATCTAAATGTGACCCCAAGCACACGTCTCATGAGGCCACACGTGGTCTGTCCTCTTCACTACCAGATCAACAGTCACTTTCAGGACATGACTGTTGATCTGCATTATGTCCACACTACACATGCAGAAACCTGTTAACAGAGGAGACCAAAAACCACGCAAGACCCTTGAGAAAATCATGCTGGAAGATTGAACATACCAAGTATTAGTGCTAGTATTGGAACACAGGGAGACCGGGTTTCATAATCACAGCATTCATACACAAAGATTAAATCCACTTCTTGTTGCGACCAGAATCTACATTTGCTGTTGAGAATTTCTGTTACTGCTAATGCCAGTAGTTAATAGAGCTTCTTAAAGAAAAGGAGAGGAAAGGAAAGATGGGACGCTCTATCTAGATGCAAAATCAGAGTGGACTGTTGCAGATATTGACCTGAAGGTATTGCACCAGTTTGTGACAATAAATGGAAATGTCTGGGGACAAAAGTAAGCCCATTAGTTTACATTGTACATGCCGTAATGAATCCAGGAAAGACTGGTGTGAGCAAATTATGGCTGGCTCAGCAGATTTCTAGAGGGTGGTAGATTCCCAACACTTTCAGATATTCAGTTATGTCCTGAGCTGTATTAATGAGTTACATTCTATAATCTTGGAGCTGAGCAGATGAAAAACTCTAGAAGTTAGAAATGGATTCAGTATCTCCTTTCATGCCTCGTGGTATAGATCTTAACCTGTTGCAGACTGGGTTTGAGAATGAAGGTCAAAAATGTAATGGGTTTGAGACTGAAGGTTGAAAATGTAACAGTAGCTTCCTAACATAGGAGAATATTTTTTCTGTATGCATTTTTTCTCCAGCTTAATTTCTATGATAGATTCCCTAAAATGCAGTAAATAATTTACAGTGTTAGTATCACAGCAACAGCAGGTCTATGTGGGTTGGCTGTCGNGGTCAAAAATGTAATGGGTTTGAGACTGAAGGTTGAAAATGTAACAGTAGCTTCCTAACATAGGAGAATATTTTTTCTGTATGCATTTTTTCTCCAGCTTAATTTCTATGATAGATTCCCTAAAATGCAGTAAATAATTTACAGTGTTAGTATCACAGCAACAGCAGGTCTATGTGGGTTGGCTGTCGATTTATATCTAAAATAAATGGCATCTTTCAGAAAGAAGGATGGATGTGGCAGGATGTGTGGTTCTATGTTCTCACTGTTGTCAGACTGTGCTTTTGTGCCAGTGTGTCTGTGTAAGCAAACTTGATCATACCTGCAGCTGTCCATCTGTCCATGCCGGGTATCTTCATGAAACTGTTTAAAAAGAGTACACACACCTACTCACATCTCACAGAAATGCAGGAGGGACTTACACCAGTGTAGTGTCCCCCAAGGTGGACCTTCTGTTTTAGCCTTTCCAGAGTATAANGTCTCTTACATCTCCTGCATCGGTAGGTGGGTTCTTAACCACTAGCACCACCTGGGAAGCCCCAAAATTCAATATATCCTTAGTCAAGTATATGTTAATTCTTGGGTTTATTTTGGATGCTGGGCAAGGATTCCCTTGATTCTTTCATCACACCCTCAGATCACATCTCCCACAAATAGAATGTGTGAAGAGACAGGCATAGGTAAGTTGGGGCTATATGTTGCATATCTGAAGTATATTTTCTCATTTTGACCATAATTTTTGTTGAATTACAAAGAAATCGAGAACTTAAATAGATTTAAACAGTCACATGGACTGCAGTTTAGCTAGCTGTTAAAAAGCATAGGCTCTGAAGCTAGACTATGCAGATTAAAAACCAGCCCCCACTGTTTCTGGTTAAGTAATCTCAAGAAAGTTACTTTACTTCTTGGAGCTTCACTTCCCTCATTTGCAAACTGAACACAATAATAATACTTTCTTAGGTTGGTTTCTTGAGGATGGAATAAGATAATTAGGACTAAAGTAGCCAGATCTGGCTCATTCACTAGATTTTTCTGTTGATATGATCTCTAATCACACAGTCACACATGGTCTTCTGTTCTCTTCCCATGAGTGTGACTGGAAATTTCACAGCACAAATATGCAGATACTGAGAGTAGCATTCCCAGTTAAGTCAGAATGATCTGTGAGCCCAGGGGTACATTGCAATTCAGGATGCAAATGTCTCTCTAGGCAGCTCATCCAGGGACATTTTTAGCTAAGTAAGCTCTAGGCCTGCAGAGCTCTTGAGGTATAAAAGATCGAGAGCACTGCTCACATCTATACAGTTCTTTAGAAGCTTTTCTGTACCATAGTAATGGCACCTTTTAGGCTCTAATACTCCTAAAATTTAGAATTATTAGACTGAACTCCTTACTCTGAGCCAATTGAAAAATAATTCTCTCCATATCTTTACTCACCCTTACCTCTTGATTAAAAATATTCATTCTGCTATTACTTCTCCTTACCCTTCAGTCTTTGGCATTGCTTCCCTAGATCTGAATACATTTTCCTCCTTAAATACACCTAGACCCTCCTAGTACAGTCACTGTCTTAAACACAGTTCACAGACTAATTATTTGAGTCTGGCCCAGACCCTAGAATTCTGTGCTTCAAAATTTCTCCACCACGTGAACATCATTTTCCTTTTTTTTCCTTAATTTTTAAAAATATACAATTTTAAAGGTGATGCTCTATTTACAGTTATTACAAAATATAGGCTATATTCCCTGTGTTGTGCAGTATATCTGCATTGTCTGTCTCACACTTCACAGTTTGTACTCCCCACTCCCCCACCCCCTACTGGTAACCACAAGTTTGTGCTCTCCATCTGTGAGTTGAGCGTCAATTCCTTCGAGTTTGCTTTGATCCCTTCAGTTCAGTCGCTCAGTCGTGTCCGACTCTTTGTGACCCCATGAATGGCAGCACGCCAGGCCTCCCTGTCCATCACCAACCCCCGGAGTTCACTCAGACTCACGCCCATGGAGTCAGTGATGCCATCCAGCCATCTCATCCTCTGTCGTCCCCTTCTCCTCCTGCCCCCAATCCCTCCCAGCATCACAGTCTTTTCCAATGAGTCAGCTCTTCGCATGAGGTGGCCAAAGTACTGGAGCTTCAGCTTTAGCATCATGCAAGATGTAAACATTACACTATTGATACAGGTCTATCGAGCCTTTTGCCCAAGTCCTTTAGTTCCATACCTAACCTAACTTAGGTCAGCTGGATTGAGGTGCTGCCCTCTTGTGCTTGTTCTGTAGTATACTCACACTTGTGGGGGAATGGCTTCCTTTTAACCTCATTTCTGGGAGGATCCCTATATTAATACTTGTATCAGTTACAAACTAGGTTATGCTACAGTAACAAATGACCCCCAAATCCTAATTTCTCATAGTGTTAAAGTATTTCCACTTACTCAGCATGGTATCATGGATTTACTATGAATTCTCTTCCATGTCATCTTCATCTCAGGAAACTCTAGCTGATGGAGTAGCCTCTATCTGTTACAGCCTCTATTGTCAGTTGGGAAAACCAAATCATACACTCAGCTCTTCTTCCAACAAGATGGGAATGGATAATTTTCCTACAAAAGGAGGGGCAGTGTAGGGTAGGCAACCAAATATGAATGAGCAGTACTATGACCTATACTGAAGTCAGTCACTATAACTATAGGAAAGACTCTAATGCAGACTTAGACAGTCTTCAGATTCCTAACATGGGGAGCTGGACTTTTGGCTTTCCATATCTCCAAATTACATACAAATTGGTAAAATCTGGTGATTCACAAATTGTAGTTTTCAAGTTAATATCAAAGCAGGCTTACACCTTATTTTTTAAAGAATCCTTATTCCAGAATTTCTTTGAAGGAAGGATAGCAACTTTTAGAGAAAAATCACATACTATTGTCCTTCTTTTTACCTTTCCCTTCAGCTATAAAGAGCAAAAAACAAAAGCAAATCAAAATCATTCTCTAAATTATTGATCTTTTTGATA
The DNA here is from genome assembly GCA_006410615.1 of Neotragus moschatus. Taxonomy (NCBI): domain Eukaryota; kingdom Metazoa; phylum Chordata; class Mammalia; order Artiodactyla; family Bovidae; genus Neotragus; species Neotragus moschatus. The sequence goes on along the minus strand of SJYA01000066.1, from coordinate 18,864 downwards.
TTAAAAAATATAATATAAATACACATCAAAAGCTGAGCTTGGTTATAAGAAGAGAGTACATATTCAATAAATTTATTCAGATCAAGTGGGTATGGTGAAAGCTTTAAATAAATAACTGATAAGAAGGAAATATCTAGCAATAAAGTAGCTAAAAATGAGTATAAATCTCATGTGAACCCATGGGAAATATAATGTTACAGGAGAAAAACTGACAACAAAATTAAACTAATAAATGAGAAATATGTAGTGTATCATTCAGTAACTCTACAGTGAATGTGCTAGTTTACTTTCCCAATAAAGTGGCTTATTTATGACTAATTTTTTTTTAGGTATAGGAATAAATATCAAGAGTCTAAAAACCAGAGCTCTTTCAAATTCCTTTGAAGGAATAAAATAAAAACGATGTAACTTATTTCTAGGGGCCATAGAAAACTTGTTTAAGTTTTATAGGAAGGAAGGTGTTCCTAGTTCAGATATCAGCTTAATTTCAGTGGAACTATAAGAAAACAGAATAATTTGGGCCTTGGTGAGACAAGGCCATATTCCAGTGAGAAGGAAAAATAATCCATTTTTATTTCTAAATTTCTTTTGATTTATAAAAGCTTTGTTATGTCATAATTTTTCAGTTAAGTATGCATGAGAGATTAGTGTTTAGTGTATCATTTGCTACTGCAAATAAAATACAATAAATAGTTCACAAATTGTGGCAGTCAATGGCAAATAGTTTGTATCAGGAAATCACGAATCTCTCAGTTCCAACAATAGACAAAGGATGTAGGGAAATAATCAGACTAGATGATCAGATGTGTGAATTCACCTGTACTTGTCTTTTGCCCTTGCGCAGCAAGAAAGAATGCCCTCTTTAACTAATTACCTATCAAATATTCCTGGGAGCATGTTGCTAGGACAGGTATTTCTAACACTATCTTGCGTATGGAGAAAATGAAGAAGTGCTTTAGGGAGAAGTCAGTACAACAAAGTTGACAAACAAAATCTAAAAAGCTCAACTCTAACTCTGGCATCTTCCATCAAAGAGCCCGAATTCATCTCCATTAAGCATAACCCAAAGAGTGACTTGTGAAGTCCAGCTTACTTATTATCTGCAGCCTCCCAACTCAGTCATCTCCATCACACGCTTTGCTGATGGAGGATTAACCACCCTAAATCTCCTGAAGTTGGTGAGATGACATGTGGCAAAAGGCTAATTAGAAGAGCTTTGATAGATTTCAGAGGGAAGTGTGGCCACACTTGTAATACCTCCGTGGCTGATCTTCAGTTCCAAGCACCTTGGAGATATTCTGAAATGTTTTGCCATTTGGGAAATTAAAATTTACTGTGACAAAATTGCATATGTTAAAAAAAGAAAGCAAAACCAAACCAAAAGAATGACTTCAATTAATGGGTCAGCCTAGGGAAATGGATTTTTTATTTGTTAAGAACCAAGGGACTGAATAAAGATCCATCAATATACAGTACCAGGTAATTCTAATTAACTACAGTAAGCAAAGAGTTTGTCTCACTTAGTTTAGGAGTCGCAGGGGAAAACAGCACTTCCTTCTTAATGCACAGGCATTATCTAACTTTCCACGAAGGAGAGAATCTTGTTTTCCCTGGAAATCTTTGCTTGTTCTTCTCCCACTAATATTTTTATTCATCAGTATTTAATTATATTTTCATTTTCAAAATACTTTAAAATCTTAAGTTTTATAATAAGAACTTTCTTGATTATTATCACTTTATTCTTAAAAACAAACAAACAAACAAACAGGAAGTAGCTAGAACTTGGCAAGTAAAGGGATTGGCAAGAGATTATTGATTTTAAGGGTTCGAGAATTTGGAACTTCCCACTATATGGGAATATAAAGAAAAAGTCTGTCACCTGACTTCCAGCTTTATCTGCCTAAGTTATATCTTGTGTCCATTTGGGGTCTTTTATTATTTTTTAGGGCTTCCCTGGTAACTCAGCTGGTAGCGAATCTGCCTGCAATGCAGGAGACCCTTGTTTACTTCCTGGGTCGGGAAGATCCCATGGAGACAGGATTAGCTACAGTAGTAGCTCACTACAGTAAAACTGAATTTTAAAAATTTACCAAATTGACAGTTTAGTTAACCTTAAAAAACTGCCCTCTGTATTTCATGCCTAGATGTATCTCATATATGTAGAAAGATAACTCTTACTGTCCATTCTGGAAGTTTCACTGAACATACCAACTATTTTGTCGTTCATCTACGTATTAATCAATTTTTTAGCGCTACATCATTTTGTTATATTAAAATGATATAATTTATCAACCTCTATTAGTGGGAAATACTCAGGTTGTCTCTGGCTTTTTTCACTATTATTGATAACACTACAAAGATCGTCTTACTTACATACTAAATTATTACTTTAAGATAAATTCTAGGAGTAAACTTTTTGAGTCAGAAGATGTACCAGTCCTTGTGGTTTTCTTGCTACATAGTTTCACTTTTCTTTATATATGAATTGACCAATTTATAATGCCAATATAATGAATTAGTGTGTCATTTTCACTATAACCTTGTTAACAGTGTGAATTCTGTCAAACAATTGATACTTCATTAAATGCAATATAGTGTTTCAAGTTCACTTAAACTTTCTTCTTCTTTTGGCAATGAAAAGAATTATATGTAAGCTAATTAAAGCTACTGGAATCATTAAGGCTATATGGGTTGTTACTGTATTTTGATTCACTGAGCTTCAAGTTTAGTTATATGCAGACGAGTTTAAAATTTACTTTTAGGAATTCCATGAGTGAAACTTGTTATACAATGACATATCACTAAATAAAATTATTTATAAGGTTGAACTGACTCAATCTCATATAAAAAGTACCAAAAGAACCTTGTTAAAAAAATGATCTCATTTGAAAGAGGCTTGAAATGAACTTTTATAACAAGGCGTGGACCCTGGGGGCATGGCTGCAGTATTTCAAATTTTATTTGTCTTTGATTGAAAACTTGATTTATTAATAGCATTTCGCTGATTCTTTTATCCATGTGCATGGCATAATTCATATTCATCTTCCTTTCAGAAAGGCCACTGGAATAGAAGCTTGTTTGTTTGCTTGATCTTTCCCTGATTTCAGAGTTTACTGTTGAACTCTATATGGGAAATAAAATAACTTTCTAAATACTTACTAGAAGGCACTTTAGGCAGAGTTGAAAAGTGAGAGTGGGGTCACTATTTGGGGACAGGGATATCTCATAGTTCTGAGGTGAACATTACATCACTTTTTGGACCAGGGATCAAATACCCCTTGCAATATTTGTGTTCAATGCTCACAGAGCCTACACAGGGCCGTCTCCATGAAGTGGATGTCCTTTGATAGTTTTTACTCATTGGTTCTGAAGTTTCATTTCATCTGTACAATAATACTCATTTAAAAAAAATAAGTGAAAGTCAGAGATGTTACATAATCACAGAACAACTATGTATTTATTTTATAGATGAAGAAACTAAGACATAGGGATTATATAATATTCCAGAACCAGACATTTGCAGGGGAGAGATTCTGACACAGAACCCCTGTGTCAGCGCAAGCTTTTAACCATGGTGCATTCTGAAGACTCTGAGCCTGGTGTTACTAGTGCAGAATAAAGAGAAGTGATCAACCTTCTCATTCTAGATACTACCATTACTACCGTGGCATCTAAAGTTTTCTTTAGAATTTCTTTCACAGTGTCATTATGGATGAGCCTCTGTTAGTCTTAATGTCATCTAAATCTACCAACTCCTGTTTGTTTGGCTTCATTTTCCATATTTTTCCTCTTAAACTAAGTTGTCTACTGTTGGTGTCTGAATCCTTGTGGGAGAGTTCCTTACACCACCTTTATATAAGAAGGCATCTGGGGTTACCATAATTATAGATAGCCGGAGCCTTTCACTAAGATTGAAATCAGATGCAAATTTTTCAGAACATCCCTGTCATGGAGAAGATAAACAATTTAAACATATTCTCCAATAAACTGAAATCCTTGGTTAAAATAAGAGTGAAGATAAATATGTATTTTCCTATGTCAGCAATTGAAACTGATTTGTTTACTCACCTGTTTGATAATGTGATAATGTATATTGCAAGATACAGTACTGAACAGATAGAGGATTCTGTAATGAAAAAGTGAAAATCAAAATTTTAACATGATGCTTTATGTGTATGGGGGAAGATCTGGCATTTACAAATGGCCTAGATCCTATTATTGTTTGAAATGTTGCTTTGTATTCTTGGTGTATTTTCTTCACCTTGCATTTTTCTAAGTCTGTTGATAACAGTGCTAATGAAATGTTCTTCATATGCAAATACTTTACATGTTGGGAGAGCAGGCATGAAAGAAGTTGGTGATACAGCAGTGTAAGTGCCAGTGACAATATTAGTCATGGTAATGATAGAGAAAGCAGTGAGAGTAGTGTCTCATTTCTCCACTGGTAATTCACAACAGCGTCAATGCAGACGTTAAAGAACCCAGTAACAAAAGATCTGGCCAGTGCATAGACTGTCTCTCATCTCTTCCTTACCTCTGGGCCAAACCATTTCCCTCAGAACCATAGCACCTTAATTCCACATGAAAATGAGATGAGTTGATATCATCTCATTTCTTCTTTGTTTTGTAGATTGTTTGCTGGCAGTGAGAAAAGTAGCAGCTGGGTTTGGACTAAACAAAAGCTATAAAAAAAAGAATGAATATATGAACCAGGGTGTCAACCATGGTAATGCATTGAGAACTGACAATCACAGCTTATACTGAAAACCAGAACACACGGTGGCACACATTTATAAACCTATTTGATTTTCTTCAACTGTACTTAGCAGCCCTGATGTAGATATAGAAACTGATTTTTGTAGAATTGGTATGTAGTTGGGAGTTTGAAAGTATGCAAGTGTTTAGTCACGTCCCACTCTGGCAACCCCACAGACTGTAGCCCTCCAGATTCTGTCCATAGAAGTCTCCAGGCAAGACTAAGGGAGTAGATTGCCATTCCCTTCTTCAGGGGATCTTCCCATCCCAGGGACTGAACCCAGTCTCCTGCATCATAGGCAGTTTCTTTACTGTCTGAGCCACCAGTGAAGCCCAGATAGAAGTTTACATGGAGGTAAGATACTAGAGAGCAAAGTAAAGTGGGAGCAAGTGATATAAAGAGCTCAAAATAATGGAACCAAGCTGGTGGTGGAAGGAACTGAAATAGGGGGAAAAAACTGATAGAAGGAAAATTGAGGTCTCATAGAACTAGACATCTTAGTGAGTGTAAATAGTAGATCTAATGGACCTAAGGAACAGTAGAGGGGACAGTAAAACGTAGGAACTTGTAATTGGAGGAAGACAATGAAACGTGTGGCTTTGAAGTAGAGTGATGAAGTCAAGTGAGGGTAGATAGAGATAATGGGGAAACCCAGGGTGAGTGGGTGACCCAGATACCTGGGAGGCTAGAGTATTCAACAGGTGCAAACAGAAAATGAGAGTTAGCAGAGTAGGGAATGACACAACCCCAGACAAGAGGGCAGGGAAGTGCAAGGTTTTAGGGATGGTGAGAAAATAGAAGACACATGTGTTAATTTAGTGGGAGGAGACGATTTTGGGGCTTCCCAGGTGGTGCTAGTGGTAAAGAACCTCCCTACCAATGCAGGAGACCTAGAGATACATGTTCGACCCCTGGGTTGGGAAGATCCCCTGGAGGAGGAAATGGCAAGCCACTCCAATATCTTTGCCTAAAAAATCCCATGGACAGAGGAGCCTAGTGGGCTAGTGGGCTACAGATCACAAAGAGTTGGACACGACTGAAGCCGCTTAGCACACGTCTGCAGACAATTTTTGGAAATAAATTTTGTATAGTTCCCCCCACTCCTCTTTCTCCTCTTCCCACTCTTGCTCCTCTTCCTCGTGTTTTTCCTCTTGTTCTTCTCCTTCATCTTTGACTATAAGTTGTATGAAAAAATAGTGATTGAGATTTTAAGACTGTATAGAGTTCATTAATTTGCACCCCAGCTCCCTAAACAAAATAAAGCTGGTTAAAATACAGGGCTTAGTACTGCTATTATTATGCCAAAAAAATAGTGTTGTGTGACAGGTTGGTCAACTGTATACATCTCCCAAAGCCACTTTTACAGCGAATGTGTAATGCAAAAATGATCTCCACCTTCAAACAGTAATGTATCGAATGCTTTTCTTCTTGTTTGAGCAATATATTAGAACTCAAGATTTATGAATGTAGTTAAGTATATTACAAAGGAAAATTACTATAGTTTCTATATATATATCTGATGCTTCCTCTCTTTATATACCTAAATAAACATATATATTTCAAGTGACAACTGATATTTGGTCTCCACGGCCAAGAGAAAAAGGAGACTTTAAGGAATTATCAGGTGGTAATTTTTGTTTTAATCTCGTATCACTACATCTGCATATCTATATAGCTACCTAAAATTTATAAAATATATTAATATATAATTAAATATGAATACATATTAATTCTTAGTTTTGTGGAATATGTATATTTTTATTATAGAATATATAGCATATAGCAATGTATAATATATAACCTATATATAACTTTATTTATATGTATTTTATACATATTATAAATAAATTATGTTTATAGATATACACACACACACACACACACACAAGCTGATAGTATTTTGACTGGATTTAGTCTACTTAGCATTATCGTATCTTCCCAGAATCACAAAGTCAGCCAGAGATAACATGTTAGATTTTATTTTGGATCCTGTTTTCTTAAAGTTTTATATTATTAATTTTCTTCTGTCTTCTAGATTTCTTTAGGAATAGCATAACTCATTTCTTCCCTTAGGAACAAAATAAGCTATAGAAATATTAAAATCTGCCCCCTCCCATTCACAAGAGTAATACATACATACATTTATTTAAGCTTTGGGGTTCCCATCTACCACTGGGGGACTATAACAATAAAGGCTCTCTGAAATATGAGTTGGCATTTCAATTTGGCCCAATTTCACCATAAAGTTAACAATTCTGTGCTCACATTTCAAAAAAGGTTTAAGGTAGTGCTGAAGATGGAATCTGATAAGCATATTTTTGTATAGTTCCACTTGCTCTCTCATTTTTCTTTTTCTCTTTTCATTTTAAATAATGAAAGCAGTATGACTGGAAAGGTCAAACACTTTAGATTTTGTCAGGCAGTTTGGGATTTCTTCAGTGAAGAACACATCCCAATTCCCTAGAATGTCAAATCAGCAGCTTAGTCGGTCACTAGAACCAGGACAGACGGGATCCCCCAAGAGGGTTGGCCCATTTTCCTTCTTACTCACACAATTAAAACTTGAAGATGTAGATTAATTTGACCTCAAAAAAAAATTTTTTTAAGAAAACTATTGTTTTTCACCTCTGAAAGGGTCTAAGCCAACAATTTGAAAAAAAATTGAACTGTTCCTCTAGAGACAGATCAAGAAGAGCAGCAGATGAAGAGGTGGAATGCCATATTTTTATATAGGTTATTTAATTAGGAAGTTGTAAATAAATATTCATTGTGTAGATAATTGCATGTGTTTGATCAGCAGTGCCATTGCTAATATCAGGATCCAATTGTTGCATTGAAAGTATGTGGCTTGGTTGTGGCTTAGTCCAGTTGAAAAAAAGGATTTTATTTTTCTTTTTTGCATTGAAAAGCTTTACAAGCCTTGTCTTTGGTTGCTTCCATATTATGTGACAGTAGACAGGCGCATAATATGGTTTTACAACTGCGTTGTGAACACAGGGTTCTTGTCTGATTTACTCGTGACAGTGTCCAGCATTATCCCTGACACATTTCATGTTCCTAATAAGTGCTGACCAACCTAGATAGCATATTAAAAAGCAGAGATATTACTTTGCCAACAAAGGTCCATCTAGTCAAGGCTATGGTTTTTCCAGTGGTCATGTATGGATGTGAGAGTTGGACTGTGAAGAAAGCTGAGTGCCAAAGAATTGAGACTTTTGAACTGTGGTGTTGGAGAAGACTCTTGAGAGTCCCTTGGACTGCAAGGAGATCCAACCAGTCCATTCTAAAGGAGACCAGTCCAGTGTATTCATTGGAAGGACTGATACTAAGACTGAAACTCCCATACTTTGGCCACCTCATGAGAAGAGTTGACTCATTGGAAAAGACCCTGATCCTGGGAGGAATTAGGGGCAGGAGGAGAAGGGGAAGACAGAGGATGAGATGGCTAGATGGCATCACCAACTCAATGCACATGAGTTTGGGCGAACTCCAGGAGTTGGTGATGGTCAGGGAGGCCTGGCGTGTTATGATTCATGGGGTTGCAAAGAGTCCGACATGACTGAGTGACTGAACTGAACTGAATAAGTGCTTATTGAACAAATGAATGGATGAATAACTGACTTTTGGTTAGAAGGCTTGAATATTGTGATAGACATTCTGAATGGTTATGTCCAAATTATTTAATTTCTTTGTGTGGCTTCTTCCTCTTAAAGTTTCTATGGCTGTTATAAAGATTAATAATATTGGTTATTATTGATTCAGCTAGGGTTATTAGTTTACTTAGGAACACAGTTCATTAATAGNACTATAAGTTGTATGAAAAAATAGTGATTGAGATTTTAAGACTGTATAGAGTTCATTAATTTGCACCCCAGCTCCCTAAACAAAATAAAGCTGGTTAAAATACAGGGCTTAGTACTGCTATTATTATGCCAAAAAAATAGTGTTGTGTGACAGGTTGGTCAACTGTATACATCTCCCAAAGCCACTTTTACAGCGAATGTGTAATGCAAAAATGATCTCCACCTTCAAACAGTAATGTATCGAATGCTTTTCTTCTTGTTTGAGCAATATATTAGAACTCAAGATTTATGAATGTAGTTAAGTATATTACAAAGGAAAATTACTATAGTTTCTATATATATATCTGATGCTTCCTCTCTTTATATACCTAAATAAACATATATATTTCAAGTGACAACTGATATTTGGTCTCCATGGCCAAGAGAAAAAGGAGACTTTAAGGAATTATCAGGTGGTAATTTTTGTTTTAATCTCGTATCACTACATCTGCATATCTATATAGCTACCTAAAATTTATAAAATATATTAATATATAATTAAATATGAATACATATTAATTCTTAGTTTTGTGGAATATGTATATTTTTATTATAGAATATATAGCATATAGCAATGTATAATATATAACCTATATATAACTTTATTTATATGTATTTTATACATATTATAAATAAATTATGTTTATAGATATACACACACACACACACACACACAAGCTGATAGTATTTTGACTGGATTTAGTCTACTTAGCATTATCGTATCTTCCCAGAATCACAAAGTCAGCCAGAGATAACATGTTAGATTTTATTTTGGATCCTGTTTTCTTAAAGTTTTATATTATTAATTTTCTTCTGTCTTCTAGATTTCTTTAGGAATAGCATAACTCATTTCTTCCCTTAGGAACAAAATAAGCTATAGAAATATTAAAATCTGCCCCCTCCCATTCACAAGAGTAATACATACATACATTTATTTAAGCTTTGGGGTTCCCATCTACCACTGGGGGACTATAACAATAAAGGCTCTCTGAAATATGAGTTGGCATTTCAATTTGGCCCAATTTCACCATAAAGTTAACAATTCTGTGCTCACATTTCAAAAAAGGTTTAAGGTAGTGCTGAAGATGGAATCTGATAAGCATATTTTTGTATAGTTCCACTTGCTCTCTCATTTTTCTTTTTCTCTTTTCATTTTAAATAATGAAAGCAGTATGACTGGAAAGGTCAAACACTTTAGATTTTGTCAGGCAGTTTGGGATTTCTTCAGTGAAGAACACATCCCAATTCCCTAGAATGTCAAATCAGCAGCTTAGTCGGTCACTAGAACCAGGACAGACGGGATCCCCCAAGAGGGTTGGCCCATTTTCCTTCTTACTCACACAATTAAAACTTGAAGATGTAGATTAATTTGACCTCAAAAAAAAATTTTTTTAAGAAAACTATTGTTTTTCACCTCTGAAAGGGTCTAAGCCAACAATTTGAAAAAAAATTGAACTGTTCCTCTAGAGACAGATCAAGAAGAGCAGCAGATGAAGAGGTGGAATGCCATATTTTTATATAGGTTATTTAATTAGGAAGTTGTAAATAAATATTCATTGTGTAGATAATTGCATGTGTTTGATCAGCAGTGCCATTGCTAATATCAGGATCCAATTGTTGCATTGAAAGTATGTGGCTTGGTTGTGGCTTAGTCCAGTTGAAAAAAAGGATTTTATTTTTCTTTTTTGCATTGAAAAGCTTTACAAGCCTTGTCTTTGGTTGCTTCCATATTATGTGACAGTAGACAGGCGCATAATATGGTTTTACAACTGCGTTGTGAACACAGGGTTCTTGTCTGATTTACTCGTGACAGTGTCCAGCATTATCCCTGACACATTTCATGTTCCTAATAAGTGCTGACCAACCTAGATAGCATATTAAAAAGCAGAGATATTACTTTGCCAACAAAGGTCCATCTAGTCAAGGCTATGGTTTTTCCAGTGGTCATGTATGGATGTGAGAGTTGGACTGTGAAGAAAGCTGAGTGCCAAAGAATTGAGACTTTTGAACTGTGGTGTTGGAGAAGACTCTTGAGAGTCCCTTGGACTGCAAGGAGATCCAACCAGTCCATTCTAAAGGAGACCAGTCCAGTGTATTCATTGGAAGGACTGATACTAAGACTGAAACTCCCATACTTTGGCCACCTCATGAGAAGAGTTGACTCATTGGAAAAGACCCTGATCCTGGGAGGAATTAGGGGCAGGAGGAGAAGGGGAAGACAGAGGATGAGATGGCTAGATGGCATCACCAACTCAATGCACATGAGTTTGGGCGAACTCCAGGAGTTGGTGATGGTCAGGGAGGCCTGGCGTGTTATGATTCATGGGGTTGCAAAGAGTCCGACATGACTGAGTGACTGAACTGAACTGAATAAGTGCTTATTGAACAAATGAATGGATGAATAACTGACTTTTGGTTAGAAGGCTTGAATATTGTGATAGACATTCTGAATGGTTATGTCCAAATTATTTAATTTCTTTGTGTGGCTTCTTCCTCTTAAAGTTTCTATGGCTGTTATAAAGATTAATAATATTGGTTATTATTGATTCAGCTAGGGTTATTAGTTTACTTAGGAACACAGTTCATTAATAGTATTAGTATCGTTTATATATTACTATTATCACTCATTTTTGATGTTCTTACTGTTTCTATCACACTGCCATCTTCAATTTCAATCAAGATATCTCAACATAGAATTTTTTTGGAAAATAGTCTGATAATAGTATCATTTGTGTTGCTGTTACTATTGTATTATGGCATAAATTATATAGTACATGTTATATAGTACATAATTTTTATCCATATAAAAATTATTCAAATCACAATATTGTTTTGAATACCTACTGTGTCCAATTACTATTTGAGTCATGGAGGGTGTTACAATAAACCAGATAGTCACAATCCCTGAATTAATAGTCTAGTTGAGGATAATAGTGCACAGAAAAACAGATACAAAGGAGGTGAAAAAATATAATGATAAATACTTAGAAGAATATAAATGGGTTAAATGTGAAAGAAAGTGATGGAGAAATGAGTACATTAGATTGGGTACTCAGAAAGCTCTCTGAGAAGAGATGGTTTTTTAGCTGAACCTCAAATAAATATGGAACCAATGCAAATGTTCTAATAGAGAATGAATTTGGAAGTTTCTAGAACAACAACAAATTCATTGTGGCTGAAACACAGACAGCAAGTGCATAATAATATTTTGTACCAGGATTTGATGCACAAAAACAAGTAATGAATTTTTTCCCATTGTCCCCTTATAAAGCTGTTATTTTTTTTTAATTACAGTAAGAGGAAGAGAAGCTAAAATAAAATGTGAGTTTAGAGTTTATTTCTAGTACAGTTGTTCCAGTCTACTTGTTGGGCATGCTGGGTGGTGGTCAGCAGGCTGACAACTGTAAACATGTGGACATTCTCTGGCTTTGCAAGCAGGAAGTGTGTTCTGAGAGAGGACTGAGTAATATTTTGTTGTGCTTTTTTTTTTTTCATAGTAAAAGGAAGATGCACTTGAAAAAGAGGGTATTAAGAATGGGAAAATGGACTATGCATACATCTGTATGTCTCTGAAAATAAAAACATGTTCTTACACAATGTTTGACTGTCATAAAATGTTGTAAGAGATTTAAAATACATCTAAAAATGGATGTATTTTATAACATCAGAAATGATTATGGATTGGGATTCATAAATACTATTAAATGGTAACTCAAATATTAGGAAGAAAATTTTAAATATAGATTTTTAGTAGGCATTTGTGTCTTTCATTATGGAAATTATAAAACACACTCAATACCAGTAAGGAAGAAGTAGTATAGTGCACCTTATATACCCATCATCAGCTTCAACATTTATCAATGTTTCACCTATGTTGTTTTACATAAAATGCTGCTTTACTTTTTTTTTTTCAGAGTACTGCAAAGCAAATACTAACTTTGATATTTTTTCACTCATAAATAATGTAGTATGTTTCCGTGTGCTCTAACAGACAAGGGCATACTTTTAAAATACTACCACAGTAACATTATCATATCTACCAACATTAAAGACATTTGTTCATATTATTTAATAACTAGATACATTCACATTCCCTAATTGTCTTAGAGGTGTCTTTCTGTAATTGGTTTGTTCCAGTCAGGATCCAAAAAGGGTCCACAAATTGAAGTTGGTTGTAATATCTCTTAAGTCTCTAGTGTATCATGGCCTTCCTTCTCCAAAGTTATTGTTTGTTTAGAAAATTGGGCCATTTGTCTTGTGAAATATCCCATAACTAGATTTTATTTTTTTCCTTCATGCTCTTGTTTAAATTGTTCCTCTATTCCATAGAGATTATGTAATTTGAGTTTGATTAGATTTGGAATCAATTATTTTTTTTTCAGGAATATTTGCCTAGTGCATCTGCATCACATATATGGGAAAGCACTTAATAGCTGTGGTCACACTTTTAGTGACATTAAGTTTAATCAATGGATTCCGCTATTATCCATCTGGTCCTATTATTAAGGCTTCCATTAATATTTTACCTAATAGTTTTAGTTTCCATTGATGAGTATTGCCTAAGCCATGATTTTATTAAGGGGTTATGAAACAGTGATTTTACTTATATATTGTTTTCCACCCAGAATTCTTCTATGAAGATTTTTTCTTATCAACTATTTGATTGCCATGAATTGTGCTATAATATTCTCCTAGCATCCATGTAGTAAAACAAACCAGCCAAGTAGAATAGTATCAATAAGTACAGAAGATGCTCTAATGATCTATCTGTTTTAAGATGCTACCTCTGAGCAAGATCATATCAAGGCTTTACAGAGAAGTTAATGTTTGAATTGACTTCTTTCCGTTCCTTTCCTTTCTCTCCTTCCTTCTTCTCTCCTCCTCTCCCACCTTCTTCTTTCACCTTCCTTCCATCTTTTTCCTCTTCTTCACCCCATTCTTTCTTTTTCTCTCTTTCCCTCCATGCAATAAAGCTCACAGCTCTAAAGTATACAGTTTGGCATATTTTAACAGATCTGTGTAAATTGCTGTTGTTCAGTCACTCAGTTGTGTCCAACTCTTGCAATCCCATGGACTGTAGCTAGCCAAGTTCCACTCTCCATGGAATTTTCCTGGCAAGAATACTAGAGTGGGTTGCCATTTCCTCCTCTGGGGGAATTGTCCTGACCCAGGGATTGAACCTATGTCTCCTACTTGACAGGTTGATTCTTTACCAATGAGCAACCTGGGAAGTCCTGAGTGTATATAAATAAAGTAAAAGTTAAACTTGCTCAGTCATGCCCAACTCTTTGTGACCCCATGGACTAAACAGTCCATGATATTCTCTAGGCCAGAATACTGGAGTGGGTAGCCTTTCCCTTCTCAAGGGGATCTCCCCAACCCAGGGATATGTAACTTTATTTTAAAGCAAGATATATTCAGTTCAATTCAGTTGCTCAGTTGTGTCTGACTCTTTGCGACCCCATGAATCACAGCACAGCAGGCCTCCCTGTCCATCACCAACTCCCAGAGTTCACCCAAACTCATGTGCATTGAGTTGGTGATGCCATCTAGCCATCTCATCCTCTGTCTTCCCCTTCTCCTCCTGCCCCTAATCCCTCCCAGGATCAGGGTCTTTTCCAATGAGTCAACTCTTCTCATGAGGTGGCCAAAGTATGGGAGTTTCAGCCTCAGCATCAGTCCTTCCAATGAACACCCAGGACTGGTCTCCTTTAGGATGGACTGGTTGGATCTCCGTACAGTCCAAGGGATTCTCAAGAGTTTTCTCCAGCACCACCACAGTTCAAATGCATCAATTCTTCGGCGCTCAGCTTTCTTTATAGTCCAACTCTTACATCCATACATGACCACTGGAAAAACAATAGCCTTGACTAGATGGACCTTTGTTGGCGAAGTAATGTCTCTACTTTTTAATATGCTATCTAGGTTGGTCATAACTTTCCTTCCAAGGAGTAAGTGGCTTTTAATTTCATGGCTGCAATCACTATCTGCAATGATTTTGGATAGTAGTTTGGTGCAAAAGTAATTGCGGTTTTTGCATTGTTGAAATTTGCCACTTAATATTGGAATACATTCTTAAATGTGGTTATATTATACAACATTTCAATGTGCATTTCTTGCTTTATGTATTTTTGCTAATGACTTACTACTTGCTGTTTACTTTATATGCATTTTAGACTATGGAAATGATGTTAGACAAAAAGCAAATCTGAGCAATTTTCTTATTTGAGTTCAAACTGGGTCATACAACAGTGGAAACAACTCACAATATCAACAATGCATTTGGCCTAGGAACTGCTAATGAACATATAGTGCAGTGGTGCGTCAAGCAAGTGTTGCAAAGGAGAGGGGAGCCTTGAAGATGAGGAGAATAGTGGCTGGCCACTATATGACTAATTGAAGGATCATAGAAGCTGATCCTCTTACAACTACACGAGAAGTTGCCAAAGAACTCAGTGTCAACCATTCTGTGGTCATTTGGCATTTGAAGCCAATTGGAAAGGTGAAAAAGCTTGATAGGTGCATGCTCATGAGCTGACTGCAAATCAAAAAATAGTTTTGTAGTGTTCTCTTCTTTTATTCTACGCAACAACAATGAACTATTTCTCAGTAGTTGGACTGAGAAGAAGCTCCAAAGCACTTCTCAGAGCCAAACTTACACCAAAGAACAGTCATGGCCACTGTTTGGTGGCCTGCTGCCCATCTGATCCACTGCAGCTTTCTGAATCCCAGTGAAACCATTACATCTGAAAAGTATGCTCAACAAATCAATGAGATGCACTGAAAACTGCAAAACCTGAAGCTGGCATTGGTCAATAGAAAGAGCCCAGTTCTTTTCCACAACAACACCTGACTGCATGTTGCACAACCAATGCTTGAAAACTTGAATGAATTGGGTTTCAAAATTTTGCCTCATCTACCATATTCATCAGACCTGTGATCAACTGACCACGACTTCAAGCATCTTGACAACTTTTTACAGGGAAATGCTTCCACCATCAGCAGGATGCAAAAAACACTTTCCAAGATTTCATGAATCCTGAAGCACAGATTTTTACCCTACAAGAATAAACAAACTTATTTCTTGTTGGCCAAAATGCACTGATTGTAATGGTTCCTATTTTGATTAGTAAAGATGTATTTGAGTCTAGTTATAATGATTTAAAAGTTATGGTCCAAAGCTGCAATTACATTTGCACTAACCCAATAGAATGTTTACATTGTCACAGAAAGTCCTCTGGCTCTTTCCAGTCACTTCTAACTCTCTCTCTCAAGAAATGACTTTCTTATTTCTGATATCTATCTCTCTAGATAATTGTGCTTCTTCTTGGAGTTTATATCAATGAATCATACAGTATGGGCCTTTCAAATTTTGCTTTTGCATGTAAATAAAGATATATCTTGGAGAAGGAAATGGCAACCCACTCCAATATTTTTGCCTGGGAAATTCCATGGACAGAGGAGCCTGGTAGGCTACAGGCCCACAGGGTTGCAAGAGTCAGACACAAATTGGTGACTAAACCACCACCACCAAAGATGTATCTGGATACTTTTACTTAACATAATGTGTTGGAGAATCATTTGTCTTGTCGTGTGAATCAGTAACTCATTATTTTCTAGTCCCAGATTTATCACATTATCCAATTGGTGGACATTTGCTTCTTTCTAGCTTTTAACTCGAGTGGATAACGTTGCTAAGAACATTTTTTTTTTCCAAATCTATTATGTGGACATATGGCTCATTTCATTTCATATTATCTCTTGGATAAAATCTTTAGGAGTGACAATTCTAGATCCACACAGTGAATTAATTCACCTTTATTGTGGTATGGTTGAAGTATACCAAACCTCACTAGTTTGGGCATATATATACACACTCTTGATCAAGATAAATATTCCCATCATTTTCCAAAAGTATCCTGTGTCAAGTATCTGTAATCCATTTACATCTAAACACCCCATCATAGGAACACATAATTTGCTTTCTGACACTACAGTTTGCATTCTGTAGACCTTCATATAAATGAAATAACATAATATGTGTTCTATTTTTCCTAGCATAGTTCTTTTACTCAGCATAAAGATGTTGAGGAATAGTGCACATTGTTGTGCATTTCTGTAATTCTTTCTTTTCATTGCTGAGTAGCATTTCATTGATATACCACTATTTGCTTATCTGTTCAACTGTTGATGAATGTTTGGATTTTCCCCATTAGTTTTTGGCTATTACAAATAAAGCTGCAATGAATATTTACATATGTAAGTCTTTGTGTGGACATTTGCTTTCTTTTATATTAGGGAAATAACTAGTTGTAAAATGATGGAAACTAGTTTCAAAATGATGGATGGTAGAAATATATTGAATTTTTAAAGAAACTACCAAACTTTCCCCAAACATATCCCAAAGTGGTTATGGCATTTCCATTCAAAGAATATGAGTTGCAATCGTTTCACATCCTTATTAGGACTCAAAATGGCTAGATTTTATTTCTTGTGGTGGTAGTAGTGGTTTTTAAGTTTTAACTTATCTAATGGGTATATAGAGCATATCTCCTTGTTTTTGACTTTTATTTCACCAATGCCTAGTGATACTCAGCATCATTTCATATGCCATTGGCCATTCATATCTTTTCAAATCTTGTATCTATTTTCTTGGT
Source organism: Neotragus moschatus (assembly GCA_006410615.1). Classification (NCBI taxonomy): domain Eukaryota; kingdom Metazoa; phylum Chordata; class Mammalia; order Artiodactyla; family Bovidae; genus Neotragus; species Neotragus moschatus. The sequence continues at coordinate 1,609 of SJYA01000066.1, read as the reverse complement.
TGTTAGCACTTTTATAATTAAGTTCAAAAAGTTCTGTATATATTTTAGATTCAAGCTCTTGGTCTGATCAGTGTGAATATATTCTACCAGTCTGTAGCTTGTCTTTTTGATTAATTAATGGTGTCTTTGAAGTTAAGAATTTTTTAATGTTGATGAATTTCAATTTATCTTTTTTTTTCTCTCTTGTATGACTCGTCCTATCATATCCTAAGAAATCTTATTTACCCCACAATCACAAAGACTTTATCCTAGGAGTTTTACAGTTTTAGGTTTTACATTTAGGACTATAATCCAGTTTGAGTTAATTTTTATGTGTGGTATAAGGTAATGAAAGATGTTTACATTTTATTTTTCATACAGAAATTTATTTATTGAAAAATCTTCCTTTCTCATTGAATTTCATTGGCACCTTTCTCAAAAATCAATTCACATATGTATTTGTCTATTTCTCAACTCTCTTTTCTGTTTCATTGACCTAGTTTATCTTTTCCCAAATATCCAAACTATCTCGATCATTACAGTTTTAACAGTAAGTCTTAAAATCAGGTCAAATAAATCTTTTAACTTTGTTCTTCTTTCTTTTAATTGCTTTATCTATTCTAGAGCCTTTGCATTCCTGTAAAGATTTTTAAGTCAACTTGTCAATTTCTATTAAAAAAAAAAAAAAACCTGCTACAAAATGGTCCCAAAAGGACATTTATTACTTAGTGGTAATGGGTAGTCATGCATTAATTTATTATTTCCTTCATTCAGCATTAACTGTGGGTGTGATATATGCAGGGACTTATAGTGGAAATACAAATATGTATAACTCTAAGTTATAAATGTACCATCTTTTAAAAGTGGCACTTCAAATGAAGGAGAATAGTAGAAAACATTACACTTTGTCATATGTGCTATAAGGAAAATATGAAAAGATNAATTTATTATTTCCTTCATTCAGCATTAACTGTGGGTGTGATATATGCAGGGACTTATAGTGGAAATACAAATATGTATAACTCTAAGTTATAAATGTACCATCTTTTAAAAGTGGCACTTCAAATGAAGGAGAATAGTAGAAAACATTACACTTTGTCATATGTGCTATAAGGAAAATATGAAAAGATTATTGTAGGGACTGAGACTAGGTTCTCTGTCTGGGAATGAGGGAAAGAATTTGACAGAGTGATTAATATATTGTTGTGTTCTATGTGTTTACCTTAGGATTTTTGTAGCTTAGGTCATTCAGTTTCATTATTATATAGATCACACATGTTGTTTTTATTATGTGTTTATGTTTTGCTCATGTTCAGTGGTTTTTATCTGTCCTTATGTTAAAAAAATTGCTTTATAAATTTGATTCTCTTCATTACAGATTTTATATACAATAAGAAAATACTTTAAGACAAAAATAAATTTAATTTAATTTTAAAAATAAAGCCTGCTAGAATTTTGATTGGAAGTACGTTGAATCCTTAAATCAGTTGCGAATCAGTTTGGGAATAATTTCCAAATTAATATTGAGCTTGGTCAATCGATTTTTGACAAGGGCATTAGTTAATTAAATGAGAGAAGGTATTTTAACTAATGATTCTGGAATAACTGGATGCTCACAATAGGAAAAAAA
>SJYA01000065.1:1835839-1870826 GCA_006410615.1 Neotragus moschatus | reverse complement strand
TCTCCCAGCAATCTTGATTTCAGCTTGTGCTTCTTCCAGCCCAGCATTTCTCATGATGTACTCTGCAGAAGGAGAGGTTAGGGTTAGGAATGGGGCTTCCCTGGTAGCTCAGATGGTAAACGATCCACCTGCAATGCTGGAGACTAGAGGTTGATCCCTGGGTTGAGAAGATCCCTTGTCAAAGAAAATGACAATCCACTCCAGTATTCTTGCCTGGAGAATCCTAATTACAGATAAACTTGGCAAGATACCATCCATGGAATCTCAAAGAATTGGACATGACTGAGCGACTAATACACTAGGGTTAGGAATAAGAAGCATGAAGTTATAAGCATCTGCAAGACATGTTAGAAGAACAGTGAGAAAACTTTTCATTCTTATAAATGAACATTTAATAAAATATAATGTGGCTTTGGATAAACTTGGCAGAAATTATTTGTGTTAATAAAACTTTAAGATCAAGATTTTATAGAGTCAAATGCTGTGAATTGTCAGAGTGCTGGGTTAAAAATGATTAGTAAGGCAATGCAAAGATGGTCGTAGAATATTTCTCTACCAATGATTATGAAAGACCAAAGGAAAAAGGACAAAACATGGATACAAGGTCTCATTTTAAATATATGCAATTCATTTAAATTGGAGATATCTTACTGAAGACAATAAGAAAAAACAAGAAGCTCTCTACTTCCACAAGGCCTTCTTAAAATTATTCAATACAAATTATTACTTGAAATAAATTTTAAAATTATTAAAGGTACACATGTAATCTCTGAATCTAAACAATCTAGAAACATAAAATTTGTTTCCTCCTTTAGTCTCTAGAATGAATATGTTTCTATATGTGAAAAATAATTTGTAAATCAAATAGTAATTGTGTTAAATCAGACTCTCACTTAACCAAGTATGTAGAACTTAGGTTAATTAAGAAACAGATTCCTTAAGGCCCCTTGCAGATTGCATTTAAGACCGTGCTCTGTAACCTCAAAGGCAAAGACAATGAGGTCACATAGAATTTAACTCTCCAGAACATATCACTTCAGCATATAAATTATTTAAAGTTGAAGACAATCAGTGCTCAGCAGAATCAGGAAAACTTCTACTTCTACCCTAGCTGACTAAAAGAATTTCAATGAGAGGCCTAGCCCAGAGAGAGAACTATTACCAGAGGTAACTTTATTATCTGAAAGAATTAACTGCATGGCTGGGAAAATGTCTGATTAACAAACATCTGATCTTCTTCCAGTCCTTGAATTGCCTCTTTCCCTTCCAAACTCCAAGTCCCTCTCCCATTCCGTAGCTCAGGGTGGCACACAATCCATAATTGTCTGTTTGTCTTCAAGTCTTGTGTTTTTACAGGGGCTTCCCTGGTGGCTCAGACAGTAAAGAATCTGCCTGCAATGTGGGAGACTTGGATTTACTTTGTGAGTCAGGAAGATCCCCTGGAGAAAGGAATGGCTACCCACTCCTGGGTTCAATCTCTGGGTCAGGAAGATCCCCTAGAGCAGAAAATGGTAACCTGCTCCAGTTTTCTTGCCTACAGAATTCCATGGACAGTGGAACCTGGTGGGCTACAGTAAATATGATCACAAATAGTTGGACATGACTGAGTGACTGACATGGACAGAGAGAACCTCAAAGGCAAGAGAAAAATAATTTTTGCCTCTATAACAATACAGTGCTTTGATTGATTGGTTGATTGTTTGCTCCAAGAAAAAGTATGAGAAAATGTGTGACTGTGAGCTAGGGGATTGGTGTTAGACCTGAGAACCTCAGAATGAGATATCTTGAAGTTCTCTCTTAGGCAGTAGTAACTGAGAGGCTGTTCAACAGAAGTTAGACACAGGAGATTGAAGATATTTGCATTTTTTTTAATTGTATTAATAGAATGGATAGGTAAAAGGGTCATTCTTAAGGTCATAGTTTAGAGAAAAGCTAGTAATGGCCTAAGTTTGGGAAGTTGCATAAGAAAAACAAATGAAGGCATATTTGCCATAAATATGTCATGAGTGAGAAGCAAATTAATCAATATAAGATCCAGTTTCTAATAGAAAATCAAGATATGCAAAAAATATTCTCTTTCTGTGCAACAATTATCTGGAAGTGAATAGTAGCTGCCTCCTTTAGAATGGCAAAAATGACTTGTTACTGGCTATCATGTTCACTACTGTCTATTAGCACACCAGAATTTTTCATTCATTTTTATTATTTTAGTTCAATTGCACTAGTTTTCTTGTTCCTTTTGATGCATGACCTTATTGGCCCTGGTTTAAAGTTATCCTTGTGGATATTAAAAAAAAAAAAAACTCACCCTCGCATCAAAATAACATAATCTGTTCCATATGTTCAACATGGAACTAATGAATTACTTTAAAAGAAATAGTCTATGGGACACAAATGTGCATTTTGTAAATGGGACATATATAGATTTTCTTAATTATATCAACTCTTCACTAACTAGATACTACATAATGGATTAAAATCAACATGTCTGCAGTGCCACTTTGGAACAGGTGGTGAGCTAAATCCCAGTCCACAGATGTATAAAACAAATACTTTGAGTGATGGTCTGTGGAAGAAAAGAGCTCCTGCAAACAAAATGTAAGGACTGAGACAGTAACATTGTGGGCCCTCATTCGGGAAGGCAGCTCCTTATGCATAAATGAGCATGTGATTTGGGACAGGAATTTAAGTGAGGATGTTTAAAAGGAAGAGCTTTGTACAGAAAGGGATACTTGTGCTGGTGGTGGTGGTTTAGTCACTAAGTCATGTCTTACTGTTATTACCCCATGTACTGTAGCCTGGCCTCTGTCCATGGAATTTTGCAAGAAAACTGGGGCAGATTGCCATTTCCTTCTACAGGGGAACTTCCTGACTCAGGGATCGAATCCAGGTCTCCTGCGTTGCAGGTGGTGGTCTCCTTACCAACTAAGCCACCAGGGAAGCCTTAGGTGAGGATGTTCAAAAAACAAGGCTTCCCAGAGAAAAGAGATACTTGAGCTACGTTCAAAAACTGTACTTTTCAAGAACATAAGAAAGAGCGATTTGGTCAAAGAGAACACTAGTGTTCTCTCATGCATTGGTGTTAAACCCACAATGATAAGATGGCTGTGGTGATTTTTATGCCTGACACAAATTAAGATCATTGAAAAATACAGTTATCAATTTGAAAACTGAACTTTATTTACTCTTTGTAATAGCAACAGCTCTAGTTTTAATAACTATTTCCCCTGAATATTATTTTTATGATTCTAATGAATTTACCTGATCATTTTAAAGATTCTTCAAACCTATTTGCTTAAGTAGCATTTTAAAAAGAATAAGTAGTAAATGTTAAATATAAGCCAGATATCTTACTCTCTTTTTCTAAGTTTCTTAGTGAAAAATCAATATTGTCTTGCCTTTCTTCAGAAATTGTGTTTAACTGTGTTACATGAATAACAAAGTTATTTCAATTTTTAATGAGATTCTTAGTTAAAATAGAAGACATGGTAAGAGAGAAAGAAAGCATTTTATAACATTTTAAAATCTATTTTACCTTCATCTATATTTTGAGTGTTAATACAAGCTTTAGTTTTGCAAAGCAATACATTTTAGAGACACTGTCTACCCAGTTTTCTTTTTTTTCAAGTGAGGTACAGGAGAGAAAACTCAGAACTAAAGCATCTTTTACTAATTTTTGGAACTGTTTTTGGTTTTGTTATATTGAAATTCATTAAAGTGATCATGTTAGAGGGTTTGGCAGAGCTAACATCAGGCTTTAATTTATCAGGGTAAGTTTTGTAAGGAATTTTTCTGTTCTTTGGCTAAGAGTTGACATTTTCTGTATGATTAAAAGTTAATGTGCTTTAGTTTGGAATGAGAACTATTGAACATATTGTGTGAAAACAGATTTATGCCTTAAAATGTTTCAAATGAAAAACTTGGTTGTGTCATTTTTCTCCTCTTAATGTTTTTATTCTACTTTTTTTCTTTAGCACTTCCTCCAGCTGTGTCTCTTGAGACATAAATACTTAAATTGGATAAATTCAATTACCCTTTAACGCCTCTTTTGGTTTTCAAAAAACTAATTAGAATTTATTGAGTTAAAAACTGCTAGTGGTTTCAAAATATATTAGAACTGTGGAATGTAAAACACTGTTAGATACATAAACGTTGTGACTTTGAATCTATACATGCATATATTATTCATGGAAGCAAATATATTTATATCGAGTGGTAAATATATATGTTAATAATGGAAAGATTAACTGAGGTGAATTTAAGAATAGAAGTAGGATAAAAAGTTTAGGCAGAATTAGTATTGGAATAATAAGTTCTATTGATCAATTTATAACATTTGTTGAACTATTTGTATATGTGAGCTTCAGCACCAGAGTCTGGGAATATAATCAGGCATAGTACTTGTACTCACAGAGCGTAATATTCAATGGAAGAGACAGTGCAAAAAGTATTTTAGGCAACTGGCTCCTCTCTGGTTTTATAACAGAAGCAGGAAAGCTCTGTTTTCTTCCTCAGGGAACAGATCCATGGAAATGCCTACAAAAGCAACAAGAACAAAGGCCAGCCTGGAAATGTTTTAAAAATTAGGCATCTGTGACACATAAAATAATATTAAATCTCTCCCAGTCCCATGAGCCCAGATGTGTAAAACAATAAGTCCTAGCTCTGGTGGGTTTTTTTTTTTATATATATATTTTTGAAGTTATCTTTTATGGAAATAAATATATATTATTAATGTGCTTATTAATGTATCATAGTTATAGTTTTTGATAGGTATATAACATAAATGTATAGAGAATGATTAAACTATATAAAAAGAGAGAAACATAATCTAGGTTGAGGTGATGAAGGTTTCTGAAGAAGTGACATTTAAAGTAAATCTTACAGAATGTAGAGAAATTTGCTTTGTACTCAATAGGAAGGAAAATATGTTAAGAGGAAACTAGCCTAGGAGAAGATCCTGAGTAAAATGCAATATTATGCCTTCAGAGAAGCTGATAGAAGACCGTGGGCCATACTGATAGAAGGAGAAAGGATTGAAGAAATAAGCAGAAGAGAAATGGCGGGCCAGTGTGTGTATGTGTGTGTGTGTTTGTGTGTGTGTGTGTGTGTGTGCGTGTGTGTGTGTAAACATTTACAAATATTTAAAAATAGTAAATGGAACCTGCTAAAAAACTTTAGGCACTGGTGTGAGATGATCACATTTACATTGTTTGAGGAATGGATTAGGAGGATTTGGAATAGATGTGAGTACACTGGAAAGGAAGCCAAAGCTGTGAATGATCATTTTTTAGCCTGAAGAGAAGTAGATGGATTTGAAAAATATAGTTAGAAAGTAAAAATGATATATTTTGATGGTGGTTGCATATAGGAGGCAGAGGAAGGCCACTGTCAAGGATTTTGTTCCTAATAAAATAAAAGGCAGAGTTTTTAATTATAATCTAAGGGGGAAAGTGCTATTGTAAACTTTGCCTAACATAGGCTTATCTCACTTTGACAAAAAAAAAATCAAATAAGCCTCAAAATCAAAACTAGGAAAGGATTCTCAGTTCCTATAATGTACATTAGTTGTGATTAGAAAGTGATCTGGATATGTGGCATAGTCATAAAAGTGAGTATATTATTTTTTTAAAAAGTAAGAACTATAGAAAAAAAATTTAATGGGCACACACATATACATATATTTCCTTTAAATTCTCTGCTAGCAAATACATTTTTACCCAATATATTGAAGTGGCTTTTTAGCACAAACAAAGCAAATCAGAGGTAGAGTAACCAGTTATAAAGAATTTTCTATTGCATCTTTAACAAAATGACATAAAGGGATTTTACAATCCCTCTAGTTTAGTTAGCTTCCTTCAGGCATGTGTCATATTATCATGTCCAATGCCTTTTTCATTTTTTCATCCCCAGTGCAGTACATACTCCTGGCCATATACACTGGGATTGTCGACTGAAGACTGTGGGAATCTGAAATAACTTGCCTAAGGTTACAACGCTGATGAGAAAAACAAAGAAAAAGAAAAACAAGATTTTTGCCTCCTTTCTCTTAGAGTGGTATTCTTTCTGCTGAGCTTACCTCTTGTTTAAAACCAACTTGCCCTTCTTCTCCCCAGTCAACAATTATTGTTATGAACAGGTCCCTGGGACTTCAGCTTATTCAGAAGATACTTCTTGGAATGATAGTTTGGTCCTGGTATGCCTTATTGCAAATCAGTTCTTCATTTCTTCAGATCTTTATTTTGCATTATCAAACCAATGCCTCATTTGTACATCTGGGAATCTGAAAATTGGTGGCTCAGAGGTTAAAGTGTCTGCCTCCAATGCGGGAGACCTGGGTTTGATCCCTGGGTCGGGAAGATCCCCTGGAGAAGGAAATGGCAACCCACTCCAGTATTCTTGCCTGGAGAATCCCATGAACGGAGGAGCCTGGTAGGCTACAGTCCACAGGGTCGCAAAGAGTCGGACACGACTGAGCGACTTCACTCACTTACAGTTACCAGGTCTTGAAAGTTTAGTATTTATTTATCCTTTCTTTCAGTAGCTACATGCCTCCTGCTCCTTAGATGAGTTCACAGGCTGATTTAATCCAAAGTACAGTGGTTTCCTACTGGGTAGGGGTAGTGTGCTCAACAGGGTTCTTCCCTCTACCACACTTTGGCCCCTGACTCAAAAATGGGAAATCTATTACTGTCCAGAATATTTTGAAGCAGAATTTTAGAATAATGATGACAATTGGATTAAGAACCACCTGAATAAGAGAATAAAATATATTTTATAGACCTGAGGAACATCAGGTTTGAATCTATAGCATATTCTCATCAAATTTATGAAGTGTACAATATGTGGTGATTCTCATTCTTCTTATAAACAAGGATATTCCTTTTTGTAGACTGCCTCTTTTCTAAGAACTTTTCCACAAACCTAGAATTTGTTTTGAAATCACTTTTTGGTTTTGGCTGCTAATTAATACCAGCTTAGATCTTAATTGACAATTCAGATAGAAATTAATAATGCCTTAGAATATGACTAATCCAGGAAATGTTTACATTTTATAAGGAAACATTACATTTCAATGGATAAAGTCAAGCATTGCGTTTCTAGCCAAACAGGTTGTGATTTTTTAAAATAAATTTAATTAATTTATTTTTTTTCAAAGTTTTTAAATTTATATAATACTGTGTTGGTTTTGCCATTCAACAGTGCAAATAGGCCATAATTATTGGCCGCAGGAGGAGAAGGGAATGACAAAGGATGAGATGACTGGATGGCATCATCAAACTTGATGCACATGAGTTTGGGTGAACTCCAGGAGTTGGTGATGGACAGGGAGGCCTGGAGTGCTGCGGTTCATGGGGTCACAAAGAGTTGGACACGACTGAGCGACTGAACTGAGCTGAACTAACCCCTCTCTTGAACGTCTCTCCCCATGCCCCTATCTTGCCCCTCCAGGTCATCACAGAGCACCAGATTGGGCTTCTTGTGCTACACAGCAACTTCTCACCAGCTCTCTACTTTACACACAATAGTATATGTAGGTTGATGCTACTTGCCCTGTTTGTCCCACTCTCTCCCTGCCCCACTGCATCTGCAAGTCTATTCTCTACATCTGTGTCTCCATTCCTTCCCTGAAAATGGGTTAATCAATACCATTTTTCTAGATTGCATTAGATACTATTTCTAGATATATATTATCTGGAGAAGGCAATGGCACCCCACTCCAGGACTCTTGCCTGGAAAATCCCACAGGCAGAGGGGCATGGAAGGCTGCAGTCCATGGGGTCCCTAAGAGTCGGACACGACTTCACTTTCACTTTCATGCATTGGAGAAGGAAATGGCAACCCACTCCAGTGTTCTTGCCTGGAGAATCTCAGGGACAGGGGAACCTGGTGGGCTGTTGTCTATGGGATCTCACAGAGTCGGACACGACTGAAGTGACCTAGCAGCAGCAGCGGCAGCTAGATATATATTAATATACTGCTATTATATTTGTTTTTCTCTTTCTGACTTACTTCACTCTGTATAGCAGGCTCTAGGTTCATCTACCTCCATAGAACTGACTCAAATTTGTTCTTTTTTATGGCTGAGTAATATTCCTTTGTACATATGTACATAATATATAGAAAAGATGTGTCTTCTTATCCATTCATCTGCTGATGGCCATCGAGGTTACATCCATTTCCTGGCTACTGTGAATAATGCTGTTATGAACATCGGGGTACATGTGTCTTTTAAAATTGTGGTTTTCTCAGAGTATATGCCCAATAATGGAGTTGCTGAGTCATGTGGTAGATTTATTCCTGTTTCTTTTTAAGGAATCTACATACTGTTGTCTGTAATGGATGTATCAGTTTACATTCCCACCAACAGTGTAGCAGTGTTCCCTTTTCTCCACATCCTCTCCAGTGTTTACTGTTTGTAGATTTTTTGATGATGGCCATTCTAACTCGGCCTTCTACTTCCCTGGTAGATCAGACGGTAAAGTGTCTGCCTACAAATGCGGAAGACCGGGTTTGATCCCTGGCTCGGGAAGATCCCCTGGAGAAGGAAATGGCAACCCACTCCAGCATTCTTGCCTGGAAAATCCCGTAGATGGAGGAACCTGGTTGGCTACTGTCCATGGGGTCACAAAGACTTGGACATGACTGAGCAACTTCACTTAATTCTAACTAGTGTGAGGTGATACATCCTCGTAGTTTTGATTTGCATTTCTCTAATAATGATGTTGAGCAGCTTTTCATGTTTTTATTGGCCATCTATATGTCTTTCTTGGAGAAATGTCCGTTTAGAACTTCCATGCACTTTTTTTTCCTTGTTAATGAATTTTTTTCTCTCTTTTTTTAATTAATTTTTATTTTTTAGTTTGTTTTGCTTTACAATATTGTATTCATTTTGCTATACATTGACATGCGTCAACCATGCACTTTTTTGATTGAGCTACTTATTTTCCTGATGTTGTGGTATATGAGCTGCTTATATATTCTGGAGATTAATCTTTTGTAAGTTGTTTAGTTTGCAATTATTTTTGCCATTCTGAGGGGTGTCTTTTAATCTTGCTTATTGTCTCCTTTGCAGTGTAAAAGCTTTTAAGTTTAATTAAGTCCCATTTGCTTATTTTTCTTTTATTTTCATTACTCTAGGAAGTGGGCCAAAGAGGATCTTGCTGTGATTAGGCTATGCTTTTCAAGCAGGGGGAAATTTTATTATCTATCCATAGATTTTATTTGTACATTTTTAGTCTTAAACTAGGCATTACTCTTGGAGATAAGGTAGGGCAATGTCATACTTTCTTTGGGATATTTTATAGGTTATGTAAAAAGTTTTCAGAAAGAAACTAAAGTGGGTATATAGAAAAATAAAATTTCTGAAAGATTGTTAATGGCTATTGTATGATAGTACTTCATTTATGAATTTTCCTTTAGGAAAAAAATAAATCCATAAATAAGAATTTGGTGAGTAATAATAGTTCTGTGCTATTTTTTGGTAGCAATCTTTAATAAAAATATTCAGTTGATAAAAAATAGAATTACCTCAAGTCTTTTAAACTCTTGTTTTGTATATGCTAAAATCTTTTTAGGTTCATAAAATTATATTTTTTCCCCTCCTCCACTCCACAAAGTCAAATGTTTTCAACCAATTCTGTTAATATATCATAGTCACTCCAAACTAGATTTTAATCATTTAAATGTTAGAGTTATTCACTACCTTTAATAATATAAGGAGAATTGATCCAACATATTTTTTCCTTTTCAGAATTAACCTTTGCTAGTCCATTCTCTACACAGTGTCTAGTTCATAAACTCCTCTAAAATCATGTATTATTATGCCCAGCAAACATATTTTTTAATTATCTCCAGCACTTAGAAGAACATCCTGAAATCACAGTACACCCTTGTCTACTCTATGCCTTTGCACTTTTCTTCATGTGCAATGATCATCACTGCTCAGTCTTACCTTCTGTGTAAGATGCTAGGGTTCTGTGTTGGTAAACATCAACCCAGAAGAAACTGAAACAGGTGAAACCTGAATAGTAATTTATAAATAAGCCAGTGAGGCCTCTCAAATCTGTTCATTTGCTGCTGACCTGTTCATTCCTGAAGATCTAAAATATAATTTTATATCTAATAAGTTCTTCTAAAATGAGTTTTTCATGTCAGTTATCATATCCTGTGATTTTTTTATCTTTCTTTTTTGATAGAGGACATTGTTTTATAGTTCTTTTGAATGTCCTACATAACCTACCATGATTTTGGATGTTTTTGGTAAATTGCTATTGATCAATGTTTAGAATATGGACATAACTTTAAAACATGCAGTACACTGAAATGATCCACTTTGTGGCTATTTGTATGCTAAATTCCAAAACAAATTAAAGCATATAAAATATATTCCTTTGCATATAAAATATGTTTAATTGGAAATTTCCAATACATAGAAGATAAAGAGACTAATATAGACTCATTTTATTTTTTTAGTACTTTCAATTTACTTAGAAAGCACTCAGAAATAATTATTAAAGCTACTCTAATAAAAATAACTTGAATTTGATTTTACATATTAATGAACTGAGTTTTTAAAGGCAAGCAACTTGATTAATTTAACAAAGGATTTCTACTTTTAAGGGAGTTTTATTTTTCTCTGATAGTGTGACTATAACCCTGTTGTTCAGTCACTAAGTTGTGTCTGACTCTTTGGAACCCCATGGACTGCAGTGCTCCAGAATTCCTTGTTCTCCACTGTCTCCCAGAGTTTGCTCAGACTTATATCTATTGAATCAGTGATACCATTCAATCATTTAATCCTCTGTTTTCCCCTTTTCCTCCCGCCCTCCATCTTTCCCAGCATCAGGGTCTTTTCCAACGAGTGGGCTGTTCACCTCAAGTGGCCAAAATATTGGAGCTTCAGCTTCAGCATCATTTCTTCCAATGAATATTCAGGGTTGATTTCCTTAGGTTGACTGGTTTGATCTTGCAGTCTAAGGGATTCTCCAAAACCACAGTTCAAAAGCACCAATTCTTTGGTGCTCAGCCTTCTTTATGGTCCAACCCTCATGTCCATATATGACTTTTGGAAAAACTGTAACTCTGACTATATGAATCTTTGTTGGCAAAGTAATGTATCTGCTTTTTAATATGCTGTCTAGGTTTGTCATGGCTTTCCTTCAAGAAGCAAAAATCTTTTAATTTCATGGCTGCAGTCACTGTCTGCAGTGATTTTGGAGTCCAAGAAAATAAAGTTTGTCACTGTTTCCACTTTTTCCCCAATTTTTTTTTTTTGGGGGATGATCTTTGTTTTTTGCATTGAGTTTAAAGTCAGTTTTTTCATTCTTTTTTTTATCCTCAATAACAGGCTCTTTAGTTCCTCCTCACTTCTGCCATTAGAGTGGCATCATCTGCATATCTGAGGTTGTTGATATTTCTGCTATGACCAGTGTGTTCTCTTAATAAAGCTCCGTTAGCCTTTGCCCTGCTTCATTTTATATTCCAAGGCCAAATGTGCCTGCTACTCCAGGTATCTCCTGAATGCTACTTTTGCATTCCAATACCTTATGAGGAAAAAGATATATCTTTTAGGTATTAGTTCCAAAAGATATTGTATATCTTCATAGCACCATTCAACTTCAGCTTCTTCAGCTTTAGTTTCTGGGGTATAGACTTGGATTACTGTAATGTTGAATGGTTTGCCTTGGAAATGGACTGAGATCAAGACTTTTGCTTTAATAGAAATAATCTAAGATTATACATTTTTTTTCCATTTTCTAGGATTAGAACTCTACAACCTCTATGATAGCTTGTTTGAATAATTAACTACCATCATGATGAAACATTATTTTCTTCCCTATGTCTAATTAGAAGTATTGCAGAAAATTATGATGGTTTTATCTTTGTCATGACCTTCATATATTAGTAAAACATGGTCAACACGGTTCTTATAATTAAGTTTAGTATGTTTGAAAACAGGCATCAATTAGCCTCCTAACCNCAGCAGATGAGTGGATAAGAAAGCTGTGATACATATACACAATGGAGTATTACTCAGCCATTAAAAAGAATACATTGAATCAGTTCTAATGAGGTGGATGAAACTGGAGCTGATTATACAGAGTGAAGTAAGCCAGAAAGAAAAACACCAATACAGTATACTAACACATATATATGGAATTTAGAAATATGGTAATGATAACCCTGTATGCAAGACAGCAAAAGAGACACAGATATATAGAATGAACTTTTGGACTCTGAGGGAGAGGGAGAGGGTGGGATGATTTGGGAAAATGACACTGAAATATTTATACTATCATGTAAGAAACAAATCACCAGTCTATACTCAATACAGGATACAGAATGCTTGGGGCTGGTGCACAGGGATGATCCAGAGAGATGATATGAAGTGGGAGGTGGGAGGGGGGTTCAGGATTGGGAACTCATGTACACCCATGGTAGATTCATGTCAATGTATGGCAAAACCAATACAGTGTTGTAAAGTAAAATGAAGTAAAATAAAATAAAATAAAAAATAAATAAAAATGAAAAATGAAATATCATGTTTAACATAAAAAACATAAATAAACAAAGATAGAATCAAATGAAAGAAAAGAAGAAAGGAAGTAGGAAAGGAAGGAAAAAAGCTTTCAAGGTACCATAAACTTTGTAAAAGTGTTAAAACAGTTCAGAGTAAAGACTTTTCCTACAGGGAGATTATTAAAATTTTTGCTTTTTTGTTTTGTTTTAGGTTATTTATTTATTTATAAGGCTTTATTTTGAGGGAAGCAGTTTTAAGTTTACACCAAAATTGAGGAGAATTATCCCGCATAGCCTAAACTCCCTGCATAACCTATCATCAACATTCCTCACCAGAATGACATATGTAACAACTGATGAACTGACAATGACAAATCATAATCACCCGAAGTCCACAGTGTATATTAACTTCTACTTTGTACAATCAGTGGGTTTGGACAAATCTACAATGACATGTGCCATCATCATTGTATCATAGGGTATATTTTCACTGCCATCAAAATCCTCTGTACTCCACCTATTCAACCCTCTGCACCTTAACCCTTGACAACCTATATATATATATATGCATATATATATATATTTACTTTTTTACCATGCCAAGAATGTAACTTTACACAGAATGTCATGATTTTAGAATCATATGTGTGTAAACTTTTCAATTTTGTCTCTGATTACTTTTATGGAGAAAAGTATTTTATTCAATTACATATTGTTCTAGTTGTTTAAAATTTATCAGTCTGGTGAGGATTCTTTAATTAATTTAACACTAACATCTTGCCAATGCCACTTTCCTTCCTATCTGCACTGTGTTCTGCCTACATGAGCCCTTCTTCTCACTTAAGCACAAGAAATTTAGTCCCTCTGTATATGGTCTCATATGTGTCTTGAGTCCATCTGTTTAGAGCCTCAAAATACCCCCTCATTCTGTTTTTTTCTTTATTGTCACATTCTCCAGCCACTCCAGATCAAGGACATTCATCGAGCTGTTCTCCATCACTATAGTTTGATCTTTACAAGAATTTCATATAATAGAATCAAGTAGTATGTAATATTTTTAGGCTAGTTTCTTTCCTCAGCCTTTGAGATTCATCCAAATTTTGACTAGTATTAACACATTCCTTTTTATTCATGAGTAGTGTTCCATTGCTACAGTTTGGATGTCATTTACCTTCTCAAGGATACTTGAGTTCTTTCCAGATTTTGTCAAATGTGAATAGAATTACTGTTAACATTTGTGTACACATTTTTGTGTTAACAAAATTATTTACTTTTCTAGCATAAATATCCAAATGTGGGGTACCTGGATCACATAGTAGCCATATATTTAAATTTACAGTACACTGCTAAACAATTTTTCAGAGTAGCTGTATCATTTTGCATTCCCACTAATAATGTATGAGATTTAATTTTCTCTGCACTGTTACTGGTATTTGGTATTGTCAGATGCTTTTATTTTATATACTCTGATATGTATCCAGCTATATCTCATGGTCGTTGTAATTTCTGTTTCTTTAAACATTGATAATGTTGAACATCTTGCATGTACTCACTTGACATCTTATATCTTCTTTGGTAAAGAGTCTGTTTTATATATATATATATATTAGGCAGCTTATTTCCTAATGTTTTGAGATAAATTTTCATGTATTTTTTGGGGCTTCCCTGGTGGCTCAGATGGTAAAGAATCTGCTCACAATGTAGAAGACCTGGGTTCAATCCCTGGGTCAGGAAGATCCCTTGGAGAAATGAACGACAACTACTCCTATATTCTTGCCTAGGACATTTCCTGGACAGAGGAGCCTGGTGGGCTACAGCCCATGGGGTCACAAAGAGTCTGACATGACTGACAGACTAACACTTTCATTTTTTATATATTCCATATAAGTCTTCTGTTGAATGTATGATTTGAAAAACTTTTCCTTCCAATGAATAGTGTTTTTCACTTTCTTAAAAGGTATTCTCATGTTATTCTGTCTTTTTTTTTGCATAATTCTTTCTGAAATTGTTTTATTTATTGATAAGATTATTTAGTTGCAGTTTATACCTCACAAGATTTCCCTGGTGGCTCAGATGGTAAAGCGTCTGCCTACAATGCGGGAGACCCGGGTTCAGTCCCTGGGTTGAGAAGATCTCCTAGAGAAGGAAATGGCAACCCACTCCAGTATTCTTGCCTGGAAAATCCCATGAACGGAAGAGCCTGGTAGGCTACAGTCCATGGGGTTGCAAAGAGTCACACACGCCTGAGCGACTTCACTTATACCTCACAAAAAATATAAGCTTTATGATTGTAGATAACTTTATCTCTACAGTGATAGAATAGTGCTAGAATTATTAGCATGTAGTTTTTAACAAGGGCTTCCCTTGTAGCTCAGGTGATAAAAAAAAAAAAACTGCCTGCAAGGCAGGAGATCCATGTTTGATTCCTGAGTCTGAAAAATCCCCAGAAGAAGGGCATGGCAAGCCCTCCAGTATTCTTGACTGGAGAATCCCCATGGACAGAGGAATCTGGCAGGCTACAGTCCATGAGGTGGAAAAAAGTTGAATACAATTGAGAGACTAAGCACAACACAGCACAGTTGTTCACAAATAACATGAAAAGTGAGTTTAAAAATGCACCTTGTATTAGTTTATCATGGCTCTACACTTGATAGTTTCTACTTCCTTCTTCAAAGTATACTTGTAATCACATTTAGAGTCATTTCATGTAATCCAGAAAAATCTATCTATTCCAAAATGCTTAATTTAAACACATCCACAAAGCCTCTTTT
Organism: Neotragus moschatus; assembly: GCA_006410615.1. Taxonomy (NCBI): domain Eukaryota; kingdom Metazoa; phylum Chordata; class Mammalia; order Artiodactyla; family Bovidae; genus Neotragus; species Neotragus moschatus. Next base: position 1,855,533 of record SJYA01000065.1, on the reverse strand, counting down.
GCCAAATAAGGAAGGATTCACAGACTCCAGAAATTAGGACCAGGATACCTCTGGGAGCCATTATTTAACATATCAAACATCCAGGATTCTAGTGGTCCTGCTATTATCTAAGTTTCTTAAATACCTGATGTGAATCTCAGAAAATCTCATATAATTAGACACTTTGATAATTTATGATATAGATAGCATATGATTTAATTAATATTTGCTTTCTCTGCAGGCTTCCCTCATAGCTCAGTTGGTAAAGAATCTGCCTGCAATGCACGGGACCCTGGTTCGATTCCTGGGTCAGGAAGATCCACTGGAGAAGGGATATAGGATACCCACTCCAGTGTTCTTGGGCTTCCTTTGTGACTCAGCTGGTAAAGTATCTGCCTGCAATGCAGGGGACCTGGGTTCGATTCCTGGTTTGAGAAGATCCGATGGAGAAGGGAATGGCTACCCACTCCAGTATTCTGCCACTCCAGTATTCTGGCCTGGACAATTCCAGGGAATATACAGTCCATGGGGGCTTCCCTTGTAGCTCAGTCGGTAATCTGCCTGTATTGCAGGAGACCTGGGTTTGATTCCTGGGTTAGTAAGATTCCCTGAAGAAGGAAATGGCAACCCACTCCAGTATTCTTGCCTGGAGAATCTCAGTGGACCGAGGAGCCTGACAGGCTACAGTCCATGGGGTCACAAGAGTCAGACATGACTGAGCAACTTTCACTTTCACTTTTCTTTCCAACCAGACTGCAAACCTGGGACTGTAGATACAGGATTATTACTTCTACTTTACTACTATTTAACGAGCAAATTCTTGTTGCATCCATGCATTTTAAACCAGATAACGGATTAGCAATCTATGATTACCAAACACTTGAATTAATAAAGCTAATCTTCATCTGGGACTGGAATTTTCCTCAGGCTCCAAATTGCTGAGTTAAATTAACTTTTTCAATAAAGTATTTTTCATACTAAGACTAACTTTACCTAGAATTTTGTTTCTTTTTTACTGTCTCTGTCTCTTTCTTTTTCTCTCTTCCGTTCTTCCACCTCCTTTGTTTCTTCAATGCTTTTAAATTTCCTCCAAGATGTGAAATCCAGATAAGACAAATTCTGGCTACTATAGTATATTTTTGCTGGTTTGAATTGATTTATTTTATTTCTCTGACACACACACATGAAAGCAAACAGTTTAAGGAGAATGTATGTGTATTTTCTCTTTCCCAAGAAAATTGGATTTCAACTTTATCAAGTATCTTATTGCTTCTATATAATAAAGTGTGAGAAAAACAAAAATTGTTTAGTTTAAGCCTTTCATCATTTTATTTTTTCAGGTTTCACAGAAAAGATGTATTAAGAGTACAAGTTTATATATATATATATTATGTGGGCTATTTATCTGTGTCATTTTCTTCACTTTCCTGATATTGGTGGTAAATGTGAGATGGGAAAATAATCTAATGTTCCAAATACCTAGACCTTTCATATATCTTCAACGTGGCTGTAAGTTATGCTTTCTGCTTCAATAACATGAACTTGTGTATTACTTTTTTGTAAATTGTTAGCCCTGTGTAAACAAATAAAAGTGAATTAAATTTAAATCATAGCTTTGAATCATCCTTTAACTTAAGAAAGATACATTTTTTAAAAATTAGCTACTAAAGTTCATTATTAAAATCCATATTATTTGCTTCTGTTATTGTCAATGTCAGGTGCAGAGTTTTCTTTTCTATTTTTGTAAATCAGAATCTTATGTCTACAAATCTTTGAGTAAACTGAAAAGTACATTATTTTGCACTTGAAGAAATATCTTAGTATACTTCTATCCCAGAGAAGTTTATAACCCCCAGGAATGTTTTATTCTGCATTCCAAAATAAAAAAGGCAAAAATCAAATAAACATACTAGAAAAAGATTGAAGCAATAATCAACTAAAAACTTATTTGTATTTATTTTCTTTTTGCAGTCAATCTGCCTTCATATTACTTGGTAGACACATTGTCTGAAGTAGTATTTTCTGAAACAGTTGAACACATAGTTTTGTTTTAAATGTTGATCATATAATCTCACATGTACAAATGTGAAATGTCAGATTCTTTTTTCTTCAATAAATAGAAATCCATGATTAAACATTAACTAACAGTGATGAATTCACATACTTGAAAGCATCATTTGAATAATTTCTTTCCAGTTGTTATAACAAGTTTGAGAAATTGTCCCATTAAAAACTTATAGAATTGAATTCTTGAGTAATTAAGACAACCATCTCAGCAGATGGAGCAACAAATAAAACTTGACTTTCTCAAAAATTGCTTTAAATATTATATCTGACACTTTTATTATCCTTTAAAAAAGCAGTACTTGATAAATGGATATATGTATATACTCGATGGATATACTTGTGCTGGGAAGCCACAGATGAACATGAAAATCTCTAAAACATCAGGGAAAATTAAATATACACTAAAGAATCTCCTTAGGAACAAAGGAGTCCTTGGTCATTAATTTCAATTAATATAAAAATTAGTGTTCTTGTGGAGAGTATTATTAACAAAGAAGTAGACTTTTTTGTTTTACTTGATGTATTAAGTATCACATAAACTTCTTTTAGAAAATATGTACATTCATTTTTTTAAAAATACCAATACTTTTTATATATTTTCAGATTTAAATATGCCCATTATTACTATAGCTAAATATGCGACAGAGTGTTTGCTAATAATTAGAGATAGCTTGAAGCTGGGGAATGTAGTGATGTCATTCAAGTTTATATTACAGTATTTATTTAAGATGGAGGTTTGTGACATTGCAAAGGAGACAGGGATCCAGACCATCCCCAAGAAAAAGAAATGCAAAAAGGCAAAATGGTTGTCTGAGGAGGCTTAATAAATAGCTGTGAACATAAGAGAAGCAAAGGGCAAAAGAGAAAAGGAAAGATATACGCATTTGAATGTAGAGTTCCAAAGAATAGCAAGGAGAGATAGAAAGACTTTCTCAGTGATCAGTGCAAAGAAACAGACAAAAACAATAAAATGGGAAAGACTAGAGATCTCTTCAAGAAAATTAGAGATAACAAGGGAACATTTCATGCAAAGATGCCCTCAGTAAAGGACAGAAATGGTATGGACTTAACAAAAGCAGAAGATATTAAGAAAAGGTGGAAAGAATACACAAAAGAACTATACAAAAANTTTTTCACTCTCCTCTTTCATTTTCATCAAGATGCTAGGACCTTAAAGGGAATCAAAATCAGTGAGATTAAGTCCTTACCTTCACAGTTCTTGCTGGTTTAATCTCAAGGGCAGAAGATCAGGTGAAGAGATGAAATTCCAAAAAAAAAAAAAAAATGACTCTAAGTTAACGGTTGTGTCACAAAACAAGAGGCATCTAGAGGAAGAGATTGGTTACTCTCCATAGATAAAACGATATCAGTTTTTAAAAATACAAAGGCAGAAATGGGACAGAAAGCATGATATATAGAGTGAATAAACGAACAGAACTTTTGCTCTTAAGGTTGTAACTATCAAGGTAGAAAATGGGAATGGGGGCAGAACATTGTGATAAAGTATGAGAAACTATGAAATAACTCACTGCAAAGTATAGATAAATGAACTACTTGAGAAAACTGGAAACACACTTGATTAATGAGACACTATTTTTGGTAGGTTTTGCAGTAAGTTTTCAAAGAATTAAATATTACAGGTCAAGGAACAAAAAGCATCCACAATGTCTTCAGAATGTGGAGAATTTCACATGGGATATGTTAGGGACATGATGTAAGCTGAAATGTTAACCTGGGGTAAGAATTTGAAGGGCTTTCCTGGTAGCTTAGCTGGTAAAGAATCTGCCTGCAATGAAGGAGACCCCTGTTCAGTCCCTGGGTCAGGAAGATCCCCTGAAGACAAGATAGGCTACCCGCTCCAGTTTACTTGGGCTTCCCTGGTGGCTCAGATGGCAAAGAATCTGCCTGCATTCCAGGAGACCAAGGTTTGATCCCTGGATGGGGAAGATCCCCTGGAAAAGGGAATGGCTAGGCACTCCAGTATTCTTGCCTAGAAACTTTTTTTTTTTTTTTTACTTTTTTTACTTGCCAATACTGTATTGCTTTTGCCATACATCAACATGAATCCACCACAAGTGCATATGAGTTCCCAATCCTGAACCCCTCTCCCACGTCCCTCCCCATACCATCTCTCTGGGTCATCCCAGTGCACCAGCTCCAAGCATCCTGTATCCTGTACCAAACCTAGACTGGCGATTCATTTCTTACATGATATTATACATGTTTCAATGCCATTCTCCCATATCATTCTGCCCTTGCTCTTTCCCACAGAGTCCTTAAGACTGTTCTATACATCTCTGTCTCTTTTGCTGTCTTGCATACAGGGTTATCATTACCATCTTTCTAAATTCCATATATATGTGTTAGTATACTGTATTGGTGTTTTTCTTTCTGGCTTAGACTTTTAAAAGTCTGTGGCTATTATGAAAGCTGGTCTTGTTTCAAAACAGATGGGAACTGAGAATGAAGACTCAGGATTAGATTTAGGGATTCCTTATTTGTTCAATAACTAATAAATAAGCCATAGGATATATAATAAGCTGTTGCTGCAATTGCCCAAATAAAAGATGATAAGGTCCAAAATCAGAGCAGTCAAGATGAGAATGGAGAGGTTAGATAAAAAAAATCATGTGTGAATGAGAAGTGAAAGAATTTAATGATTTAGATAAAAAGGAAGAAAATAACAATTGTACTATCTTGAGAAAATGGATTATTGACTAGCAAAAAGCCTATTTATTGAAAAAGAAAAAAAATCATTAAATTTAGGATATGGAAAACACAAATTAAATACAATAACTAGAGTCCTACTGCTTTGGTCAAAAACCCTGGCTCCATCACTTTCCTATGTGACTTTCAGCAAGTTACTTAACATTTCTGTGTCTCTGCTTATCTGAAATGAGAGAAAAATAATAGCACTGGTCAGCCACATGTTTTGTAAAGATTAAATGAGATGACAGAATTTTAACATTTAAAACAGTGACAGAAGATCAAGACAGGGAAAACATCATTTTGAAATTCGTGAATGAATGAATGTGGAAAAAAGAAGAATGGGAATGGTAATTGAAATAGAAATGAATACTGTAACTAAGAGAACATGCAAACTTTTAATGTTTAAGAATTTCAGATAAAAAGTAGAGAGAAAAGAACCAGAACATAGAGGTACAAGAGAACACAATGGAGAGGATATAAACTTTGCAAAATGCAGATAAACATTATTGGTTTTGTGAGAGAGAAGTTGCATAATATAATCTGTCCAAAATTTGGATTTATACTAAGATAGTCAATATTAAATAATCTATGAGTAAAGAAAGAACTCACTGAACCTTCAGAACTCAATATGCAGTAAAAACTTCTTTTGTCATTTTGGTAAGGCTAATAATAGGACATAATTATTGCATCGTATTAAAAATTAGAAAATGCACAATCAATTATAGAAAGTAGGAAAACATAAACAAACTTGATTTGTTTTGAAATCCCTTCAATACCAGAGATATTATAGCTTGAATTTCCCAGGTGGACAAAGATGCTCACAGGTCTTAAATAAATTATATAAAAGTCATAATCACTAGGAAATACAAGATTTTTGTAGGGATTTGGGGGGTACATTATTTCATATTTTTAATATTAATTTAAATTAACAGATTATGTTCCTAAATTTGCATCAGTGGTACAAGACACAGGCATCAATGCTGTTTAATATTGCTTACATACTAAAACTGGTAATGCATAGCATAATTGTAGTGTTATTATACACCCCAAAATAATGAAAAGTTAATATTTGGCTCATTTTCCCAAAATACTTTTCTCAAATAATCTTAATCAGCAATACTTAATTCTATGTTTTTGTTTTTTACTTTTTCCTAGTTTTAAAGTAAACAATCCTATTAAGGGTTGCACTGAAAATCATTTTAAAAATAATCACTTTATTAAGAATATTCAGGCATTCATGAAGTATTGAAATATGGATAATGACTTGAGCATGTCAGTAAAGTGATCATCTTTCCCCAATTAATGCTGATATATTGCAGTTGGGAGCCCTTTTAATGATCACATTACTGGGAAATTATTGCTACTCATATAATTTGTTCTTATAATCATGTATTTATCAAAGAAACAAAAGACATGTCTCCCAAGAGGCTTATTAAAATCCTTATTCTCTTGATTTTTAATTGTTAAAGAAGATAGTTTTTCCATTTTTTTTTCTGAGAGACCAACTGGGTTTTCATTAACAGTAGTATCATGTAAAATTCTGCAATTGTCAAATACATAAATCTCCATTTTTAAAGGGCATAAAATAATATGCCAAAGTGAAGAATCACTTTATAGTACCCTTTTTTTCTATGAAGTCATAAGCAAATCAAATAAAAAAAAATGCTTATAAAACATCTATAGATACAAGGCAGTATAGTAAACACTGAAGTTAAATAGCTTTAAAATGGTAAAGGAAATGTACATAATACTAGGAAACAAGTTATATGTAGATTCTTTCATTTGATTCAGAATTATTTTTACCAATTTTTATGTTTAAATAACTAAATATTATGTCTCTAAATTCATAAATATGTCTAAAATACAGTACACTGAAATACAGTTACTAAAGTACATTTTAGGCACCCGTTCTGAGTTCTAAAGTCCTAGTTCATCCTGTGACTGCTTATGCTGACAAGTTTGACCATCAGATTCAGAATAGATTTCAGATGCTATTGTAGGTTGCTGAAGTAACTAATTCAAAATACCAAAGAATTTGTGACTTCTTGTCCTCAATAACCAAGCTTCTTCTCTGAGGAGTCACTTACTCACTTTCCACATGATATCTTGGGAAGGAGAGTCATACTCTCCTAACCTGAGGATTGAAGGTCTTCATAAATTATTTTGAATAGTTCTGCCTGAAACATTTTTCTCTTCTATCCCATTAATTAATATGCGTACTAGTTTATGGATATTTATTTTTTAGATTCATTTATTTTAATTGGATCATAATTACTTTACAATATTGTGATGGTTTTGCCATACATCAACATGAATTGGCCATAAACAGGCTTGTGTCCTCTCCCTTCTAAATTGTCCCCCAACTCGCTCCTCACCCTACCCCTCCAGGTTATCACAGAGCACCAACTTTTGGTGCCCTGCATTATATATCAAATTCCCACTGGCTGTCTGTTTAACATGTGGTAATGTATATGTTTCACTGCCATTCTCAAAAATCATCCCACCCTCTCCTTCTCCCACTGAGTCCAAAAGTCTCTTCTTTATGTCTGTGTCTCCTTTGCTGCCCTGCACGTGTGTTTATTTTATTCTTGGTGTCATAATACTATTTTAAGATACTTCTCATTATTTCAGCCTTGTTTGAACACTGAGGACTCATTCAGTTAGCAACTGAACTCCTTTTATATAACTCCCTATCACTATGTGTATGTGTCATGTGTATGTATATGTGTTTGGAGGCACTTTCTTACATTCTGGCATTGCAAGATGCTATATACTCAGCTTGTATATTGTCTGCCCTAGTCTTAGAATCAGGTATTTCTACAGGAAGCCCAAGTAGCTTTTATTGGAAGAAGGTAGAGGTAAACAAGATCTGGGTAAGATGTGTTCCTTGCCAAGGAGATGTTTGTTTGTTTTTAACTTTCTCTGCTAACAGAGAAAAATTACATGTGTTTGTACAAACCTGCATATATACACATATCTATAAATATTTCTGTATGTAACCAGCTGTATTTATATTCAGCTAAACTTGAGTTTATTATTATGTCTCTAATCCATCACCACATGCATCATTCTAGCTTCTTTCCCTGCTGATCTGTAAACTCCCACTCCGACAGTGAGAATCTGGCTTCGATCAACTGTCATCTGTTTATTTAATTACCACATGAATAGCAACATTGAAGTCATAAATCATGTTGGCAATATGTATAGCTGATATGATGTAAAGACGTTATTTTACTTCTGTGGTCTTCCTAACATTAACTCATAGCACTAATCTCATCATGATAAAAGAATTAGAGACAGTTGAGGAAACTTCTACCATACCCAAGTACTATACAAAATATCCAAAATTATTTAAAAAAAAAAAAGAGGAAGGTTTAGTAGCTAAGATGAGCCTAAAAAGAGTTGACAACTAAACAGAATATGGTTTTGCAACTGAAATGGAACATTAGATGAAACCTAATAAAATCTAAAATAAACTGTAGGCCTTAGTTTTAATGTATCAACATTGGTTAATTTACTATAACAAATGCACCATAATGACATAAGATGCTAATAACAAGGAAACTGGGAACTCTCTGTACTATATTCTCTGATTTTTTACTAAATCTAAAACTATTATAAATTAAACTTTGATAAAGTGATCTTTAGAAAAGAAATTTTACTGTGTTTCAGAGTATACTCACACAGACATCAGTGAATAATTTGTTGTATATATAAGTATATGAAGAATTATTTAAGTAATACATAAATATATTATTACAAAAAGATGCACTTTTAAAAAACTATTCTTAGTAATAAATCATTTGACAGCTAAATGTTGGCTATGTGCTAGGGTTCATATTTAACTGTTATAAGAGAATTCAAACTAAGAGTAGAGGGTTTACTGCTCAGTTGTTCAGCTGAGTCTGACTCTTTGCAAACCCATTGACTGCAGCACTCCAGGCTTCCCTGTTCACGTTCTCCTGGAGTTTGTTCAGACTCATGTCCATTGAGTAGATGATGCCATCCAACCATCTCATCCTCTGTCAGCATCAGTCTCTTTTCCAGTGAGTCGGTTTTTGTAACAGGTGGCCAAAGTATTGGAGTTTGAGCTTCAGCATCAGTCCTTCCAATGAATACTCAAGGTTAAGTTCCTTTAGGATAGACTGGATTGATCTCCTTGCTGTCTAAGGGAGTCATCAAGAGTCTTCTCCAGCATCACAATGCAAAAGAATCAGTTCCTTGGTGCTCAGTCTTCTTTATACTCCAGCTCTCATATCCATACGTGACTACTGGAAAAACCATAGCCTTGTCTTAGAGGACCTTTGGCAAGATGACTAGATGGCAAAATGATGTCTCTCCTTTTTAATATGCTGCTGGGTTTGTTACAGTTTTTGCTCAAAGGAGCAAGTGTCTTTAATTTTGTGGCTGCAATCACCATCCTCAGTGATTTTGGAGGCCAAGAAAATAAAATCTGTCACTATTTCCATTTTTTCCCCATCTATTTGCCATGAAGTGATGGGTCTGGATGCCATCATCTTAGGTTTTTGAATGTTGAAATTTAAGCCAGTTTTTTCACTCTCTTCTTTCACCTTCATCAAGAGGCTTTTCTGTTTCTCTTCACTTTCTTCCATTAAGGTGGTGTCATTTGTATATCTGAGGTTATTGATATTTCTCCTAGCAATCTTGATTCCAGCTTGAGCTTCAGCCAGCCTGGCATTTCTTTTGGTATACTCTGCATATACGTTAGAAAAGCAGAGTTATAACATATAGCTTTGATGTATTCCTTTCTCAACCANTGGCTGTCTGTTTAACATGTGGTAATGTATATGTTTCACTGCCATTCTCAAAAATCATCCCACCCTCTCCTTCTCCCACTGAGTCCAAAAGTCTCTTCTTTATGTCTGTGTCTCCTTTGCTGCCCTGCACATGTGTTTATTTTATTCTTGGTGTCATAATACTATTTTAAGATACTTCTCATTATTTCAGCCTTGTTTGAACACTGAGGACTCATTCAGTTAGCAACTGAACTCCTTTTATATAACTCCCTATCACTATGTGTATGTGTCATGTGTATGTATATGTGTTTGGAGGCACTTTCTTACATTCTGGCATTGCAAGATGCTATATACTCAGCTTGTATATTGTCTGCCCTAGTCTTAGAATCAGGTATTTCTACAGGAAGCCCAAGTAGCTTTTATTGGAAGAAGGTAGAGGTAAACAAGATCTGGGTAAGATGTGTTCCTTGCCAAGGAGATGTTTGTTTGTTTTTAACTTTCTCTGCTAACAGAGAAAAATTACATGTGTTTGTACAAACCTGCATATATACACATATCTATAAATATTTCTGTATGTAACCAGCTGTATTTATATTCAGCTAAACTTGAGTTTATTATTATGTCTCTAATCCATCACCACATGCATCATTCTAGCTTCTTTCCCTGCTGATCTGTAAACTCCCACTCCGACAGTGAGAATCTGGCTTCGATCAACTGTCATCTGTTTATTTAATTACCACATGAATAGCAACATTGAAGTCATAAATCATGTTGGCAATATGTATAGCTGATATGATGTAAAGACGTTATTTTACTTCTGTGGTCTTCCTAACATTAACTCATAGCACTAATCTCATCATGATAAAAGAATTAGAGACAGTTGAGGAAACTTCTACCATACCCAAATACTATACAAAATATCCAAAATTATTAAAAAAAAAAAAAAGAGGAAGGTTTAGTAGCTAAGATGAGCCTAAAAAGACTTGACAACTAAACAGAATATGGTTTTGCAACTGAAATGGAACATTAGATGAAACCTAATAAAATCTAAAATAAACTGTAGGCCTTAGTTTTAATGTATCAACATTGGTTAATTTACTATAACAAATGCACCATAATGACATAAGATGCTAATAACAAGGAAACTGGGAACTCTCTGTACTATATTCTCTGATTTTTTACTAAATCTAAAACTATTATAAATTAAACTTTGTAAAGTGATCTTTAGAAAAGAAATTTTACTGTGTTTCAGAGTATACTCACACAGACATCAGTGAATAATTTGTTGTATATATAAGTATATGAAGAATTATTTAAGTAATACATAAATATATTATTACAAAAAGATGCACTTTTAAAAAACTATTCTTAGTAATAAATCATTTGACAGCTAAATGTTGGCTATGTGCTAGGGTTCATATTTAACTGTTATAAGAGAATTCAAACTAAGAGTAGAGGGTTTACTGCTCAGTTGTTCAGCTGAGTCTGACTCTTTGCAAACCCATTGACTGCAGCACTCCAGGCTTCCCTGTTCACGTTCTCCTGGAGTTTGTTCAGACTCATGTCCATTGAGTAGATGATGCCATCCAACCATCTCATCCTCTGTCAGCATCAGTCTCTTTTCCAGTGAGTCGGTTTTTGTAACAGGTGGCCAAAGTATTGGAGTTTGAGCTTCAGCATCAGTCCTTCCAATGAATACTCAAGGTTAAGTTCCTTTAGGATAGACTGGATTGATCTCCTTGCTGTCTAAGGGAGTCATCAAGAGTCTTCTCCAGCATCACAATGCAAAAGAATCAGTTCCTTGGTGCTCAGTCTTCTTTATACTCCAGCTCTCATATCCATACGTGACTACTGGAAAAACCATAGCCTTGTCTTAGAGGACCTTTGGCAAGATGACTAGATGGCAAAATGATGTCTCTCCTTTTTAATATGCTGCTGGGTTTGTTACAGTTTTTGCTCAAAGGAGCAAGTGTCTTTAATTTTGTGGCTGCAATCACCATCCTCAGTGATTTTGGAGGCCAAGAAAATAAAATCTGTCACTATTTCCATTTTTTCCCCATCTATTTGCCATGAAGTGATGGGTCTGGATGCCATCATCTTAGGTTTTTGAATGTTGAAATTTAAGCCAGTTTTTTCACTCTCTTCTTTCACCTTCATCAAGAGGCTTTTCTGTTTCTCTTCACTTTCTTCCATTAAGGTGGTGTCATTTGTATATCTGAGGTTATTGATATTTCTCCTAGCAATCTTGATTCCAGCTTGAGCTTCAGCCAGCCTGGCATTTCTTTTGGTATACTCTGCATATACGTTAGAAAAGCAGAGTTATAACATATAGCTTTGATGTATTCCTTTCTCAACCAGTCTCTTGCTCCAACTCTGGTTCTAATTGTTGCTTATTGACCTGCATACAGGTTTCTCATGAGTCATGGGAGGTGATCTGGTATTCCTTACTCTTTAGGCATTTTATACCATTTGTTGTGATCCACACAGTCAAAGGCTTTAGCCTAATCAATGAAGCAGAAGTAGATGCTTTTCTAGAATTCCCTTGCTTTTTCTATGATTCAAAAAATCCAAAGTTTTAAATGTATGAAAATAATGTATTTTGACACTATATAAAACATTTAAGTAAATTCCAGTTTAAGTTCCATTATGATCAAGGACAACATGACAGTGTGAGTCAAATGTTTTAGCAGCCTGGTGCAGATATCAAATTATACTCATAACATATATGTATAGTTATCTATGCTGTATAACAAATTATCACAGATCTTGCAGTGTGACTAACATGCTTATTATCTCATGGTTTCTATTGGTCAGGAGCCTGACCAGAGTTTAGCTGAGTCCTCCACTCAACATCTTCCAATGATGCAATCAAGTTACTGACTGGGATTTGTTTCTTTCTAGAATAGAGTGTTATAGTGTTTTCTTCCAAGCTCCAAGGTTGTTGGAAGATTGCAGTTCTTTGCAGTTGTGGGACTGAGCTCTCTAACTTCTTGCTATCAGTCAGAAGTCCCTTTCAGTTCCTAGAGTCCTTGTGCATTTCTTATTATAATGACCATCTCATAGGTTTTTGTACAATGTGGCAGTTACTTCTTCAAAGCCAGCGAAAGGATATTTCTCTTCATTAAAGGCACAGTGGTTTTTTTTAAAGGCTTTCAACACATGTTATGCTTTCTCTCAATGCATTTTAACCACATCAGTCATAAGGCCTATTTGTCCCAGTACTGTAGATCTTAATATTAATCACTCAGTTAAGGTGATAACCTCAGCTTCATCCACTGTGAAATTATCATTTTCCACATTGTAATCAATAAGTATATCGTGGTACTATACTTTGAGACTATTACAGTTTGCTAATAATCATAAAGCTTTCAAATGCTCATTAAGCATCCATTGATGATTCTTGTGCAAGTCATTTATTATTTTATGATTATCAAATGACAATTTTTATAATTGTACCACCCCTTCTACATATTTTAGTACATTTCAGTACAGAAATATACATTTCCACAACACGGAAAAACTTTTCCTTCTTACTTATTTGTTGTATTTATTAATTTATTTTTATCAAATGGATTCATGTATTCTTATTGTGTTCACTGTATTATAATTACCTTCTTATGTTATGTATTTGATGCTTAAATTGTCAGAAATTGTCCATATGGACTCCTTCATGCACTCCTCCCATCCACTCCTTCATGGACTACATTATGCACTCCTTCTTTCCATTATTGACTCTTGAGTTCTTTTGAAATATCTCCATCATTGTTTAAGCATTTCCTAACTTGTTAGTACACAAAAGTACTCTAGGCTGTTCTAGATTTAACTAAAACTCATAAATCTTTTAAATGCTCATTAAAGGTCCATTGATGATTCTTACCTAAGTCAATTATTATATTTATGATTGTCAAATAACCATTTTTATAATTCTACCATCCTTTTTACACGTTTCATTTGTCTTTCTACCATAGTATTTGTGTTAGTTGTTCAGTCATGTCTGACTCTTCATGACCCTATGAACTGGAACCCGCCAGACTCCTCTGTCCATGGAGTTTTCCATGCAAGAATATTGGAGTGGGTTACCATAGACAGATTTAGTCCTGGAATCAGCATTTCATGAAGGATCCCTAACTCCTTTTAGTAGAAGCTTGCATATAAAAACCAAAATCTGTACACTGTTCTGGGTGCTACTTCAAAGGACAGGGTTATAAAATAAATGAATAAATGAATATATAAACATCTCTTCTATTTCAATATCTAATTATTGATCATCTGCCAATTCCAAATCTGCCACCAACAATCTGGATAAGTAAGCTTTTATTAGAGTCTCACCCCTCCCTACTTCTGGAGGACCAGTTTCAGAGTCCCCTGGGAAACTCCCAAGGAGCTGTCTAACTAACAGTAACAAATCAGGATCTCACAAGATACCAATGTATTTATTCCCCATAGAATAAACAGAAAATATTTTAAGAATGTCTATCACATAAAAATAAGAAAGTAAAACAAGGTACATGATTTGTGTTTAGCCTCAAAACATATAGTTCAATAATTGTTAGGCTTTCTTCCTCCTTTTTTTAGTTATATCATTTTTTGAAACTTAAATTCATGTATTTCCATTTATTTTTATATTAGTGTATTTTCTTTATTCTTTTTGGTTTTTCAGTCTATTATTTTTAAGATATGTGAAAGAGTAACACATTTTTTAAAGCCATAATTGTATTAAAAATATATTCATAGAAATGTCCTTCTCAGTCCCTGTAGTGTATGTTCTTTCTAATTTGTATACCTCCATCTCAACAAGAGTAACTAGTATTATTGGTTTCTGGTTCATCCTTTCTGTGTTTATCTCTTTATGCAGAAGAAAGCAAACATATATGTGTTTTATTTTCCCTTCCTTTTCCACAAAACATATTATTTCTTTGTGTATATAGATATTCTTTTCTATTTTCTTAAAAATCATTCTACATCAGATCTTAAAGAATTTTTTCATTGCATTTTAAAACTGCATGACTATTTTGTGGATATACCAGTTTATTACTCACCCCTCTATGTATGGAATATTTACACAGATTCTGGTATCTTATAAAGACAAGAAGTGCTGGAATTTATATATATACATTTATTTATTTTTGTACTACTGGGGGTATATTTTCAGCATACATCTAAGAAGGAGAATTATCGTGTTCATAAGATACATACTTATGTTGTTTGGTTATGTTTTGTCAAATTCTTCTCCATAAGGGAGAAGATTGGAATTTGCAGCAGAAATGTATGAGTACCAGTTTCCCCACAGCTGTATTAATGAATTCATAGCATTTCGGAATTGGCAAAAAAAAAAAAAAAAATTGAAGATAACGTATTATAGCATCTTTATTTTGCAGTCAAGAAAAAAAAAATGTTCTATGTTGGGCAACCCTTGATTAATTTTATTATGACAAATAGTATCCTAACATTTTGGGTTAAAGAAAGATAAGTATGGCATACACTGAAAGTTCCTGGGCGCATAGTTGTAAAACCTAATTCTGTTTCTTCATTGATAAAATTAGTAAAAATTCTGTTTCTTGAACATTCATATATATATAATGATAAGTAATGTTTTGTTCAGCTTTGATGTCCATAATGTGGAGAAGGTTATCTACTCTAAGTTTAAAAAATATATATATTATGTGATATAATCTCAAAATAAGTAGGCTTTTTTAAAATAAGATTTTCCTAAATTTCCTAAAGATTTATTGTTTTCAAAAATATATTTTATATTATTTAAAATCATGTTTTTGAAAAAGATACACAACATATGAAAGAAAACATCACTTTCCTTTTGGATGGGGAAAAATAGATTTTATTTCACAAGGATTCCATGTAAGCTATATATTTTGTAACTCTATTAATTCCAATAATACCTTATCAAATTCTGCTCTTCAATTTTTCCACATAGATTTATAGGCTCAGAGATTATACACAATCTTTAAGCACAATCAATGTACTCTTCTCTGCAAAATAAGCCTGCATGCCCAAGTTCCTTTCCTGAATGCTTCTGCAAGCACATTACAAACTGTCTTCTGCTATACATTACTATTAACAAATGAAATATTGATGTAGTTTGGATATACTCATTACTGTAGCCGACACTCTAGATTTATTCCATGATATGCATATAATTCAGCTTTATAAACACACAATCCTGATTTATTTGGCTACTTGGAATCACAAAAGTCTTCATAAGGATTCTTTTTTTTTCTCTAATGTAACATCTGAAGCATTACATTCTCATCCCTGCTATAAATGCAATCTATATGTCACCCTTAATTTTACATACACTTTAGGCCATGATTTAACTTTTTACATGGTAAGAAGCACAGATCTAGTCTTACTTACTTGATATTTGATGATTGAAAAATGAAAATTTCTGATCAAAAAGTTAACTAGAAATTATTATTACTGTGTTTAGTCTGTTTTCTGGTTTAATAAATAAGGCTATTAGTATGTTATTTGAACTCCTAAACTGGACATTTCAAGGGCCCTATCACATAACTAAAGCAATATCCATTAAATTAAGAGAATCTCCATATAATGATACAAATTCTAGTATCTAAGTTCTTTGTTGCATCTTGTTTATTCTGTGAGCTAAGAATACCATTTTATATGTTTTTTAAAACAACTGAATTCCTTAAAAAAATGAAATTTTCACATAATATGAAAAGTGACATGCTAGTTGCTCACTCTTCTCTGACTCTTTGTGACCCCGTGGACTGTTGTCTGCCAGACTCCTCTGTTCATGGAATTCTCCAGGCAAGAATATCAGATTGGCTTGCCATTTCCTTCTCCAGAGGAATCTTTCAAACCCAGGGATCAAACCAGCGTCTCTTGCATCGCCTGCACTGGCAGACGGATTCTTTACCATGAGCCACCAGGCAAGCCCTCATATGATGCAACACATTGTTTAAGAATTTTGATCTATTAATATTATAAGTGCATTCAAGCATTGTTTGATATAATTATTTCTTTAATATGCTATTTCTCTCTTTATTATTTTGCTTCTTCCTTCTTTTCTGAATTTGATCACTTTCCTACAAAGCTAGTGCAAGCACATGCACTGATGGAAGTATCATTATTTTAGATTTTAAGAATTACATTTGTTTTTCAAAGTAAAGCTTTATGCACATTGTAGTTTCTAGGGCTTAATTCTTAAAGATTATTTAAAGTTAAAATATCCATTACATAATGAAAAATTGTCATATAATAAATATATTTTGATCTTAAACTATCATCAGGAAAAATAAAATATTTTAAATTTATCTAAAACATTCATGAATAGTTTACAAAAACACATTCATATATTCATATATATGTACATACATGTATAATATTATGTTATATATGTTATATACTAAGATATTAAGAATAAAATGACCACTAAATTTTTCACAGGAAAACACAATAATTTAGGTGCAGATACATCTTTCCATGATAAAAAGAGTTACTATATAACATTGCTTAAAGGAATGTGCTACATTAAGTTTTATCTGTTCAAAGTTAGATGGAATTTATTTTAGTTTAATTAAAATCATTATAGTTGCATCACAAGACTATTCTACTTATTTGCTTATATTCATTTATTTGCAATGCCATAACTAAAAGGAAATAGATTTCCTTTAAATGCATAAATATATATATATATATATATATACACACAAAAACATATATCACAAAAAATTGTGTGTGTGTGTGTGTGTTTAATTTTGCTGTGCTTGGTTTGTTTCTATCATACAACCTCTGGAACTTAACTATTAGGAATTCATTCTCAGTGCTTACCTTATATTGAATGACTTTATCACAAAATGAAACATGCTGGATAAAATTATCCAATGTACATGTCCAGAGCACCAAATATTTTTTGATCTTTTGCTATTAAAATAAGAAAAGATATGAGAGAAAACACCAATCATTTTATTTTTCTCCAATTTAAAGTTATTGAATATTGCTTCATAAATTGATATACTAGTGTTTGCTTTAAAAGATTTAAGTGCAAAGATTAAGATTCTATTAAGAAAAGTATCCTAAATTTAGAAGAAATTGTGTTACTGTTTTTGAAGTATAAAGCTGATTTCAAACCATATTACAATGCCATAGTGACCAAAACAGTATGGTACTGGTATGAAAACAGACATTTAGATCAATGGAGCAGAACTGAAAGCCCAGAAATAAACCCAAGTCAAATGATATTTGACAAGAGACTCAAGAATATTTAATGGAGAAAAGACAGTCTCTTCAATAAATGGTTTTGGGAAAATTCAATATTCACATGCAAAAAAAAAATTAAACTAGATCTTTATCTCATAGTACTCATGAAAATTAGACCAAATGTATTAAAGACTTAAATGTAAGATCTAAACCATAAAATTCTTAGATGAAAACATAACTTTATCTTTTCTTTTTTAAAATTCCAGTCTTGGCAATGATTTTTAGATGTAACACTGAAAGCACAAGTAACAAAATAAAAAATAAACAAGTGAGCTTACAGCAAACTAAAAATCTTCTGTACAGCATGGCCAATGAAAAACAAAATGAAAAGGCAACCTATAGATGGTGAGAACATATTTGCAAACTACACATCTCATAGGGTTATCTGATATCCAAAATATATAAGAAACTCATACAACTCAAGAATAGGAAAAAAAATCACAATAAAAAACTAATTCACTTAAAAAATGACCAAAATACTCAAAATAGACACTTTTTTCCAAAGAAAATATTCGATGGCCATGTATATGAAAAGGTGCTCAACATCACCAACCAGCAGGAAATTGTATATATAAACTGAAATAAGATATCACCTCATATCTGTCAGAATGTCTATCATCAAAAAGATGGGATAACAAATGCTGGTAAGGATATAGAGAAAAGTGAACATTTGTGCACTAATTTGGAATATAAATTAGTATTGCCACTTTGGAGACACGGTGTAGATTCTTCAGAAAATTAAAAATAAGACTATTTGATGATCCTGAAATTCCAATTCTTAGTATATATATGAAGAAAACAAGATCACTATCCTGATGAGATACTGAATTAGTATATACACTGCAGCATTATTTACAATAACCAGGACACGGGAATACTAAGTATCCACCAATGGATATATATAAATAGATTTTAAAGTGATATACGCATGTATATGGGAAGTTCATGTGGCTCAGTGGTAAAGAATCCTCTTGCCAATGCAGGAGATGCAGGAGACGCAGATTCAGTCCCTGGGTCCAGAAGATTCCCTTGAATAGGAAGTGACAACCCACTCCAGTATTCTTGCTTGAAAAATTCCATTGATTAAAAAGCCTCGTAGGCTACAGTCTGTGAGGTCACAAAGAGTTGGACATGATATAGTGACTGAGCACATATGCGTGTGTATATGCACATATATGTACATACGTATACTCTGTTTCTTCAGCTTTATATGTGTGTATAAATATATATATATCACATTTTTTATTCATTTGCTCATTAATGAACACTTAGTATCATCTTATACACACAGACTACACACACACACACACACACACGAAAGCAAATGTACCAGAATATTATTCACCCATCAAAAAGGGAATTCCTGCTATTTGTAACAACAAATGGATGGACTAAGAGGACATTATGATAAGTCAAATAAGTCAAAGAAATATAAATATCAAATGATCTCACTTATATGTGGAATCTAAGAAAAATACAAACATAAACTCATAAACACTGTGACCAGATTTATGATTACAGAGGGGGTGGGAGGAGGTGAGAGATGCAGGAATTTGATAAAGTTGGTCAAAAGATATATATTTTCAGATATAAGATAAATAAGTTCTGGGATGTAATACTCAGCAATAACATATTGTATATTTGAAAGATGCTAAGAGACTAAATCATAACAGTTCTCATTGGAAAGAACAAAAAATTATAACTATGTGAGATGATAATATTAATTAAACTTACTGCGATAATCATTTTGCAATATATACATATATTAACTCTTTATGATGTACACTTTAAGCTTTTACAATATATTTCAGTAAAATTGGAAGAGAATAAAGTGAAAGCCACAATTTTGCTTAATTTCTCTATTCCATATATGTGTTTTAACACATTAATAATATTTCTAAAACAGCACAAGCTTGAATGTAATTTAAAATACATAATAAAATG
>SJYA01000065.1:1814093-1835636 GCA_006410615.1 Neotragus moschatus | reverse complement strand
ATTATATAATATATCATATATTATTTAATAATCAGATATATTGATTTTAGAATAGAATATATTTTTTAAACAAAATGCAATGCTAAATACTCTTGATTTCATAATACTTACATGTCCAAATTAATTCGACTTATATTTAGGTTTTAGGAAAATATCTAGAAAACTTTAAAAGGTAAAAAAAAATTCTTTATAATTCCAAATTTATATCGATTTACTTTTGAAATACAATAATGCTTGGGGTTATTATTAAGCTTTTTCTTTTATAAGATATGTTTTCATTTGCCCCCCCCCTTTGAACAGTATATTCAATATTGAGTCTATTTAGTACTTATTAAAGTAATGATTTCACAGCCTTCATAATCATTAGTATTGTTAAGTCAGAGGCTTGCTTAAGAAATTATCCATTGTGAAAAAAATATTATCCATTGTGATTATGAATTTAGAAATGTAGAAACACATTTCTCATTACATTTCCTCAAAACAAAGCCATTTCTTTTATTGCAGAAATAAATTCAGGCAGTCAACATTGCAACAAAGGTCATTTGAGTGTCAGCTTTATTGTGACAGAACTGCCGGAGGCACTCAGTTTAGTTAAGATCAGTTGCTCAGTCATGTCAGACTCTTTACGACTCCATGAATTGCAGCACGCCAGCCTTCCCTGTCCATCACCAACTCCTGGAGTCCACCCAAACCCATATCCATTGAGTCGGTGATATCATCCAGCCATCATATCCTCTGTCGTCCCCTTCTCCTCCTGCCCTCAATCTTTCCCACCATCAGGGTCTTTTGCAATGAGTCAGCTCTTTGCATTAGCTGGCCAAAGTATTGGAGTTTCAGCTTCAACATAAGTTTCTCCAGTGAACATCCAGGACTGATCTCCTTTAGGATGGACTGGTTGGATGTTCTTGCAGTCCAAGGGACTTACAAGAGTCTTCTTTAACACCACAGTTCAGAAGCATCAATTCTTCCGCACTCAGCTTTCTTTTTCTTTTTTTTTTTTTAATTTTTATTTTGTAGTTTGTTTTGCTTTACAATACTGTACTTATTTTGCCATACATTGACATAAATCAGCCATAAGTGTACNTGCACTGAGGTGACATAGAGGGATGGTATGGGGAGGCAGGAGGGAGGGGGGTTCAGGATGGGGAGCACGAGTATACCTGTGGTGGATTCATGTTGATGTATGGCAAAACCAATACAATATTGTAAAGTAATTAACCTCCAATTAAAATAAATTTATATTAAAAAAATTTAAAAATAGAAACAAAACACAAAAAAAGAGGTGGCAAGAATATACAGAACAACTATGCAAGAGATCTTAATGACCCAGATAACCACAATGGTGTAATCACTCACTTAGAAGAAGAAATCTTGGAATGGGAAGTCAAGTGGGCCTTTGGAAACATCACTACAAACAAAGCTAGTAGAAGGAATGGAGTTCTAGTAAAGCTATTTCAAATCCTAAAATATAATGCTGTTAAAGTGCTGCACTCAATATGTACGCTGTTCAGTTCAGGCTCAGTCATGTTTTACTCTCCCATGGACTGCAGCAGTCCAAGCTTCCCTGTCCATTGCCAACTCCGGGAGTTTACTCAAACCCATGCCCATTGATTCGGTGTCATCCAATCATCTCATCCTCTGTCATCCCCTTCTCCCACTTTCAATCTTTCCCAGCATCAGAGTCTTTTCAAATGAGTCAGCTCTTTGCACCAGGTGGCCAAAGTATTGGAATTTCAGCTTCAACATCAGTTCTTCCAATGAATATTCAGGACTGATTTCCTTTAGGATAAACTGGTTAGATCTCCTTGCTGTCCGAGGGACTCTCAAGAGTCTTTTCTAACACCACAGTTCAAAAGCATCAATTCTTCAGTGCTCAGCTTTCTTTATAGTCCAACTCTCACATCCATACATGACTACTGGAAAAAACACAGCTTTGACTAGATAGACCTTTGGTAATTAAAAAAAAAAAAAAGAAAAAGAAAGAAAAAACACTCAATATGCCAGCAAATTTGGAAAATTCAGCGTGGCCACAGGACTGGAAAAAGTCAGTTTTCATTCCAATACTAAAGAAGGAAAGTACCAAAGAATGTTCAAACTACCAGACCATTGCACTCATTTTACATAATAGCAAAGTAATACTCAAAATTGTCTGAACTAGACTTCAGCAGTGCATGAACCAAGAACTACCAGATATTCAAGTGGAATTTAGAAAATGCAGAGAAACCAGAGATTCAAAATGCCAGAATACACTGGATCAAAGAAAAGCAAGAGAATTCCAAAAAACTCTACTTTCAATTCATTGACTAAGCTAAAACCTTTGACTATGTGGATCACAACAAGCTGTGGAAAACTCATAAAGAGATGGGAATACTAGACCACCTTACCTGCATCCTGAGAAATCTGTATGAAAATCAAAAGAAATGGTTAGAACTGGATTGCAACAATGGACTGATTCCAAATTGGGAAAGGAGTAGGTCAAGGCTGTATATTGTCACCCTGCTTATTTAACATATATGCAGACTACACCATGTGACATGCTGGGCTGGATGAAGCACAAGCTGAAATCAAGATTGCTGGGAGAAATATCAATAACCTCAGATATCCAGCTGACACCACCCTTATGGCAGAAAGTAAAGAGGAACTAAATAGTCTCTTGATGAAAGTGAAAAAGTCAGCTTGAAACTCAACATTCAGAAAACTAAGATCATGGCATCCGGACCCATTACTTCATGGCGAATAGATGGGGAAACAATGGAAACAGTGACAGACTTTATTTTCTTGGGCTCTAAAATCACTGCAGACAGTAACTGCAGCCATGAAATTAAAAGACGCTTGCTCCTTGGAAGAAAAGTTATGACCAACCTAGACAGCATATTAAAAAGGAGAGACATTACTTCGCATACAAATGTCCGTCTAGTCAAAGCTATGGTTTTTCCAGTAGTCATGTATGGATGAGTGTGAGAGTTCAGCCATAATGAAGGCTGAGCACCAAAGAGTTGATGCTTTGAACTGTGGTATTGGAGAAGACTCTTGAGAGTGCCTTGGACCTCAAGATCAACGCAGTCAATCCTAAATGAAATTAAACCTGAATATTCATTGGAAGGACTGACTGATGTTGAAGCTGAAGCTACAAAACTCTGGCCATCTGATTCAAAGAGCCGACTCACTGGAAAAGACCCTGATGGTGGGAAAGATTGAGGGCAGGAGAAGAAGGGGTAACAGAGGATGAGATGGTTGGATGACATCACTGACTCAATGGAAATGAGTTTGAGCAAGCTTCAAGAGATGGTGAAGGACAGGTAAGCCTGGTGTGCTGTAGTCCATGAGGTTCCAAAAAGTTGGATGTGATTGAGCAACTGAACAACTTGCACTCATGGATTTCATAATAATTGATAGTTTTATTCCTCCTTTTAAAGGGACTAAAGTATTTATTTCATTTGTTACTGATTTTTTCATTGCTAATTCCAACTTTAACCTCCTTGAATTGAAGAATTAAAAAATGACTGAAAATTTTTTCAGTGTAGATGTATATACCTTAAATAATACCTTCTCAGTGTGTATAATACATATGTGAGATACATTTTTAAAATGTTTCCTACATCTGTATTAGTACATATATAATAAATTTTATACAAGCATACTGTACTTTTTGAAAAGTATGAAAAATACACACTAGTCACATGGTTATTATCAGTTGTTACTGTTGTTGAGTCACTCAGTCGTGTCTGACACATACTCAGGTGTGCCCATATACTGTAGGACACCAGGCTTCCTTGTCTTTCACTGTCTCCCAGAGTTTGCTCAAACTCATGTCCATTGAATCTGTGATGCTATCCAACCATCTCCTGCTCTGTCTTCCCCTTCTCCTCCTGCCCTCAATCTTTCCCAGCATCAGGGTCTTTTCCAACCAGGTGGCCAAAGTATTGGAATTTCAGCTTTAGCATCAGTCCTTCCAGTGAATATTCGGGGTTGATTTCCTTTAGGATTGACGGGTTTGATCTCCTTGCTGCCCGAAGGACTCTCAAGAATCCTCTCCAGCACCACAGTTCAAAAGCATTGTCAAAGATAATTTGCAATATTATCTCTATCTATTAAGTTTTGTATGAAAAAAAAAATCTTTCTTGGAATTCATCATACAGAAAAATATAAAGATGTAAGCCGAAAGTTTGTATGTAAAGATAGTCATATAATTATTAGTAGCATAATGGAAACAGTCTAAATTCCCATTTATAGGGAACTAGTTACTTAATTAATGTTATATATATATATGTGTGTATATAGATATAAACTGAAAATTATTTATACAGATATTTACAAAAACTGATATGCTCATATAAGAAATATATGCGTCTTGTTATTATAAGAGAAAGAATAACTAAGGATATTTCTCATCTTTCTAAAATCATATGGTTTGGAAATTCAGTTCATTTCAATTCAGTCACTCAGTCGTGTTCAACTCTCTGAATCACAGCACGCCAGGCCTCCCTGCCCATCACCAACTCTGCGTCCATCAAGTCAGTGATGCCATCCAGACATCTCATCCTCTGCCGTCCCCTTCTTCTCCTGCCCCCAATTTGTTACATTTATATATCTTATAGGCAGCAAGCATAAGTTTTTAAATTCAGTTGCTATAATGACAAAGAATTAAATATACCTAAAGGACCTACTGAACTAAATCAGTTTTTAGAAATTTGTTTACTTTAGTACTCTTGTTTCTATAACAAGAATACTCATTTCTCTTAAAAAAAAAAGCACTAATAACTTGAATTTGACTATAATAAAAGCAGGGAGGAAGGTGGAAGAACTATAAAGATAAAACACCACTGTTTATATCAATTGTGGTTCAAATAGAATTATTATTTGTTCACATAATCTTTTTTACTATTTTATTTTAATAAATTTTAGTATTATGACAGTAAAAATTATTAAGCCAGTAATTCAGTTAATCCAGAAACTTGATTAAGTAAATTAATAAATATACAGAAAATTTATTTATTGAACACAAAATCATCAAATATTTCAGATAGAATGCTCTGAGAACAAGTGAAATATATCGAATCTGTACTATATGGTCATGGTTGTTTTTTATATTTATACCTATTCTAAAAAGAATAGAAACAAAGAAAAAGAAAACAGATTTATCTTTAGTTATGAGTCTGGTTTCAAATAATCAATTTTTAAAATAATTTTTATCTTATTTAATTAACACCTATCCTTGTTACCATGGTAACATGAATATTAACTTACAGTTTGCATAGTTTATAATCTAAGAAAGTGTTCATAGCTGCTCTCACACTCTAAACAGAATACAATTGTGTTTATAGATACCTTTGTTTCCAAGACAACATGATATGCACTCATGCGACTCTATGGAAACCAAAAAGATTGCTATTGGTGTTCAACACTTGTGATAGCCAAATTCTGTTGGGTTCTCAATATAAATGCTAATGAAAGGAGGGTGGGCAGCTCCCCATCTCCATGTTTCAAAATAATGCATCTAACCTCCAAATTGCTTTGTTTCCCCTGGATAAAAGTTTTGTATAGACACAACATTATATTATTATTTATACCATACACAAAATATGACTATATTTTAGTGCCAAAGCATCTAAATGTTTATCAAAGGAAGCACTGTTTTTCTCTATCCCTAATTTACTAAGGTTTTCCTGTACAAAACCATACTTTTGAAACAATTCTTTCAAAAAATCTATACCAAAGACTTAACAGATATATTATTTATTCTGAATTGCCACATTGCATACTTTAAAATGACATTGCCCATCATTTCTATGTCCGGTGACTCCATTTAGCAAAGTTCAACCCATATCATAAGTAGATACTGAAAATCTTCCAATAAAATGGGCAAAGTGGTAGGAAAGTTATCTAATAAACCATCTTCTAATTCACCTTAAAATGTTCACAAAGGTATATATATACCTGTCAGAAATCTAAAAATATAAAATAATAAACATAAGACATGTTTTAGAATTTGGACTTCCCATATGGCTAACCTGGTAAAGAATCCACCTGCAATGCAGGAGACCTGGGTTTGATCCCTGGGTTGGGAAGATCCCCCAGAGAAGGGAACGGCTACACACTCCAGTATTCTGGCCTGGATAATTTCATGGGCTGTATAGACAGTTTTCTCCTGTCTGCGTGAGAACTGATATGGAAAAGCATGGTCACTAATAAAGAAGTATATGGAGTATTCAGACTTCATATAACATTTTCCCAAATTAAGAGCCATAGGATTTGAGTAAAGCAGGCAAGTATTGGCTTTATTGAATGTGTTCAAATGAGAAGAGTCTCGATCCATTCCTTCATATTTCCTAACACAGTGTTCAACAAACAAGTTAAAGAAGGGTATGAATTTCAATACAGAAATAGCTATAGAATTTACAAAAAAAAACTTATGAAAACAGTAAATAAATAGCTTCCACATCTATAAATGCAGAGAATGTTCACTCTACTCAAATTAATGATGAGATAATAGTGTCAACCCAAGTACCAATGACAATGGGTTATTTTGCTGAGGGATATTAGAGATAGTGATCAAAGCATCTCAAATAGTCTAATTGGCAAAAGAAGTTTGTCTTTCAAGACAGGAATAAGTTATTGTCATTTGAGCATCTATTAGGTTAATAACTAATCTGAAATTGTTTGGGATTGTTGCCTATAGTGAAGGAACAATTGCTTACTATATAGAAACAATATCCATTTCTAGTTGGTATGCAGATCATGCCCTTAACATGCTGAATGAATGAATAACTGATTCTAAAGAATCAAATTAAAGGCTTACTGGACAAATTATCCATAATATCATTAAAGTGTCAATGATTTTTACCTCTATTTGTCTTATTAGGTCTTTATATATTTTTAAAGGATAAGGTAAAACTAGATTTAACAGCCTTGATTAAATAATCTTCCCATCTAGTCATCACATTTAGTGAATTGCAATGTGAAATTCAAATATGGTTGATTTGACATAACTAAAATATTATATCAAGAAGCATCACTTCATAATTTCTATTTAATAAGAGAATAAAGGCCCACTAGAGTACTGAAATATGAAATGTTGTCTGAATTCTAGAGAAATTTCACTAGAAATTGTGAAAATGGAACTAAACAATAAAACAATCTTTAATCTATAAGTATAATCTATAGATGTTCAAGCTGGTTTTAGAAAACGCAGAGGAACCCGAAATCAAACTGCCAACATCCGCTGGATCATGGAAAAAGCAAGAGAGTTCCAGAAAAACATCTATTTCTGCTTTATTGACTATGCCAAAGCCTTTGACTGTGTGGATCACAATAAACTGTGGAAAATTCTGAGAGAGATGGGAATATCAGACCACCTGACCTGCCTCTTNAAAAAAAAAAAAAAAAGACCTTAAGAGATTGGAAAGTACATTTACTTCTTTGGAAGATAGGAGGAAAATTTTTAAGTGGGAATATTGTTCCTTGTTACAAAAGAAAAATACTGATCACATGCACATTTTAGTTCTCGAGAGATGAAGATTAAAGGGAAGTATATGAAAGCTGGCAAAAATGTACAGTCATGTCTTTTAATTCTCTTCAGAATAGCTCTGAAGTCAAAGAACTTGTAAATTACTAATATCCACATCCTATAATTCAAACTCGAAGTAAGATTTTTCAATATTTTACTTAGGATTTAGTATCACAAAGCTATAGAAAATAAACAGATTTTCGGATAGGGTCTATTTTTCCAATATTTCCTAACTGACATATTAGAAAAATGAGTTTATTGATCACAGAGATAAACAAACCTATCTTTGGGTTTACTTGTTCTAAGAAATAAAAGGTGCTGTCTTGAGGTAAAGAGATTTATAGTAACATGTTATTAGCATTTTGTTTTTTACTTTTATTGTGTGCTTTTTTCCCCTTAACTTTTGGGTGCATTTAAGATTACAACCCTGCTTATAAATCAGTCAAGCAGTATTTATTGACTGCTCGCTCTTTGGTTGCTAGTTTAATCATTCAGCTCCACATTCAATCATATCTATAATTTATCATCACATCTAATATTCCATGTCTGTATGAGGAAATGCAGGACATATTTTGTGATAGAATTTCATTTTTAATCCCATGAGCAGTACCACAAAAATTATAATATACTTGCAAATATAGTAAAATGTGATTTTAAAATTCTGAGTGATTTATTTTTAATTTTCTTATTGAAAAGATTCATGAAATAGTCTCATTTAGGATTTGTTTTCTGAATAACATGAAGCCTAACTTTCACAGTAAGGATGATTTCAGGAAATTGGTAAATTAAAAATGCCTACCTTGCACCTATATTACATTGGACACTCATTTAACTAGACTTGTTTTATTTTAGTTTTTTTAATATTAAGTATTTGTTGTTGGGCTTCCCAGGTGGCAAAGTGGTAAAGAGTCCATCTGCCAAAACAGGAGATACAAGAGACATGGGTTTGATCCCTGGACTGGCAAGATTCCCTGAAAGAGGAAATGACATTTTCTTCCTATGGACAGAGGAGCCTGGTGGGCTACAGTCCATGAGGTCGCAAAGAGCTGGACATGACTGAGCATACACACACACAACCATTTGTTGTAATATTTTGATGACTGACAAGCCTTTATCAAATTCTACATACTAACAGACACATGCACCTACGATTTTATCTGTTTCAATATATCAAAAACTGACTAAGAAGACTTTTTTAAAGTACATAATGGAGTAAAAAAGGCTATGTTTAATATTCACTGTAAACAATGAGAAAGTTAACAGAATGGATATAACAATAGCTTTCAAATATTGAGCAACAGCAGAACACAACAGTGAGCCCAATGACCAGCCCAACCTAATACACTGATAGAGTATTTGGAGGAGAGAGCAGGGAAGGAAAACATTAAAGAACCTAGAGACCTTGCTGAGTTGAAAGAATGAAGATTGTGGGTAGGGGAGAGAGGTGATTTAATGCAACTAGAAGTTGCAGGACAGAGTTCAGTAAAGGAAGAAGATATTTATAGAAAGAGCTCCAAATGTTTGTTTGCTTTATTTAAATAAATTTCTTTGCTGAATGCTCAACTATAGTGAGAATCTCAATAATGGCAAATAATTATAAGGAAGTTGTAAGATGAGCAAAACCTAGAGTTTGCCCAAAAGAAGGAGACATTCAAACTTCAATCAAACAGATTTGAGAACTTTTAGAAAGCAAACAGGATATATGTTAGAAACCACAAAGGGATAAGAGCTTAGTAGTGGAACCGAAATACCCTTGAAGGGAAGGCTAATCTAGACCTTCTACTGAAATACGTAAAAATAAGCTTTAAAGTAGTCAAAGTGATAAACAAGTAACTGCATGCTAAAACAAAGCCTCATGCTCTTTAAAAGACATAACTAAACCGAAGGAGTTAACTTTTAAGATTTACAGTCGTCATCTTACCAAAATTGTTAGATGTGTAAGGTGGCAGAAAAAGCTGACTTGCAATTAAATATTTAAGGATTACATATTTTCTTAGGAAAATTTTTTTTCTACGTTCTCATTAATTATTACACTGTAAGCAATTTTTGTTTAATGGTTCTTTTTGTTTTTGTTTTTTTTTTTTGCCTGCAGTAATGTTCATCTTCATTGAATTTCACATTTGGGAGACTATTGTCTTGATTGAAATAAATTTGCACAACCATTGCTTTCCTCTGGTTTGGAGATAGATTCTTCAATGGCCTTGTGGACCTCCTGGGAAGCACCTTGCATTGACCTCCACCCTTTGTGGTAAAGGGGAAATTGAGCCCTTCCTTTCTCAGGCTTGGGTCTGGGAGCTCAGCAGAGCCCTGTGGTTTGCATGACCCTATAGGGACTTCATTGTTTCCTTCTGACTTCAACAATAGGGATCCATTTTGCTGCTCTTCAGAGGAACTGTTCTTTGGCTCATAACTTGTGCTTTTCTCCATGTATTAGTTTTCTTGTCTTCATTTCACAGGAATGTAAGCTCCAGGAGCTCTGTAAGGTCTGGGGCTTTTGTATGTTTTCTGCTGTATCTGTACCACCAGCATCTGGGTCAGTGTCTGGTGTACATAGTAGGTGATCAATAAAAATGTGTTCAATGAATTTCTAAAAAATGTCTCAAAACATTTAAAATGGTTGAGTTCACATATTACAGATCTGCCTTGACTTGTGGTAGGGTTGCATCTTGATAAATATAAATTGAAGATGCAATTGAGATAATTTACTTAATATCTTGGCTTCACCTGAGTCTACCTTAAACATGCTAAAAACATTTACATTAGCCTATAGTTGAGCAATAGAGAAGGCAATGGCACCCCACTCTAGTACTCTTGCCTGGAAAATCCCATGGACAGAGGAGACTGGTGGGCTGCAGTCCATGGGGCCGCTAAGAGTTAGGTGCGACTGAACGACTTCACTTTCACTTTCATGCATTGGAGAAGGAAATGGCAACCCACTCCAGTGTTCTTGCCTGGAGAATCCCAAGGACAGAGGAGCTTAGTGGGCTGCCGTCTATGGGGTCGCACAGAGTCAGACACGACTGAAGCGACTTAGCAGTAGCAGCATAGTTGAGCAAAATTACCCAACACAAAGGCTAATTTGTAACAAAGTATTGGATATGTTATGTAATTCATTGACCACTGCACTGAAAGTGAAAAATAGAATGGTCATATGGATGCAGGGTAATCTCAAGAGTATCCGTTGCTTACCTTTGTGTTTGTGTGGCTGTTTGGAATCTGAGGCTTGCCACCACTGCCCAATATCTCAAGAGACTATTGTATTGCATATTGATTGCTGGCTTGGGAAAAGCTAGCTTCAGAAATCAAAGTTCTTTTTCTACTGAATATGTATCACTTTTGCATCATCATAAAGCTGCAGAATTGTAAGCTGAGCTACCTTAAATAAAACACTGTCTGTAAAATGGTATTAAAAAAAAACTATGTAGAACCCAAGTATTTGAAAATTAAACAGCACTTTTCTAAATAACTCATAAGTAACAGAAGAAATCATAGGGGAAAGAGAAAGCATTTTTAACTGAAGAAAAATAAAAACATAGCATATTAAAATTTGTGGAACAGATTAAAACAGGGCTACGGGTGAATATGTAGTTTTAATTGTATATATAGAGAGAGAAAGGATAAGGGGTTTTGTTGTTGTTGTTGTTCTTGTTCTTGTTAAAACCTTTTGAAGTGTGATTGACTTGAAGTGTATGTCCACACAGATCATTGTATACAGATTGTCATATCATCTTTACTCATATAAGTCCAGGCTGGAAATTACCTAAATGTCCATTAATCGGTGAATGGATAAAAAGTGACAGTATATGCACATATTGACAAACCATTCACCAATGAAAAGTGAAATACTGATTCATGCAACAATATGGATGAATTTAACACCAATACTCTGAGATAAAAAAGCTATGTGCAAAAGAATAGAGAATATATCCTACCATTTGTATGAATTTGTAAAAAAAAAAAAAAGACTGAAAATAAATAAGCGTAATATGTAGTATTAATTCATTTCCCAAGGCAGGGAGTGATGTGAGGCTTTGAATGAAAAGTGGTCTACAAGGTACTATTTTAGAATGAGGAAAATATTCTATATATTCATTGGCATGACTGATTATACAGATACATAACTTTTTTGTATATTAATATCATTGGATCTGATTATATTGACAGAATATATCAAAATGACTGAAAATATATGAAGATATAGGATTATACATTGTACATTATTTTGATTAACAAAACTGCTAAGGTGAAAATGAAAACATTGATGGAAGAGAAAAAATATATTTTAAATATTAAAAAAAATTAAACAGCAATTATTTGAAAAGAAAGAATAAACTGAAGCTGTAATCAGATAAGAATTATTTTAGAGGTTAACACTGGCCAACCAGGCCAGAGACTAAAGGTAGTAGATGTTCTGGAAATAGTAAGAAATAAAGAAATGAGTGCCAACCTCAGAGAATTTGCTAGTTAGAAATTTATTCGTAGTCCAAATCTGATTCTCAAACATCACAGCTTTCCTTTCTTAAGGGCAAAAAATACTGAGACATCTGTTTCTAGATAGTATATAGATAAAAACAGACTTTCCCGGTGGCTCAGTGGTAAGGAATCCGCCTGCCAAGCAGGAGACACAGGTTCAATCCTGGGTCAGGAAGATCCCCTGGAGAAGGAAATGGCAACCCACTCCAGTATTCTTGCCTGGGAAATGCCATGGACAGAGGAGCCTGGCAGGCTATAGTCCATGGAGTTGCAAAAGAGTTGGACACGACTTAGTGACTAAACAACAGCAATACAAATAAAACAAGAGTCAAACTTAGAAAAAATCTTTTTTTCAGGTACTTAATTAGACCTGTGATGGAAAGAGAATAAGTAGTGAAATAATTTTCATAGTTTTTTTTTTTTNTATGAAGATATAGGATTATACATTGTACATTATTTTGATTAACAAAACTGCTAAGGTGAAAATGAAAACATTGATGGAAGAGAAAAAATATATTTTAAATATTAAAAAAAATTAAACAGCAATTATTTGAAAAGAAAGAATAAACTGAAGCTGTAATCAGATAAGAATTATTTTAGAGGTTAACACTGGCCAACCAAGCCAGAGACTAAAGGTAGTAGATGTTCTGGAAATAGTAAGAAATAAAGAAATGAGTGCCAACCTCAGAGAATTTGCTAGTTAGAAATTTATTCGTAGTCCAAATCTGATTCTCAAACATCACAGCTTTCCTTTCTTAAGGGTAAAAAATACTGAGACATCTGTTTCTAGATAGTATATAGATAAAAACAGACTTTCCCGGTGGCTCAGTGGTAAGGAATCCGCCTGCCAAGCAGGAGACACAGGTTCAATCCTGGGTCAGGAAGATCCCCTGGAGAAGGAAATGGCAACCCACTCCAGTATTCTTGCCTGGGAAATGCCATGGACAGAGGAGCCTGGCAGGCTATAGTCCATGGAGTTGCAAAAGAGTTGGACACGACTTAGTGACTAAACAACAGCAATACAAATAAAACAAGAGTCAAACTTAGAAAAAATCTTTTTTTCAGGTACTTAATTAGACCTGTGATGGAAAGAGAATAAGTAGTGAAATAATTTTCATAGTTTTTTTTTTTTAATGTCAACCTTTTGCATACTAGCCAATATATTCTATATTCTTGATAGGAGGAAAGAGGTGGGTGGTTTCCTTCAAAAATGTTAAAATAACATGCCCAAGATATTGTCTAAAAAGAAAAAAAAAAAAGCCTCCAGAAATATGATGAAATAAAATGGAGTTTTTACTACTTGTTTCTTGAAATGACAGAAATATAAGCTTCAAAAGATGTTCCAGACATAAATGTTAAAATTGTAGAGTATATATAAATCTTTTGAAAATCTCTCCAGTGTTTCTGGTACATTTAGTAGAAGAATACAGACAGATTTTAGAGGAAGCCCCTTAGGCAGCTGCCTAGAGTGGCAAGGCTTGATGGAAGCAGGACTTGATGTATTGGAACTCACTATTCTCAAGATCATTAAAGTTCAATTTTGAATTGTTTTTCTTCAGCATTATCCCAAATGGCTTAACAAAATGGCTACATTGTAGTCCTGTATCATGTAATTACTTNAAAAAAAAAAAAGCCTCCAGAAATATGATGAAATAAAATGGAGTTTTTACTACTTGTTTCTTGAAATGACAGAAATATAAGCTTCAAAAGATGTTCCAGACATAAATGTTAAAATTGTAGAGTATATATAAATCTTTTGAAAATCTCTCCAGTGTTTCTGGTACATTTAGTAGAAGAATACAGACAGATTTTAGAGGAAGCCCCTTAGGCAGCTGCCTAGAGTGGCAAGGCTTGATGGAAGCAGGACTTGATGTATTGGAACTCACTATTCTCAAGATCATTAAAGTTCAATTTTGAATTGTTTTTCTTCAGCATTATCCCAAATGGCTTAACAAAATGGCTACATTGTAGTCCTGTATCATGTAATTACTTTGCTCTAGGCTCACAAGATTGTTTATCTTGGCCCTGGGCTCCTTTAGGGATGCCTCGCAGAAGAAACAGGGCTTTGAGTAAAATCTGTGATCCAGCCCTTGGCACGGCTCCTTCCATGGAGCAAAATGATGGCCAAGTCAGAAAGTCTATTTGAACACTACAATGAAGCATATTATATAGAGATAAAAGGATTATATAATTTTAAAAATACTTAGAAATTTTGGTTAATTTTTTAAATAGTTAAAATTCTCTGATTCATTTAAAGTGATCTGATTCAAGGGCTAGTCCTACATATGCCATTTGTATATTTCAAGGTTTTAGGAAGATAACTATAGCTCCACTGATAAGTGTGGTTGTGTTTTATGATCTGTGACTATGATAGCATATTAACCATAAAATATTGGTGCCTTGTTTAATGTACGTGACTCTTAAGAGAGCTTCTTTTAATGCTCTTGATGTATGCTCCTAAAGCAAAGATAAATGTCCTGCTTGAACATTTTATTACAGTCATACTCATGTATGTTCTTGTCTAAGGAAGCAATAAGAATTATGAAAAAAAATGTATGGGACAATAATTTCATGCTCTACCAATACAGAAGGTCAGCATCTACTTTGGTGAATCAGATAGTATTTTGACTTTAGATTCAGCTGTGGTAATGTAACAGTTACCCTGAGATTAAATACTTCCCAGTTAGATATTTTTTTCCCTCTATTTCCTGACAAATGTTAATTGCACAGTTATAAGTTAAATTTTAGCAATATATATGTGAACATTTACAATGAATGCATTTTATTTTATCATTCATATATTGAATTTCTATCTACCTTTACAAGTTTGTGAGTTTATGTCTTTCCTCTTTTCCTTTTATCATTTTCCCCTCCTTGCTCTTCTCTTTCTTCTAGCAAGCAGGCTCTTGTTGTAAGAAGTCATATAAGGCAACTCACACCAGCCGTTATTAAATGTAACCTAACATAGTATTGATTTTTCTCACATCTGTTCCTTATGTTGCCACTGATTGTGTGTGGAAGACTATCTGTGTTTTACCAGAGTAATTTAAACTGACTTTTTCCTCTCTTAATTACTTGTCAACATCTGTTTCTTCTTAAGGCATTTTCAATTCATATAGTTTAAAGGATTCCTATTTATTTTCATCTGTACATATTCTGATGTATTTTTATAATGGATTGATTTAAACATATATTAAATGTACTACTGTAGTTTTCAATATATATGATTTATTCTAGAATAATATTGGTTCTAATTTTTGATGTCTATATGCTTTTACTTATGGTATTGCATTTAGTATATATGCACAGTCTGTTGTTCCATGTCCAATTCTAACTGTTGCTTANCATGTGGATTGAACCTGTGTTCCCTGCATTGGCAGGTGGATTCCTATCTACTGTACCATCAGAGAAGTCCAATAGTTATATTTAATTTTTTTTTAATTTTGATGTATAGGATATACCAAAGTTGAACAATATGTAAAATCACAAGATCTGATACTGCATACTGCTATTGTGTGTTTAAATTGGAAAAAACAATTATAAGCCAATTTTGACATTTTAGCAGTTACAAATGCACATATTTATGAAAAAAATGTTTGTTTCTAAGAATATTTCTCTCAGATGGAAAGATCTGCATATGCGAATGAGACGTGTATCAAGGCTGTATTAGAAGTGCATATGCAAAAAATTGGAAGTACCCTAAATATCCATCAAAATGACTTAATCAGTGTCCATGATGAGATCATTTCAAAATATCAATGTTTACTCACTGCTTGTGACTCTCTTTTCCTGGCTCCACTGAAAATAAGAGTTTTAGCCTATTCTGTGAGCAGTAGCTTCACATCAAATTAGAATCCAAGTCATTTGGCTTATATTATATGTGTTATGAGTCACATGATATTATCAAATAGTTCAAATAAATTACTAAGTTACTAATATGCATTTCAACATGGATGAAAAATAAATGAATAAATATGTCATGATAATACATGTAAAAATTTTATAAAACATGAAATTCCAGAGAATATATTTTGTAAGGATTAATATATAAATAAATTATAGTGTTCCAGTGTTGCTCTACAAAGTATAAAAAGAGAAAGTGACAGACTTCTCATATCATCACTCCATGTAAGAGTTGACAGGTTATTTGCTTTTCTGTAAGTGCCCTTATACATAAAGTGAGAGAGGTTTACTTGGTAATCTCTAAGATTTTTTTCTAGCTTGATATCCAATATCTACATCTTCCTGAAGGAATCATAGCTTAAATCTGAAAAGAGGATTAACATAGTGTCCTCTCAGCAAAAACAAAATATTTCACATTGAATAAGATGTTCTTGTAGCCTAACTGCTTAAACTGTATAGAGTGGAGCAGAGAGAGAGGAGAGATTTCAGAATTATTAACTGGTTATTCCACACTGGTTGTACTAGAGCAGAGACAGAGTGAATACCTAAGAGTGAATTGGATCATAAAGTGAATGATTAGATTTAAGAGATTTCCAAGCTACTTTTTAAGTCGTGTCATTTTAAACCCCATCATCTTTGACTCCTCCTCATCCTCTCTATTAGATGATATGTTCATCTCTTGAAATTATTCATTTTGTATGTCTCTAGTAGCTTTTAATAGTGGTTTTAATTATATACACATTTTTTAAAGACAGAGAAATTGAGAAAATTTGCAGATACTTAGTTGTCTTTCTTACATATTTCTAGGTGAAGTGCTTATTCAAGTAATTTGCCTATATTTTATAAATATACTTCTGAATTTAAAATAGTTTTAGATTTACATGAAAATTGAAAATATGATCTAGAAAATGACAACACACCTCATATACACTTTCACCTTGGCTAACAGCATACACTGATAATATAAAGTTGTCACAATTACAGAACAAATATTGATACATTATTATTAACTAAAGTCCAGAGTTTATACATATGTCCTCATTTGATTTTTTTTTAAAGGTTAACTATTTTTTTCATGTTTGTTTATTTGACTGTTTCAGGTAATAGTTGTACCACGTGGGATCTTCCATTGCAGTGCACGGACTCCCTATTTGTGGTGCATGGGCGTAGTTGCTCTGAGACATGCAATTTCCTGACCTGGGATTGAACCCTTGTCCCCTCATCCCCTTAACTACTGGACCACCGGGTAAGTCCATCGCCATTTTATCTAATGTGCTTTTTCTGTTCCAGAATCTTATTCATCACATCAAGCTACACTGAGTTGTCCTGTTTCTACAGCTCCTCTTGCCTATAACAATTTCTCACATTTTCCTTATTTTTAAGGGCTTTGATAGTTTTGAAATGTACTGATCAGGTACTTAATAGATTTTCCCTCAATTTGAGCTTGTGTTATATTTTTCTCCTGATTATACTGGAATAATGATATCTGACTCTAGAAACTTTGGAAATGAGTGGAGACTAAAAGTAAGAACTGTACAAAAGCACAGTAGTCTAGTTGATAAAATTGTTTCCACAGTGGTTATAGCCTATCAATTCTGAAATCACTATAAATATATACTGGAACTGAATATGTGATTAAGTGGATAAAATATGTTGGAAAACAGGTTCCTCACTATTGAAGTAGGAGAATACAAACTAAAGGAGACTAGAATGATCCATATGGTAGTTTATATTGTAATTTTTGTTTTTGGATTTTAGCTATATTAAAAACCATGCAATGAAATCTCATTTTTCAAATGTGCATTCTCTTAATGATAAATGAGGGCTTCCCTGATGGCTCAGATGGTAAAGAATCCACCTGCAACGCAGGAGATCCAGGTCCGACTCCTAGGTCAGGAATATCCCCTGCAGAAAAGAATGGCAACCCACTCCAGTATTCTTGCCTGAAAAGTCCCATGAACAAAGGAGCCTGGTAGGCTAAAACCTATGGGGGTCACAAAGAGTCAGGGACTAGATGACTGAGGTATTAAAGTACACACACACACACACACACACACACACACACACACGCATGAATGATTCTGTGCATCTTTTCATATACATTTCATCTGTATATCTTTGCTGAGGCAATCACTCTGGTCTTTTGCCCAGTTTGTAAGTGTACTGATTAGTTTCTTAGCATTTACTTGCAAGCCATTCTTTGAACACAATATTTGTAAGAGTTCTTTGAGTACAAATCCTTTAGAATACATGTGATTTTAAAATATTTTAATCTGTTCACATCTTTTCATTTTTGCTAGTATCCTTCACAGAGTAAATTATTTTAATATTCAAAGGCCAATTTATTATTATTTTTCCTTCGAGGATCATGATTTTGGTGTTCTATCTAGAATCATTATGATACCTAATGCTATAAATTTTCTCATGTATTTTCTTCTGAAAGCTTTATATTTGCACACCTTTACATGCAGGTTTATGACTCATTTTTAGTTAATATTTTTAGTTTTTGTGTAAGAAATAGAAAAGAAGTAAAAAAAAAAAAAAACCCTAATGCTGGGAAAGATTGAGGGCAAGAGGAGAAGGGCAGCAGAGGATGAGATGGTTGGATGGCATCACCCACTAAGCAGACATGAGTTTGAGCAGACTCGGGGAGATACTGATGCACAGGGAAGCCTCATGTGCTAGAGTCCATGGGGTTGCAAAGAATCAAACATGATTTAGTGACTAAACAGTAACAACCTACTTTACATATTTCTGGATTCAATATTCTATTATTTTATCAATGATTTTGTGTGTGTGTAAATTTACAGAAAATATTGATTGGTAGCCCCCCCTTTTTTTTCCTTTCACTGTCTTCATCAGCTTTGATATTAGTGTAAGTCAGTCTCAGTTGAAAAATATTCCATTGATATTTTCTGGAAGATACTATTAATATATAGAATTAGTA
The DNA here is from genome assembly GCA_006410615.1 of Neotragus moschatus. Classification (NCBI taxonomy): domain Eukaryota; kingdom Metazoa; phylum Chordata; class Mammalia; order Artiodactyla; family Bovidae; genus Neotragus; species Neotragus moschatus. The sequence goes on along the minus strand of SJYA01000065.1, from coordinate 1,816,806 downwards.
CTCTTTCATCATAACTGTTGGGTGAATTCACTAGTGCAATCATTTGTGTCTGTTGTTTTCTGTGTTTGAAAGTTATTGACTATTGACTCAGTATGATAGATGTATGGCTGCATTCTCTAATTTTCTCTTTGTGAATAGCAATAGTGTTCAAGGAATTGGGGCATTTCATCTAAGTAATCAAATCTGTGAGCATGGAATTCTTTATGGTAGTCCCTTTTTATATTTTTTATGCCCATTAGGTTAGCAGTGATTTTCTCTCATTTGAGCTTCGCTAGTGGCTCAGTTGGTAAAGAATCTGACTATAATGTAGTAGACCTGGGTTCGATCCCTGGGTGGGGAAGATTCCCTAGAGAAGGAAATGGCAACCCACTCTGGTACTTTTGCTTGGAGAATTCCGTGGACAGAGGAGCCAGGCAGGCTACATTATATGGGAGCACAAAGAGTCAGACATGACTGTGTGACTAAATAAATCCCTCATTTATTTCTGATACTGACTACTTGTATCTTTTCTCTCATTTTTTACATTATTCTGAATACAGTTTTGTCATTTTTATTGATCTTTTCAAAGAAATATATTTTGGTTTTCTCATTTTTCTCTACTGATTTCCTGTTTTGAATTTTATTCACTCTAGCTTTAATATGATCACCTTTCCATCATTTCTTATGATGCAGAATTAGGTTATTTAAAATATTCNCCTCATTTATTTCTGATACTGACTACTTGTATCTTTTCTCTCATTTTTTACATTATTCTGAATACAGTTTTGTCATTTTTATTGATCTTTTCAAAGAAATATATTTTGGTTTTCTCATTTTTCTCTACTGATTTCCTGTTTTGAATTTTATTCACTCTAGCTTTAATATGATCACCTTTCCATCATTTCTTATGATGCAGAATTAGGTTATTTAAAATATTCTTCCTTCCTATATATGTTTCAATAGCATGACTTTCTCTCTAACAATGGTTTCACTGAATCCCACAAATATTAAAAAAAAAACTTTTTTTTTTTTTTTACTTAATATTCTTAGTTTTCAGTGTTCATGAATTGATTCTTGGAAACAAAATGCTAGGGACAGCCTGAGCATGAGGACATAGTAGGAAATGTCCATGATGGCCATTAGGCATTTCAATACAACCATAAAAGATGGTGACTGCAGCCATGAAATTAAGAGACGCTTGCTCCTTGGAGAAATGTTATGACAAACCTAGACAGCTAGGACCATCTAGTCAAAGCTATATATTTTTTCCAGTAGTCACTTATGGATATCAGAGTTGGACCGTAAAGAAAGCTGAGTGCTGAAAATTTACACTTCTGAAGTGGTGTTGAAGAGGACTCTAGAGAATCCTTTGGACAGCAAGGAGACCCAACTAGTCCATCCTAAAGGAAATAAATCTTGAATATTCATTGTAAGAACTGATGCTGAAGAGCAAATTCCAATACTTTGGCCACCTAATGCAAAGAGCTGACTCTTTTGAGCAGACCCTGATGCTGGGAAAGATTGAAGATGGGAAGAGAAGGTGACAACAGAGGATGAGATGGTTGGATGGCATCACTGACTCAATGGACATGAGTTTGAGTAAACTGGGAGTTGGTGATGAACAAGGAGGCCTGACATGCTGTAGTCTATGGCGTTGCAAAGAATCAGACAAAACTGAGCAACTGAATTGAACTGAATTGAGACTTTTGAAGATATATTTGACTACTTTTCATCTAATGACATACAGATTGTTTCTTTGTAGGATTACTTTAAAGGCATTTTATTAATAATGCTTTTCGCAAACTTGTCTCATAGTTTTCACGATATCTTCAATTCTTTTTCATAATAGTAAACTGTAAATAAACACAACTCAGAACTGTCTTGAATTTCATTAGAATCTAATTATTTATTTCTACGTAGAGAGAATGTGAAAAGAAGCAAATGGCTATTATTTCAGCTGCATGAAATATTTTCAGCTCTTTCTGTTCTGTGCTATTCTGAGCCTCTGTATGTATGCTATGTGAATAGAGTTAATACAGACGAGGACTGTATACCTTGTCTATGGATCATTTAAAACTATCTATAGTGACATTTTTGAAGGGATGTATACTTAAGAAGTAAACCAAAGCCAAGGAGAGAGCAAATACATATGAGCTTCTAAAATGCATGACTGTTTCTGAGAGATAAGTATTTTCTTAACTAAAGGTCATTTTAGATGTAATTTGAGTGTTTCTTTTAAGAGTGTTGCAGACCACATTTTATGAAAAAGGGCAAGATCATATGGTTCTATATTAGTAAAAGCAGGGGTTAAAGAAGAATTACCAAATAGATTCCTAAAAAGGCTACTCTTACCACAGCTCAGTAAACAGGATGACTGCTGTCTGAGACGAAAGATTCATTTTGTTTTCCTCTGGATTTCTTTGCCAGTGGGGAAAGCTAAGTAATGCTGCTGTCTTTTCAGTCATCCTTATCATAAAAGATCACTCAGTGTGGCATGTGTTAATTATTCCAGCCGTCTCTTTTTCCCCCTATTAGATTAATAGTTGCTAATTATGATTCCTGTCTCCTGCACTGCTATTGTGTACACATTTCTAATTCTCTTCATTACACCAGTGAGTACGGATAATTATGATTATAAGTTATCCATCTATCTTTTCAAGGACAGTGAGCAATGTAATTCTGTGAAGGCCTCGAGTGTGCTTGTGTGTGTGTGTGTGTGTGTGTGTGTGTGTGT
>SJYA01000065.1:1790802-1810084 GCA_006410615.1 Neotragus moschatus | reverse complement strand
AACTGAATTGAGACTTTTGAAGATATATTTGACTACTTTTCATCTAATGACATACAGATTGTTTCTTTGTAGGATTACTTTAAAGGCATTTTATTAATAGTGCTTTTCGCAAACTTGTCTCATAGTTTTCACGATATCTTCAATTCTTTTTCATAATAGTAAACTGTAAATAAACACAACTCAGAACTGTCTTGAATTTCATTAGAATCTAATTATTTATTTCTACGTAGAGAGAATGTGAAAAGAAGCAAATGGCTATTATTTCAGCTGCATGAAATATTTTCAGCTCTTTCTGTTCTGTGCTATTCTGAGCCTCTGTATGTATGCTATGTGAATAGAGTTAATACAGACGAGGACTGTATACCTTGTCTATGGATCATTTAAAACTATCTATAGTGACATTTTTGAAGGGATGTATACTTAAGAAGTAAACCAAAGCCAAGGAGAGAGCAAATACATATGAGCTTCTAAAATGCATGACTGTTTCTGAGAGATAAGTATTTTCTTAACTAAAGGTCATTTTAGATGTAATTTGAGTGTTTCTTTTAAGAGTGTTGCAGACCACATTTTATGAAAAAGGGCAAGATCATATGGTTCTATATTAGTAAAAGCAGGGGTTAAAGAAGAATTACCAAATAGATTCCTAAAAAGGCTACTCTTACCACAGCTCAGTAAACAGGATGACTGCTGTCTGAGACGAAAGATTCATTTTGTTTTCCTCTGGATTTCTTTGCCAGTGGGGAAAGCTAAGTAATGCTGCTGTCTTTTCAGTCATCCTTATCATAAAAGATCACTCAGTGTGGCATGTGTTAATTATTCCAGCCGTCTCTTTTTCCCCCTATTAGATTAATAGTTGCTAATTATGATTCCTGTCTCCTGCACTGCTATTGTGTACACATTTCTAATTCTCTTCATTACACCAGTGAGTACGGATAATTATGATTATAAGTTATCCATCTATCTTTTCAAGGACAGTGAGCAATGTAATTCTGTGAAGGCCTCGAGTGTGCTTGTGTGTGTGTGTGTGTGTGTGTGTGTGTGTGTCTGTGTGTGAGAGAGAGAGGGGGAGACGAAAGAGAGAGACAGAGAAAACATGATCATTTTGAAGAAATATATGGATATATGAATATATGAATATGAATATATGCATTCAAACTTAAATTTATTTTACTCAATAGAGTTGGAAGATAGGATGATAAATTTACATATTTACTCTCTGCCTATTCCAGAGACAATCAGTTGTGGAAGAAGCAGATGATCCAGTTAGGCCTTCCTAATGAAAATCACTACCATAAACAAAAATCATTCGTTAAATTGAGGATTACTTGATAGCTCCTTGATAACAAATCAGTTATTTCCATAAATTTAAGAGAGTACATATATATGCAGCAGCAATATATCTTCCCAGAGGATAAGAAAACAGTAGCAAAAGCACAACTGTAAATATTTGAAATAAAGTTAATGCTAGTTGATCGTGAATGGATTAATGATGATAAAATAACAAAGATTATTATGAAATGTAGATGTTTTCTGATTGGCTGGTAGAATTGAAAACAGAAAGCAGACTGGGAGATCTGAACTGTAATGCGTTTATTGTTAATTGGGTTAGAGAAAACCACTTTCTCTTTAAGGAACTGTGCATCCACTTTTCATCTCCTTTCTCCCAGTGATTAGTTTGGAAAAAAGAAAATACATGGATGATCAAAAGTAAAGGAAACAAATTAATTAATTAACTAAAATTTTAAAATAAAAGCACTAAAGTTCTGTGCTTCATGTTTTAGTATTGGTAAAATGATAGGCTAATACTTATATTTATCAGAATAAAAACAGGTAATACATATGAAAGAACTCTGAATGCAGCAATTTAAATGAATATAGTTAGCCAATAATTCATATTTTTATCCAACTTTTTGTCCTTTATCTATAAAATGCCAATAATTTAGGCAATAAACATATTTTGAAAAATTCCACCTTAATAGAAATATTTAAAGTAATCTAGATTTCAACTGTATACAGGACATTGACCATGAGTAAGCAATTTCCCATTGTAGGCTATTTTAAAAAGAAAATGTGGGTCATTTTGCTGAGGGCATCACAAGCCATTCTTAAAATGGGTTTTTTCCTCATTTAACTTAATGGGAGAGATTACGACTTTTTACTTTCCAGGTGTAATTTGATGCCTTCAGATATCTCTCTGTTCATATTCCAATTAAATTACATTAAATTGTTCCTATGGATGCAATTAACTCATTTGGTTTATAGCAAGGAACTCATTATTAGGTAGATAGGCTAAGAATCCAGGTTCTTTTCCCTTCTATTTTTTTTTTTCCTACTTTTCAAATGTTAATTCCAGTGAGCATAAAAAGTCATTCATTTCCCTGGGAAAAGTTTGTTCTGCAAGGTTATCAGTTACATCTTTCTGAGCTTGAAGCAGAGCATGAAGAATGAAATGGTTAAAGCATTAGAAACAGCTCTTCTCCAAACGCCAAAGGAAGGGTGAAGAATACTAAGTGAGGAGGTATAAAAAGAATAGAGGAACAAAATTGAGGAAATCTCCTTATCAAGATAGGAACCTATAGAAACACTTAAATGAAGAATTGAAATGCTGTGCCCAGGATGATATAACAAATCAGTAACATGTGACTCTAGGCCCTCTTAACCCTTATCTGTGCTTTCTGAGTGAGACAGTATTCTTTCCTCAGTGCTACATAAGGCCATCATGCATACTATTGTACAAAACGAAGTTAAAAAAAAAAAAAAAAAGAAAAGAAAGAAATTTTTCTTTCTGTTAATATATAGCGAGATAACTTCTCTTCTTGTTTCTCCCCCTACACACTCCACCCCTATATATCCCATGCAGTGCCATTAATGTGCAGTCATTTTGTTATTCATGGCAATTCCATGAACCACACACACCAAATAGTTACAGGAAAGCTTTCATGCAATACATTTGCTATTTAGAATGCTGAAACTTTATCTGGCTAAATGACAAATAATTTTCTTCTCCAAGTCTTCTGAACTGAGATTAGAAGAAAGAAGTTCACTTACTCTTTAATGATTACACCCCCCACCCACCCCGATTTTTCAACTGTATGTGGCAGTATGTATGCTGGGTTAAGATGAACAAAATGAGTAATCAAGATACCTGGTTTTGAATCTCAGGCATATGAGAAACATAATTTTTTATATTGGATATGTGAACCAATATTTCTGTTTCAGTCCCCTCTAATGTCAAATTACTGCATACTTTTTACTTAAATTGGGGTTCCCAGGTGGCTCAGTAGTAAAGAATCCATCTACCAGTACAGGAGATATAGGAGACACCAATTGGACCCCTGGGTGGGGAAGATACTCTGGAGGAGGAAATGGCAACCCACTCCAGTATTCTTGCCTGGAGAATCCCATGGACAGAGGGGCCTAGTGGGTTAAAGTTCATGGGATTGCAAAGAGTTGGACATGATTTAATGATTGAACACACACACACACACACACACACACACACACACATGTGCTAAAATTGCAAGAATTTTGCTAGCCTTCCATTTGTTGTAATAACATTTTTCAGAGTTGAGAGTTCCTAATGTCCACTCCCTCCAAAAAAAGTGCTATGATTTTTGATTGAGATGGTTTGTTTTAGAGTTTTATGCTTTAAATTATTCTTCTGCTCTAGAAATATAAAACAGTGAATAGTATATACAGATATATATACAGATCGTAATTTTCTTAGAGTTAGTTTAAAAAACAAAATAAACAACTCCAGGGGCCACAAGCATAGTAAAACAGCAACATTTAAAGTACATGAGCAGGGCTGAAACTCTTGACTTGCTTAAAGTTAGTCTGAAAACTTGCAGAAGTGGCTGGCCCCATATCTTCTGTGTATATCCAAGAGTGTGACTGCAGGATGATATGGTAGCTCTATTTTTTGTTTCATAATAACTTACATTTTAAATTAACTTTATCACATTATAATTTAACTCATAGCTTATATACTGTACATATTTTAAAAATTTTTATTGTTAGAGTAGGACTACTTTATAACTAAAGTCTGTGCACACTAATGCAAGCAAGATATTTTTGAGGTTGTCAGATCAAATATGAGGAGAAAATTTTAAAACATGTATTTGGATGAGATTACCAGAATTGCTAGTATGCAACTTGAAAACATATTTTCCATAAAAAGTAGTTAATCACTTGGAAGAGTTAATTTTATCCACTCTTCTCTGCATTGATATATACCCCCATTAAGCGCAGCTTGACTTTGATGAATATCCATCAAGTAACATACTTCCTCACTTGAGATTTGCTGCCATTGAGAAAACACTTGGTTAAGTAAACTTATCCTCAACCTCCTTGGTTACAAATTTACAGAAGTTGTTATAGAAGTTGTTTCCTCATAATTCTTTCATGTTCTTCTATTTCTACAACCAGTTTACCTTTCTTATTCCCAATGTTGCGTATTTTTTGCTACTTTTTTTTTTTTTTTTGTCTACAACCAGGTTTATTTTTATTTGTCTTGTCAAAAATTCAGCCTTTGGTGATTTTTAAATCTTCTCAAAAAATCTTACTTTTTTTTTTTGTCCCAAGTTCTTTTCTGTCTTCTTCAGCAGCTCAATTTCATTAGAACTTATTACGAATATTTCTATTAGTACCTTTCTTTTCTAATGATCGGGGGCTTCCCTAGTAGCTCAGACAGTAAAGTGTTTGCCTGCAATATAGGAGACCTGCATTCAATCCGTGGGTTGGAAAGATCCCCTGGAGAAGGAAATGACAACTCACTCAAGTACTCTTGTCTGGAAAATTCCATGGATAGAGGAGCCTGGTAGGCTACAGTCCATGGGGTCGCAAAGAGTCGGACACGACTGAGTGATTTTACTGTGTTCACTTTCTAATGATCCCTGTTAGCACACTTTATTCTTTTGTCTATTAGATGGGTAGCAGGTTCATCACCTACAGCAATCTGTTTAGTGGATTTTCAGTGTATCATAGTGAAAGATGTCAGTTCCTTAGGGACATCTAGTGGAACTGGAGTACTAGGAGGAAGCAATATTAGGGACAATGATAAATCTATCTATCCACTCTTTTCCACTGCCTCCTTGGAATGAGGAAGACCCAGTAAGTTCAAACAAAGTAGCACTGTCTTCTTTTCAAAGAAAAAGAATCCCTCATATTCTATCTTTCCCCCAGTTTTCTATGTTCCAATCTGTGCTATAAATCTTTCTAGTACTGGTCACAGGACTCTCGTACAGTCCAAAGGGTGAAAAATTCTCCACATTTTGTCAAAGCTAGTTTTCCTTACAGGTGTTAAGTTGTTATGCATACCCTTTTCTCAAAAGCCTGAAGCCTCAGTAACTGCTGGCTCTTAAAGAAGTTAGGTAGGGACTCCGAATTTATAGCAAAAGGGAGGAGAAGAGTTCAAGATTTCATGTCTCAGCATCTTCTCTGGATCTTTGGAGAGCAAAGCTTTCCCTGGGCTAAGGAGACTATTCAATGTGGCAAAAAACTTTACAAGAAAAAAAAAATTAATATAACCCAATCATATTCCCTTTTGTTTTAATCATATTCCGTTTCCTTTAAATCAGAGGTTAAAGTCAAAGCTTGAATTGGAAACACTTCAGAGTCATTATAAATACATTTCTTTTTACTGACTCCCACTTTTCACAATCTTACATTCAACTAGTGATTGAATCCAAGGAAAGATATGTTCACTTAATTTTCAGAAACCTCAACTACCGTCACTGCCAGGGACATAATTTTTCACCTTTGTGCTAAATCATTGCAATAATTATTAAGCTGATATCTTTTGCCTCTAGCACCTTCTTGTTTAGTGTCACCTTATAAGGTAGCACTGGAAACAAGCTGTTAAAACACATTACTTTAAGAGTCACTAAGAAAACTATCAGCTCCTTTCAATTGCTCAGTCATGTCTGACTCTTTGTGATCTCATGGACTACAGCACGCCAGGCCTCTGTCTCCATCACCAACTCCCACAGCTTAATCAAATCCATGTCCATCAAGTTGGTGATGCCATCCAATCATCTCATCCTCTGTTGAGCCCTTCTCCTGCTGTCAGTCTTTCCAGCATCAGGGTCTTTTCCAGTGAATCAAATTTTCACATGAGGTGGCCAAATTATTGGGGCTTCAGCTTCAGCATCAGTCCTTCCAATGAATATTCAGGATTGATTTCCTTTAGGATTGACTAGTTTGGTCTCCTTGCAGTCCAAGGGACTCTCAAGAGTCTTCTCCAACACCACAGTTCAAAAGCATCAATTCTTCAGTGCTCAGTTTTCTTTATGGTCCAACTCTCACATTCATACATGATTACTGGAAAAATCATAGCTTTCACTATATGGACCTTTGTAGCAAAGTCGTGTCTCTGCTTTTTAATCCTGCCTAGGTTGGTCATAGCTTTTCTTCCAAAAGAGCAAGCATCTTTTAATTTCATGGCTTCTGTCACCACCTGCAATGATTTTGGAGCCCAGGAAAAGAAAGTCTGTCACAGATTCCATTGTTTCCTCATCTATTTGCCATGAAGTGATGGGACCAGATGACATGATATTTGTTTTTGGAATGTTGACTTTTAAGCCAGGTTTTTCACTCTTCCCTTTCCCTTTCATTAAGAGGCTCTTTAGTTTCTGTTTTCTACCATATAGGTGGTGTCCTCTGCATATCAGAGGTTATTGATACTTCTCCCACCAATCTTGATTCCAGTCTCTACTTCATTCAGTGTAGCATTTTTCATGATGTACTCTGCATAAAAGTTAAATAAGCAGGGTGACAATATACAGTCTTGATGTACTCCTTTCCCAATTTTGAACCAGTCTGTTGTTCCATGTCTAGTTCTAACTGTTGCTTCTTGACCTGCAAACAGGTTTTTCAGGAGGCAGGTCAGATGGTCTGGTATTCCCATCTCTTGAAGAATTTTCCAGTTTCTTTTGATCCACACAGTCAAAGCCTTTAGCATAGTCAATGAAGCAGAAATAGATGCTTTTTTTTTTTTTTTCTGGAATTCTCTTGCTTTTTCTATGATCCAAATGTTGTTGGCAATTTGCTCTCTAGTTCCTCTGCCTTTTCTAAATCCATCTTGAACATCTGAAAGTTCTCAGTTCACATACAGTTGAAGCCTGGCTTGGAGAATTTTGAGCATTTTCTGATAGTGTGTGCGATGAGTGCTATTGTGTGGTAGTTTGAACGTTCTTTGGTATTGCCTTTTTTCAGGATTGGAATGAAAAACTGAGCTTTTCCAGTCCTGTGGCCAATCTGTGGTTTTCAAAATTTGCTGCCATATTGAGTGCAGTACTATCAAGCCATCATTTTTTCAGGATTTGAAATAGCTCTGCTGGAATTCCATCACTTCTGTAGCTTTGTTCATAGTGATGCTTCCTAAGGTCCACTTGACTTCGGACTCCAGGATATCTGGCTCTAGGTGAGTGATCACATCATCATGGTTATCTGGGTCATTAAGATAGTTTTTGTATAGTTTCTTCCATGTATTCTTGCAACCTTTTCTAAATCTCTTCTGCTGCTGTTAAGTCCATACCATTTTTGTCCTTTATTGTGCCCATCTTTAGATGAAATGTTCCCTTGAAGAGATCTCTAGTCTTTCCCAGTCTACTGTTTTCCTCTATTTCTTTGCATTGATGACTTAGGAAGGCTTTTTTTTATATCTCTTTGCTATTCTTTGGAACTCTGCATTGAGATGATATATCTTTCTTTTTTTCCTTTGCCTTTTACTTCTTTTCTCAGCTATTTATAAGGCCTCTTCAGGCAACCATTTTGCTTTTTGCATTTCTTTTTCTTAGGGATGATTTTGATCACCACCTCCTGTACAATGTTGTGAACCTTTGTCCATAGTTCTTCAGTCACTCTGTCCACCAGATCTAATCCCTTTAATTTATTTGCCACTTCCACTATGTAATCCTTAGGGATTTGCTTTAGGTCATACCTCAATGGTCTAATGCTTCTCCTGACTTTCTTNTGATTTTGATCACCACCTCCTGTACAATGTTGTGAACCTTTGTCCATAGTTCTTCAGTCACTCTGTCCACCAGATCTAATCCCTTTAATTTATTTGCCACTTCCACTATGTAATCCTTAGGGATTTGCTTTAGGTCATACCTCAATGGTCTAATGCTTCTCCTGACTTTCTTCAATTTAAGTCTGAATTTTCAATGAGTTCATTATCTGAGTCACAGTCAGCTCCTGGTCTTGTTTTTGCTGACAGTATAGAGCTTCCCCATCTTTGGCTGTAAAGAATATAATCAATCTGATTTTGGTGTTGACATCTGGTGATGTGTAAAATCATCTCCTGTGTTGTTGGAAGAGAGTGTTTGCTATGACCATTGAATTCTTTTGGAAAAGCTCTGTTAGCCTTTGCCCTGCTTTAAGGAACCTTTACTACCCAAAGTTGTCTAATAAATAGAAAATTCTTATAACGGTTTTTAAAATTTTGTCAAGATCTGAATTCACTTTTTGATTTTTTGCAATTCCACCTGTAGGCAATCCTCCTGCTCAGATTAGTCCACCTCATTAAGTGACTTTCTCTACTGTGGTTGGTTTTCTTTTCCCAGTTCCCCTGGAGTAAGACACGACATTTGAAGGAATACACCAAATTGCAAATACTAACTCCTTTATTATAAGAGTGAGGCTCTAGGAGTTTTATTTAGTTACAGGAGCTACCACAAAATAACAAAATTAGTAAAATAAGTCTCTAGCACCTTGAGTAGTTCAAAGAAAAGTTTGCATAAATAAACTACATTCTCATTCTTTTGAAGTATATAGTCTACAGGAGATCAATTAGAAATTGAAGTATATTTTATAGAATTATAATGTCATCAATAACAAGAATAAAAACTAAGAGGTTAGACATAAATAAAATTATGGTTTCATACCTCTGCTTTCTCTATACCTCATCTATATAAGCTATTGAAAGTGAAGTTGCTCAGTTATGTCTGACTCTTTGAGACCATTAAGACTGTAGACCCCCAGGCTCTTTTGTCTATGGAATATCTCAGGCAAGAATACTGGAGTGGATAACCATTCCCTTCTTTAGGGGATCTTCCAGATCCAGGAATCAAATCTAGGTCTCTTGCATTGCTGGGGGATTCTTTACTATCTGAGCCACCACCATATATACATATTACTTTGATAAAATCATAAATATAAATGTCTATAATTACTTTTTTCCCTGAACAGAATCTTTTCCCTCTACTGATAGCTATGAAAGATGAGCACAAACTTCTGAGCATGAATGTTTTTTCCCTCCACAAAGTTGAGCACAAATCTTTCCAGAGGAAAAAAATGACTGTAAGTCAACTAACAGCAATTATTTTATTTATACTTTGTATACTGTTATATCGGTAAAAAGTTGAAATTATTCCAAGCATTTAATATGAAGATAGTATTGGTATCAAATACACATGAAGATGCTTTGTTTTCCTTCTTATGACTTGTCTTTAAGCATATCTTGAATAAAAATTTTGATCCACTTGATTCTAGACTCTCCCTTAAGCATCATTGCTCTAATTATTTTATGAATCACACTGATGTACTTAATGCTCTTTGTTCCTGCAGTGCACAACACAAGAAGATTGTGTCTATTTTGTTTATTCTAATTAAAGGAGAAATGTGCAGGGACATCACAATGTACAACATGGAGACTCTCAGGAGTTGGCAATCTTTCTACACTTGGTATCATCTGGAACATGTAGGGGCTTGCTTGTATTCTCTAGGTCTTGGGTTCATTGAGTTGCCAAGGTCTATAGAGTTTTTGTAAGTATACATAAATGAGCCACCATCAAGTATCATAAATTGTTGTTGTTNGAACAACAGACTGGTTCTAAATAGGAAAAGGAGTACGTCAAGGCTGTATATTGTCACCCTGCTGATTTAAGTTATATGACTCTTGATTTTAGCCCAGTCAGACTTATGATCTGCAAGATTGAAAAATAGCACATTTGTGTCATATGAAGTCACTAAATTTGTGGTAATTTACCACAGTAGCAAAAGAAAACTAACATAGGGACTGAGTGGGCAAAATAAAAGAGAAATTGCTAGAACTGAAGAAAGTTTCTGTGTCTAGTGGAGAACCTTCCAACAGGAGCTGTGGGCTCAGTGAACTTGCTAATTTCTGATGAAGTGGCATGAATGGGATTAGAGAAATAATATCCAACCTCACCCTTTTCCCTTCTAATTTTTTTAAGTCCTTTCCAGTGATTAAAAAAAAAAAAAAAGTGTAAAGCAACAAAGAAAAATGTTCTTCATAAAAAAAAAAAATGGAAAAAAGCAGATTGTAAATATGACCAGGTAAATGAAAAATACTTCTGTACCTACCTGCACTTGTTTTCTTTACTATTATTTTTAATAGTAAAATTAAAAATAAAGCAGAGAAGATAAATACTTTTTATAAGTATTACATTCGATATCACAAACAATTCTTGTATTTTGGATACTGCCAAGCAAATACACTAAAATATGTATTTTATTATAAAATAATATCTAACATTTATTGAGCACAATGTTGGTTGGACACATTTGCAAGAACTCTGTATTTAACAATTCACTTAATGTTTAACAGAGTAACTCCATGCTCTATGGAGTTACTATTTTTTATTCTCTCATCCTTCCTTTTTTTCTTTTTTTGGTTTGGTTTTAGAAAAGGAAACTTGGGCAAATAAAATATTTTTTTAATAAGCAGTAAACTCAGGATTACTAACCCAGGCAGTCTAGTTGCAGAGTGCTTTCATATCGTAAAGTGTGCTTCAAGCTAAAATTTGTGTTAATAGCCTATATTAAACAAATAATGATATTTAATGATTGTTATAAAGCATTCCATGTTTCATAATATTAAAAAGAAAATTAAAATCTTTTACAAAGACATACAACAAATATTAAAGAATAGTTTTCCTGAGCCTTCTTTGTTTCCCTTGATAGTTGGGGTTTTTTTCCCCCTTGTTTTTATTCTTTGCTTTGTGTGGGTGTGTTTGTAATTACTGAAGGTAATTATTTTACCTAAAGCTCTTAAGCAGAGTCAGTCAGGAATGCTTATTGACTTCCCCTGAGAATATAACACACTGTACCAGGAACTGTGACATTAATGAAAGAGAAAGTCCTCACAGATAAGTAAACAATTACAAAGCAGCATGATAAATATAATGAGCTTGAGAAGTTATAGAAAGAAAGAAAAATGTTGCTTTACTGATATAAAAATATAAGGTAGTCAGGGTAGACTTACAGAAGATGGTGATGGTAGGGTAAGGGTCTTAACTATACCTTGAGAAGTTGCCAAAGGCAATGGATTAGGAAAAGGTGCTCTACAAAGGGATAAAAACCATGTGAAGTAAGAAGGGGAAGATGAATACACTGTGGTACATCCAGACTATGGAATATTATTCAACACTAAAAATAAATGAGCTATTAAACCATGAAAAGACATGGAAAAAATTTAAAAGCATTTTACTAAGTGAAAGAAGCCAATCTGAAAAGGCTACATAATATATGATTCCCGCTCTGTGACATTCTGGAAAAGGCAATACTGTGAAGAAAATCAAAAGATCAGTGGTTTCCAGAGATTGGAGGGATGGGGAGGGATAATTAGGTGGGGCACAGAGGATTTTTAAGACAGTTAAAATACCCTGGACAATACCATAATGATGGAAGCATGTCATTACATATTTATCCAGACCTATAGAATGTACAACATCAAGAGTGAGCTGTAAGGTTCATCAGTTGTAACAAAGGTACCACCTTGGTAGGGAATGTTGCTAATGTGGAAAGCTGGGAATGTGTGGAGACAAGGAATATATGGGATATGTGTACATTTCCTTCCACTTTACATTCTAAAAAATGACGTATTAACAAATGAGACAAGGGGACCAAGGCTACTATGTAAACAGGGACTTGTAATGTTTCAATTTGCCATAAGCGTAGAATGGGAAACCACTAAACCATAAAGATATAACCTAAATCAAACCCCTTATGATTAAACAGTGGAAGTGACCAATAGTTTCAAAGGATTAGATCCAATAGACAGAGTGCCTGAAGAACTATGGATGGAGGTTCATAACGTTGTATAGGAGGTGGTGACCAAAACCATCCCAAAGAAAATTAAACACAAGAAGGCAAAAGGGTTGTGTGAAGAGACCTACACAAACAGCTAGGGGAAAAAAAAAAGAAGTGAAAAGCAAAAGAAAATGGAATGTAGAGCTTGAATTGGAGAGTTCCAAAGAATAACAAGGAGAGATAATAAAGGCTTCCTAAGTGAAAAATGCAAAGAAATACAGGAAAACAATAAAATGGTAAAGAATAGAAATTTCTTCAAGAAAATTAGAAATATCAAGGGGATATTTCGTGCAAGGATGGGCACCATAAAGGACAGAAATGGTAAGAACCTAACAAAAACAGAATAGATTAAAAGTGGCAAGAATATACAGAACTGTTCAAAAAGATCTTAATGACCAGGATAACCATGATGGTGTGGAAACTCACCTAGAGTAAGGCATCCTGGAGTGTGAATTCAAGTGGCCCTTAGGAAGAATTACTATGAACAAAGCTAGTAGTGGAGGTGATGGAATTGCAGCTGAGCTATTTCAAATTCTAAAAGATGATGCTATAAAAGTGTTGCACTCAATATGCCAGCAAATTTGGAAAACTCACCAATAGCCCTAGGTCTGGAAAAGGTCAGTTTTCATTCCAATCCCAAAGAAGGACAATGCCAAAGAATGTTCAAACTATCACACAATTGCACTAATTTCACACGCTAGTGAAGTAATGCTCGAAATCCTTCAAGTTGGGCTTCAGCAGTACATGAACTAAAAGAACTTCCAGATAAACAAACTGGTTTTAGAAAGGCAGAGGAACCAGGAATCAAATTGCCAACATCTGCTGAATCAGAGCAAAAGCAAGAGAATTCCAGAAAAATATCTGCTTCTTTGACTATGCTGAACCTTTTGACTGTATGGTAGGAATAACCTGGAAAATTCTACAAGAGATGAGAATACCAGACCAAAACCTGTATACAAGTAAAAAGCTACAGTTAGAACCATACATGGAACAACAGATTGGTTCAAAATTGGGAAAGGAGTAAGTCAAGGGTGTATATTGTCACCCTGCTTATTTAACTTACGTGCAGAGTATATCAGTGAAATGCTGGGCTGAATGACTCACAGCTAGATCAAGTATGCCAGGAGAGATATTAATAACCTCAGATACGCAGATGACACAACCCTAGTTGTAAAACATAGAAAGGAACTAAAAACCTCTTGATAAAGGTGAAAGTGGAGAGTTAAAAAGCTGGTTTAAAACTCAACATTTAAAAAGCTAAGATTATGGCATTTGATCCCATCTATTCATGGCAAATAGATGGGAAAATAATGGAAATAGTGACAGACTTTATTTTCTTGGGCTCCAAAATCACAGCAGATGGTGACTGCATCTATGAAATTAAAAGACACTTGCTCCTTGGAAGAAATGTTGTGACAAACCTAGATATTGTATTTAAAAGCAGAAACATCACTTTGCCAACAAAGATCCATATAGTCAAAACTATGGTTTTTCCAGTTATCATGTATGACTGTGAGAGCTGGACCATAATGAAAGGTGAGCACTGAAGATGCTTTTGAAATGTGGTTCTGGAGAAGATTCTTTAGAGTCTCTTTGTGACAGAAAGGAGATCAAGCCAGTCAATCCTAAAGGAAATTAACCATGAATATTCATTGAAAGGACTGATGCTGAAGCTCCAAGATTTTGCCCACCTGGTGTGAAGAGCTGACTCACTGGAAATGACACTCTTGATGGGAAAGACTGAGGGCCGGAGGAGAAGGGGACAATAGAAGAAGAGATGGTTGGATGGCATCATTGACTCAATAGACATTAGTTTGAGCAAACTAAAGGAGATGGTATAGGACAGAGAAACCTGGAGGGCTGCAGTCCATGGAGTCACAAATAGTTGGACACGACTGAGGGACTAAACAATAGCAGCAACAGCCAAACAGAATGGGATATTAAACTGGTGAGAGTTGAAATAGCTGTCACTCAGTGATGTACATAAACATTCAAACAAACAACCTAATATTTTCAATGATTTTAAGTTAGATCCATCTGTATAAGCATTATGCTAAGCTCTATCTGCACTGTTTATATACATTAATATCTCCATTTCATTTTCCTCAATTCAGTCTTTGTAATTTGGTTATTTCTTTCCTTTCTCTTCTAACTAACTTGCACTTGAATATCTTTAAAAGAAAAATAGAATAACAGTGATAGCTGCTCTTGTTTTTTTTTGAGGACTTATTGTTCTAGAATTGAGCTAAATCATATTTTACATATATTAGTTAAGTTCAGTTCAGTCGCTCAGTCGTGTCTGACTCTTTGCCACCCCATGAATCGCAGCATGCCAGACCTCCCTGTCCATCACTAACTCCTGGATTTTCTTCAAACTCATGTCCATCGAGTCTGTGATGCCACGGAGTCATTCATCTCTAAATCTATCCTCTTTGGCTAAAGTTCTGTGACTGTTACTTTTTTTTTGTTACTGTAGTATTGTGTTTTGTTTTATTATGATGTTTGATATTTCTGTAATATGTCTATATCATTTGATACAATACTCGACACATAAAGTTATATTTTGTTAATTCTTGTCTATTTCTTTAGATTAATTTTCCAATTATTTACACATTCACACGAGAGCAGAAAGTTCAAGAGTTGACTCTTTCTTGAAGTCTTTGCTTGAGTTACATTAACATTCTATGAGTTTCTTCAGTGCTAAGGTTTATTCAGTCTTGAATTATACGAATGATCCATGGTTATTATTTCTGCTTAAAACTGTCACTCATTTAAGTCTAACCATATAGAGCCTTTGCCTAGAGCTGCAGGGATTTTCTTGCTATTCTACTTTCTTCCAACAGTCAGATCTCAATTCTCTCTTCATTTTATTGAAAGGCGTATCCATTAATTCCCAAAGCAATAACTGCTATGTTAAGCTAGGTCCAGCAGCTTTCCTACCTACAAATTTCTCAGATTCTAGAACTGAGTATGAATTACCACTGCAACTACTGCTGCTGCTAAGTTGCTTTAGTTGTGTCTGACTCTATGCAACCCCATGGACAGCAACCCAACAGGCTCCTCTGTCTATGGGATTCTCTAAGCAAGAATACTAGAATGGGTTGCGATTTCCTTCTCCATACCCTGCAAACAGATGGTTAAAAAGAAAGTGAAATCTACATTCAAGTTGACTTAATTCTTTACAGCAGACAGGTATAGGAGATCACCTGAGGTCAAGTGTTTGTCAACCATTCTGATCTCTCTCTAGACTAAGGTTTCTCAACCATGCAATATATTATTAACATTTTGGTTGGATAATTCCTTGTTTTGGAGTTGTTTTGTACACTGTAGAATGCTTATCAGCATTTCTTGTCCCCACTCACTACTAGATGCCTGTTAAAGATAAATTATTCTAATAACTTTTACAAAACATTGCATAAGACACATTAAACCACACACACACGCACACACACACACACACACAAAGAGGACTTCATTCAAGAGTATTACCATAGAAGTCACGACTATTGCCACAGAAGAGAGACTGAACTCAGTTCTTACACAGCTGAGGATTTATAGCCAAGGAGCTGAATGAGGTGATCATCCTTGTGCTGTTATTTCAGTCGTGTCCAACTGTGTTGGACATTATGGACTGTAGCCTGCCAGGCTCTTCTGTCCATGGGATTCTACAGGCAAGAAAACTGGGGTGGATTTCCATGCCTTTCTGCAGGGGATCTTCCTGATGCAGGGATTGAACCCCCAACTCTTATGTCTTCTGCTTTGGCAGGCAGGTTCTTTACTACTAACACTACCTGGGAAGGAGGTCAGCAGATCAAAAATTACTACAGAAAATTTGATTAGGTACCAAAACATAAGGGAATTCTTGCTAAACTGGCTTATTAAGTTTCTTGCTAATAGTAGACCAAGGGTTTAAATATCAAGAGTAAGAGATGAGGAATCTGATCAAATATCATGGTCTGGGAGGCTGAAGCTCTCAGTAAACTGGCTTAGTGCAATTCTCTGGTGGTTCAGATGGTAAAGAATCTGCCTGCAGTGGAGGAGACCTGGGTTCGATCCCTGGGTTCGATCCCTGGGTTGGGAAGATCCCCTGGAGAAGGGCATGACAACTCACTCCAGTATTCTTGCCTGGAGAATCTCCATGGACAGAGGGGCCTGGCTGGCTACAGTCCATGAAGTCACAGTCAGACACAAATGAGTGACTAAGCACAACACAGTGGAATTCCTTGATAATCAAACTTGTCAGGCCAAGGGCACGGGGGGCATCGTTTGAAGGTAGAGACCTAGCTTAGAAGAAGGCTCAGAGAAGCCTGATTAAAATGTGTTCAATGAAGGAGTCATTCTTTGTTAATTTGTCCCACCCTATGCCATGACAATAAAAAAGTGTTTTCAGATGTCACCAAAAGTCCCCTGGAGGAGACAAAATTGCTTGTTATTGAAAACTTTTAGAGATCATGATAGACAATGTTGTGCCTTATATTTTATTGCCCTAGAGCCAGAATCTTTTCTAAAATAATGTTTAATGAGCATAGACCATCTAAGTTATAAAGTGAGAAACCAGAGTGGTGACCACTTGCTTGACATGGCCCCAAGAATTTTGATGTTATAGGGTATTTTGTTGTTTTAGGTGATTTTCTATAAAAGGCAATGATACTAGATATTTTGTCATTCATTCTTAATAGTTTTACTTATGTTCTTTTCCAAAAGATTTCATTAAGAATTGCTTCCTTTCCAAAGAGACGTATTACTTATGCCTTTCATTTTTCTCTGGTAAGCATGTGGAAGCAAGTCTTGGGTGGTACAAGTAAATGCAAAAATTATTTGGTTATGACTATTAAATTTTTCACATTATAATTACACATGCAAGTTATGTATTTGAATGATCCATATATGTATGTCTATATTCTAATATATTATGCTTTTTTTCCTCTTTTTGGAGAATATTAGGATTCATCAATTCTAATAGAATAGGCATTGTTTAATACAGCTTCTACAATTACTATTTCAAGAAAGTAAAAGTGTTTAACATATTTTGTAAAATACACTTCTTTTNATTTGAATGATCCATATATGTATGTCTATATTCTAATATATTATGCTTTTTTTCCTCTTTTTGGAGAATATTAGGATTCATCAATTCTAATAGAATAGGCATTGTTTAATACAGCTTCTACAATTACTATTTCAAGAAAGTTAAAGTGTTTAACATATTTTGTAAAATACACTTCTTTTAACAAGCAGTGCAATTAGATATCAAATGCACTGAAAACATATACATCACACAAACATTTACAAACAGAATAATTGTTAATTTAAAAGCAGAACTATTAAGCTATGGGGGAGAAGATGGCGGAAGAATAGGATGGGGAGACCACTTTCTCCCCAGCAAATTCATTCAAAGAACATTTCAATGCTGAGGAAAATCTACAAAACAACTTCTGAATGCTGGCAGAGGTCGTCAGGCATCCAGAATAGCACAACATTGTCTTCAAAAACAGGTAGGAAGAATACAGAAGACGGAGAAACAGACAAAGGAGCTAGGGAGGGAGCTCCATCCTGGGAAGGGAGTCCTGTCCCGGGAAGAGAGTTTTAAGAAAGAGAGGCGTTTCCAAGCGCCAGGAAAAGCTCTCACTGCCAAATTTGTGGCAAGCCTTGAAAACACAGAGGGCAACATAACAGGGAAGAAAAATAATTAAAACTAACAGATTACAAGCCCAACAGTAACTCCCCCAGCGGAAAAGACAGGGCAGACGCCTGAATCGCCATTAGCAGGTGGGGGCTGGGCAGGGAGGCGCACAAGACGCGGGCTGCAGCGCAAAAGAATCGGGCCTGAATGCCCCGCGGGTAACCTGAGCAAACTAACTTGGGCTAGCCCCGCGTGTAACCATAGCGAACTAACTTGGGCTAGCACACCAGACCGCGGGACAGTTACCACGCAAAAAGCTCTAACAAGACACCTACAGGACCACGCACAGAACAAAGGACGGAACAGAAATAGCCCCTGCAGACCATCCCCCACCGGTGGCAGGCAGCCAGAGCTGTAAGGGCTAGAAAGTGTGAATCGCAGAACCGGAGAGACTTTGCTTGCCAAAATCCAGGCAGGCTTCTCTGCTAACTAAGACTTTGGGGTGCCGGACAAACACTTTCTGCCTAAGAAAGGGATACCAGCGGTACACCCAGAAAGCTGAGCAGCAGGAGAAGGCAACAAAGAGTGCGACTGCACCCACCAAACACCTGAACTACTTGGTCCCCGAAGGGCACAGAGCGCAGGTCCAGGGGAATCTAGGATTACCAGGGCACGAGCCTGAGCGGTCTGAGGGCTGGCCTCAAACAGAGCCCAGCGGAGAAAAGTAGAGCCTGGGCGGCATAGAACAGGGAGATGCATGCAGCCTAGGGCCAGCCTCAGACGATACTTGGCGGAGAAACTTTGAGCCTGAGTGGTGTGTGCCGTGTGTAGGGGCATGCCCAGCATAGCTGAGACACTGCAATTACATGCCAGTGCTATCTGGTAGCAGTACCCCTCCCTCCCCACAGTGTGAATGACCTAGTGAGCCTTAAAAAAAGAAAAAGTGACTCCCACCGCCCTCCTTGTGTCAGGGCGGAAATCAGACACTGAAGAGACCAGCAAACAGAAAAAGCTAAACAGAGGGAACCGCCTTGGAAGTGACCCCACACTGCCCACAATATCAGAGAAAGAGCCAGAATTATCAACTATTTTTCTGAACATTCTCTCTTTAAAAAAAAAAAAATTACTATTAATATTTTTGGGTAGATGTTTTGTTTCATTGTTTTTTTTCTCCTGTTCTTTTTATTCTCCCTTTTTTTTTTTTTTTTTTTTTTAATTTTGAAAGCAAATTCCATATAAATATATATATTTTTTTCCAACTTTTTTTTTTTCTTTTTGGTTTTTTAAGCAGCTGTTGGTGTTGATTCTTAATAATTCCCGTGACTTTTTTTTCTCTTTTCTTCTTGCTCATCTTTTCTTAAATATTGTATTTTTGAAAACCTAACCTCTACTCTAGATTTTTAATCTTTGTATTTTGCTATTTGATGACAATTTCTTACATTTAAAAACCCAATCTTCAGAACCCAATTTAACCTGAGAGCAAGATTACTGGCATGACCACTTCCTCCTCTTTTGGAATCTCCAACAGGTTGTCTCTGTCTCCTCCTCCCCCCTTCTCTTCTCTACCCAACTCTGGGAATCCCTGTGAGTCTCAGATGCTGT
>SJYA01000065.1:1767387-1783919 GCA_006410615.1 Neotragus moschatus | reverse complement strand
GTTTGATTTTTTTTTTTTTTTTTTTGCAGAATATGGCCAGTATTTTTGAAGGCTATAAAACGAATGTGGTATTTTTCTAAGTTGACTTTACCAAAGCTTCTTACTAAGATATTTGCAAGCTTAAGAATATGTGTTTAGGTGGTTCACCTGTTATATTTATTATATATTTTTCATTAAATTTATTCATTTTCTTTTTGAGTATGTAATAAACTCCAATGAATTAAAACACTTAAATTTCTAAAAACGTATATAGTGAAAATCTTAATGTCTTGCCCGTTATCCATTTTTCCAATCCACAGCTCGCCCTCAAAATAATTGTCATTAGTGGCTTCTCATGTTTCTTCTAGAATTTATTAATACATGTACAAGCAGAAGCAAATACCTATTTCATCATTTTATTTTTACCTGTATCATTTATTACCTACACAGTTCTGTAATTTTCTATTTAGCAATACATTTTGGAGATCTATCTATATATCCACATGTGAAATATTTCCTGATATACTTTTATCACTATGTGAATATAAATAATTTACAAATTTAGGTTGTTTTTAATCAATGTAATACTGGAAGCTGAATAAAAATGTATCGTTTCACATATATATATGCGTTTCACGTATATGTAAATATGTCATTAGAATAATTCCTAGAAGTTAGCTTGCTCTGTCAAGTGTACACGTTTAAATTTGATCAGTGTTAGCAAATCAACTATTCTTAAGGTTTATACTAATTAATAATTTCACCGTGTGAGTGCCTGTCTCCCTAATGCCTCATTAACGGAATGTGCCATTATATTTAGTGATTTCTTTCTTTTTTTTTCTCTGTTTGGATCTTTTTGGTAAAGGTTTGGCTGAGCGTTAAGTCCCAGGGGACATTCTCTTTCTTTGCGTGTATCTCTTCTACATCTTGCTCCACATTCTTCTGACACTGAATAAGGTTGTGGAAAAAACCTGAGTCCCAATTGAATCAATTTTCTCTCTTCAAAGAACTAGGTTTTCAAAGCTAAATAATGTTTCCTTTCACTATATGTAGATTTTAATTATTTCTAACTGTACAGATTATTATATTTTTAAATTAAATCCTGTTCCATCATTTCAGTTGGTCTTCAGTGACTCTATTATACATATATCTTTTCATCTGTCTTCTGTATCTATTACTTACCTTCCTATCTCATTTAAAGTTGTTTTATTTCCACTTCCTTGTGTGTTTTCTGTTTTACCCTCCACGTCTCTTACTGTGATAGCAAAAGGGTGTTTTCATTTGTACTTCTTCCAAGTTTGTCTTCATTTCTATGGTAAGTTGTTCCTGCTTCCTTCCTGAGCTCTGTATTTCCATTTTCCATTTGATTCTTCCATAGTTCTAATCCTCTGATTATTTTTTTTCTTATATTGTGGTATTTGTTCATCAATGTGATTTTTGTTTACTAAATTTGTTTTTTAATTGAAAGGACAGCATATGGCCAAAATTTGTGTTTCCTCTACGGTAGAATTTTTTCTTTTCTGGTCACTTTGTCTTTTGGTAGAGAAAAAAAGTATTCTTTTTCTTCTTGCTTTACTTATATTATTTCTGTAATAATAGCACATCATTTTTTCTTATTGTTTGACTCACCATTGTGTATGTTCAATATACATTGCCCAATCACTTTTGTTAGTTTTCTATATATAGGAAGTGGTCCAGATAACTCCACAAGCAAGGGAAGTTTCTACACACCAAAGATGCACTCACTTCTGATGAGGGAGAGACAGTCTTCTTGCTGCAGCTCCAAATCCAGAACCAGATCACTAGCAGAAGAGCTTTCTTCACCTTTCTCACTTACTGCTGTTCTCCTATTTCTTGTTGACATCTAGAGATAAATATTTAGAAACGTATTTTTCCTGGAATTTTATGACATAAACTCCCCTGCTTCTTACTGTCACTACCAATATTTCTTTATTTTCTCACCTAGCTTTTGCCAAATTTTAGATATTATGGTACATTGACACATAATTTAAAATCTATGGATTATATCTGCTTCCTAGTTTCACAAGAAAATGAGTTTGTAAGATTTCATTTTATCCCTTTATGGCAACTGTTGTCTTTTTTTTCGTTTGTTTATTTTAAGTAATTTCATGAAGAAAAGAAGGCAATATAGACATACATAGCCATGCCTGGATTGAAATCCCATCTAAATTTCTATTTAAATTTTTTCTCTTCTCAAACCTGTAACTTCCTCTTCCTCATATTACAGGGACTCATTCAAGGCTTCAAGGAAGCCACAAGACTAGATACTCACAGATACGGATTATTATATCTCAACAGGAAAATACCCAGATCTAAGTTTTCACAAGAGGCAATAATCCCCCTTGTGCCTTAGATCCAAACATCCCTTTATCCTTGAACCCACACAACCTTCTTGCATCAAGAAAATTACCGGTTATTTCTTCTGTGTTGTGTGTATTTACTCTTTCCCTTTCTATTTCAGCCTTTCAGTTAGCGTTTAGTTCCACTTCCCCTCCAGATGTTGTCTTACTGTTCAGTTTTTTTTTTGTTTTTTTTTTTGTCTTTTATCAGTTCCCAAAACAAGTATCTATGTTTCATAATTTCATATCACTAGAGAAATAGATATAACAGAAATAAATGTAGAAATTTCAAAAGATTGGTTTCTATAATTGTTGTGAGATGGGAGGGCAGTGGTAAGTCAAAAATCTGTAGACAGCCAGGGAAGTCCACAATCCTGAAGCCAGGGTTGATGTTGTACATTGGCATTGAAGTTCAACCCACTACACCTCTCACAAATACTACTGCTGCAAACTGGTTTCCCACAGGAACACCACTTCACTGCTTTTCTTCACTCTCTAGCCAGAAGTGTTGCTTATATATGTTGTCTGGCCTCACCATTGTCCAGCAAAAACACTGACCTTATAGGATAAAGACTAACATAGTCCAAAGTTGCCTGTATTATCTGAGTCCTATCTATCCTTCTAGAATCATCTAGCAGCAACATGTCTATTTTCCCTTTGTTCTCTATTGCACTAACTGTAGGCCCTTACCTAATACACTTTGCATTCATTTTTTTAGAGCTTTCACACATAAGCTCTAACTTGTATGCTATCATACCAGCTCTTTTAAATGGTTATCTTGCATTCATTGTCTTTTCTTCACAACATTTATTACAGCTTGCCATTTTATATTGATTATATCTTTCGTCATGTTCATTACTTCCACTAATGTAAACATTCAGGAAAACAAAATGATATCTTTTTTTCACCACTACTTCCTTAATATGTTGTATAGAATCTGGAATGTAATGGTGTTTAAATTATACCTGGAATGGAGGAATAAGGCAGTATTATAAGTGAATAAATGAACAATTTGTGCCTTCAAATTGAAGAAAGACTGAAACCAACTTCCATTTTTAATAACCAAATACATACATACAGGAGGAGAATCAGTATAATTTATTTTAGATTCAGTCAACTTATCAATTTACATAAAAGGAATATGGTATTAAAGTAGCTAATTAAATAGCCACATTTAAACTAGTAATGAATAATCACAAAACTGTATAGACTATAGGTATTTAAATTTAGGTATAATTTGTAGAAACTATAGGGACAATGAACTTTTGGTTAAATGATAACCACACCCTACATGTGGAATAAATAATGTCAATACTTTGATGACTTACTATGGGTTCAGATCACCAAAAGTCTTTAGTAGCCGAAACTTGACAACTATGGATGTTTCTTTGTAGCATTATATCATAAAGCATTGATTCTGTAGTCAAAAGACCTATTTTTACATCTCAGTTCAATATTGATCAACTTTTTGGCACTCAGCTGGTTACTTAGTCTCTTTAAAACCACATTTATTGTTTATTACTACAGGCAGGAAAGGTTTTCTTCAGGTACATGAGATATCAGTAAATGGGATAGCAATTGTCCATGAGAAATCAATGCTTAGAATAACATGGGATACATGACTAGCACTCAAAATTCCAAAAAAACATTTTTGTCAAAGTCATATGGGTTAAGATACTTTGGTTTGGGGTTTCTTTTTCCTCAAAATGTAGAACATTATTTCTAAGATTTCAAGAATTCTATAATTTTGATGACGTGATGATGCTAGGCAGAATATAAGATCACTTAACAGAAAAGCTAGTAAATTTTCTATTATTTTTACAATGCTAATAAAATACTGTCCAGTAGATAAGCCAATGTCTTAGTGAGTCATTTTTTTTTAATATCATTGAAACTTATTCTGCTTCCTTCCTCTGCTGACTCCCAGAAAGCGAAGGATTGTGAATGCATGTTCTTCTGACATAGCTGTGTTCCTTCCCCTCCTCTTCACCTATCCACATATGGGGTTTCAGCTGTTGGATATTCTTTGTTTTGTATATTTCTGATTTCACAGTTTTGTTGGATTTGTGTGATTTACTAAAAGTTGCTTTAAGTCTATTTTGGAAGTAGGTTCGATATCAG
Organism: Neotragus moschatus; assembly: GCA_006410615.1. NCBI lineage: Eukaryota > Metazoa > Chordata > Mammalia > Artiodactyla > Bovidae > Neotragus > Neotragus moschatus. The sequence goes on along the minus strand of SJYA01000065.1, from coordinate 1,779,459 downwards.
AGTTAATATGGGAAACATTAAATTAAAATGTCAGCTGTCAAACTCTTGATATTCATCCTACCATGATAAAATTCACAAACAGCTTATTATGCATGTCCTCCAAACCAGATTTAGTCTCTACAGTGTTGTTGTTGTGTGTGTGTGTGTGTTTCATAAATATGGCATCCATTCCTAATGTACGTTATTGACTACTAGATAAAAAGTATTCCATGACATCGGACTTGCCAGTTTTTCACATGCTAGACATGAAGACATCTTCAAGTTTAGAATGTCAAAAACATAAGGAGGTAAGGGTCTTTTGCTATTACAATAAGCACATGAAACTCAAAGTTGTTTTGGCTTCCCTGTACTGCTATATCTGTCCTTACCATAAACAGAAAGTATTTCCTTTTCATCTAAGAGTGTGAAAATACGTTGCCAAGCCATATCATCTCAGAAGCTTTAGAGCTTTTGTTTTAGTATATAAGATTTCTAATATAATTTATGTGGGAAATGAAAAGCAGAATAATAAATTATTGTTAAAATATCTTATGCCAGAACACATAATTTTATGGGCAAAAATATTAATAGTAGTTAGCACTTAATTTGCAAAGTTGCTAATTTTCCATTTTTATTATTTCATTTAAATTGAATGAAAGGTTTTATTCTTCGTAGTGAATTTTTTATATATGTGCATTATATTAAACTTATATAGGCAATATTTAGGATAATACTAATTTGATGTAGAAGAACAATAATTATTTTTATGTTTACACAGGTTTATGTAAGAAGAAACATGTGAATGCTTGAGTATATATAAAAAATAATGATTCTGTAATGATTTACCAGTCAACTGAGGAAGATACTTTTGTCCTTCAAAGTTTTAGGATCAGAAATTTCTGAGTGCAATAATCACAGCCAGATAAATGGAATCAGTCTTCCCTGGATATTTCCATGGTTAAAGTTAGGTTAAAGTTGAATTAGCTTATTCATGTTGTTAGAGACCATTTAAAAAAATCACCATTTCTTTGCACTAATAGCAGAGTATGAGCAAATTACCTCCTCTTTCACTTTCATCAAGAGGCTCTTTAGTTCTTCTTCACTTTCTGCCATAAAGATGGTGTCATCTGCATATCTGAGGTTATTGATATTTCTTCTAGAAATCTTGATTCCAGCTTGTGCTTCTTTCAGCCCAGTGTTTCTCATTATGTACTCTGAACATAAGTTAAATAAGCAGGGTGACTATATACAACTTTGACATATTCCTTTCCTGATTTGGAACCAGTCTATTGTTCCATGTCCAGTTCTAACTGTTGCTTCCTGCCCTGCATACAGATTTCTCAAGAGGCAGACCAGGTGGTCTAGTATTTCCATCTCTTGAAGAATTTTCCACAGTTTGTTGTCATCCACATAGTCAAAAGCTTTGACGTAGTCAATAAACCAGAAGTAGATATTTTTTCTGGAACTCTCTTGCTTTCTCAGTGATCCAACGGATGTTGGCAATTTGATCTCTGGTACATCTGCCTTTTCTAAATCCAGCTTGAACATCTAGAAGTTCACGGTTCACGTACTGTTGAAGCCTGGCTTGGAAAATTTTGAGCATTACTTTACTAGCATGTGAGATGAGTGCAATCGTGAGGTAGTTTGAGCATCCTTTGGTATTGACTTTTTTGGGGATTGGAATGAAAACTGACCTTTTCCCGTCTTGTGGCTACTGCTGAGTTTTCCAAATTTGCTGTCGTATTGATTTCAACACTTTCACAGCATCATCTTTTAGGATTTGAAATAGCTCAACTGGAATTCCATCACCTTCACTAACTTTGTTCATAGTGATGCTTCTTAAGACCAACTTGACTTTGCATCCAGGATGTCTCAGTGAGTGATCAGACCATCGTGATTACCTGGGTCATGAAGATCTTTTTTGGACAGTCTTCTGTGTATTATTGCCATTTCTACTTAATATCTTCTGCTTCTGTTAGGTCCATACCATTCTGTCCTTTATTGAGCCCATCTTTGCATGAAATTTTCCCTTGATACCTCTAATTTTCTTGAGATCTCTAGGCTTTCCCATTCTATTATTTTCCTCTATTTTTTTGCATTATTGCTGAGCAAAGCTTTCTTATCTCTCCTTGCTATTCTTTGTAACTCTGAATACAAATGGGTATATCTTTCCTTTTCCCCTTTCCCTTTCACTTCTCTTCTTTTCTCAGCTAATTGTTAAGGGCTTCTCAGACAACCATTTTGCCTTTTTGCAGTTCTTTTTCTTGGGGATGGTCCTCATCCCTGCTTCCTGTACAGTGTCACTAACCTCCATCCATAATTCTTCAGGCACTCTATCAGATCTAATCACTTGAATCTATTTGTCACTTCCACTGTATAATCGTAAGGGATTTGATTTAGGTCATACTTGAATGGTGTACTGGTTTTCCCTACTTTCTTCAATTAAGTAGAATTTTTCATTAAGGAGTTCATGATCTGAGCTGCAGTCAGCTCCTGGTCTGTTTTTGCTGAATGTATAGAGCTTCTCCATCTTTGGCTTCAAATAATATAATCAACTTTATTTCGGTATTGACCATCTGGTGATGGCCATGTGTAGAGTCTTCTCTTGTTTTGTTGGAAGAGGGTGTTTGCTATGACCAATGCATTCTCCTGGCAAAACTCTATTAGCCTTTGCCTTGCTTCATTCCGTAATCTAAGGCCAAATTTTCCTGTTATGGCAGATATCCCTTGACTTCCTACTTTTGCATTCCAGTCCCCTATAATGTAGAAGACATTTTTGGGAGGTGTTAGTTCTAGATGGCCTTGTATGTCTTTATAGAACCATTCAACTTCAGCTTCTTCAACATTACTGGTGGGGGCATAGACTTGGATTACTGTTATATTGAATGGTTTGCCTTGGAAACGAATGGAGATCATTCTCTCATTTTTGAGATTGCATCCAAGTACTGCATTTTGGACTCTTTTGTTGACTATGATGGCTACTCCATTTCTTCTAAGGGATTCTTGCCCACAGTATTAGATACAATGGCCATCTCAGTATATTCACCCATTCCAGTCCACTTTAGTTCACTGATTCTTAAAATGTAGATGTTCATGCTTGCCATCTCCTATTTGACCATTTCCAATTTGCCTTGATTCATGGACCTAACATTCCAGGTTCCTATGCAATATTACTCTTTACAGCATCAAACTTCCATCACTAGTCCTATCCACAACTGGGTGTTATTTTTGCTTTGGCTCTATCTCTTCATTCTTTCTGGAGGTATCTGTCCACTGATCTCCAGTAGCATACTGGGCACCTACTGACCTGGGGAGTTCCTCTTTCAGTGTCCTGTCTTTTTGCCTTTTCATACTGTTCATGGACTTCTCAAGGCAAGAATACTGAAGTGGTTTGCTATTCCCTTTTCTTGTGGACTACATTTTGTCAGAACTCCCCACCATGACTCATCCGTCTTGGTTGGCCCTACACAGAATGGCTTATAGTTTCATTGCGTTAGACAAGACTATGGTCCATGTGATCAGATTGGTTAGTTTTCTGTGATTGTGGTTTTCATTTTGTCTGCCCTCTAATGGAGAAAGATGAGAGGCTTATGCAAGCTTCCTAATATGAGACTGACTGAAGGGGAAACTGGGTCTTGTTCTGATGGGCAGGGCCATGCTCAGTAAATCTTTAATCCAATTTTCTGTTGATGGATGGGGCTTGTTCCCTCCCTGTTATTTGACCTGAGGCCAAACTATGGTGGAGGTACTGAGTAATTGTGACCTCCTTCAAAGGTCCCATGCAGGCACTACTGCACTCAGTGCTGCCAACCCTGCAACAAGCCACCACTGACCCATACCTCTGGCAGACACTCCTGGACACTCACAGAGAAGTCTGGGTCAGTCTTTGTGGAGTTGCTACTCATTTCTCCTGGGTCCTGGTGCATATAAGTTTTTGTTTGTGCCCTCCAAGAGTCTGTCCCCACTCCTATGTAAATTCTGGCAGCTTATGGTGAGGTTAATGGTGACTTCCTCCAAGAGGGCTTATGCCATACCCTGGTCTACTGCAGCCAGAGCCCCTGCCCCTGTGGCAGTCCACTGCTGACCCATACCTTCTCGGGAAACACTCAAACACAGCTCTGGCTCAGTCTCTGTGGGGTCTCTCAGTCCTGGTGCACACAAGGTTTGTTTGACCCCTCCAAACGTCACTGGCGGGTATGGGGTTTGCTTCTAAATGTGATTTTGCCCCTGCTACGATCTTGCTGGGGTTTCTTCTTTGCCTTTGGAAGTGGGATATCTCCTCACAGTAGATATTAGTTGATGAATTATACAGAGCCACTGATACATAACTTGTGCTTATATTGAAATGTATATGTACACAGTGCAAGAAAATAGGCAATAGAAGTGAAGGAGAAACACTTTAACCTTTCAACCTGAGTGTTTTTTCCATGCTGCTGCTGCTGCTAAGTCACTTCAGTCGTGTCCAACTCTGTGTGACCCCATAGACGGCAGCCAACCAGGCTCTGCTGTCCCTGGGATTCCCCAGGCAAGAACACTGGAGTGGGTTGCCATTTCCTTCTCCAATGCAGGAAAGTGAAAAGTGATAGTGAAGTCATTTAGTCATGTCTGACTCTTTGCGACCCCATGGACTGCAGCCTACCAGACTCCTCTATCCATGGGATTTTCCAGGCAAGAGTACTGGAGTGGGGTGCCATTGTCTTCTCTGGTTTTTCCATAATTAAAACTTAAATTAAAGAATGTATGATCTATGTCTTATTTAGAAAAGTTGAAAAGCATTAGAATGTTTTAAACTATTTAAATATAGATTTTTCATTATTTGTTAATCATCAAAGTACCTTTTCCCAGAATCAGTAATTGGTTAGCAATTTTTTAACATGTTACAAGATTTACCTCATATTTTAAAATTTCAATCTGATGAAAGCCTGACTCTCTTCAGACCTTGGATCTACAGGCTAACATCAATTTTTGCACATTTTCTGTAGATACAGAATCTTCAATTCCCACATTATTTTCTAGGCAATTATTCTGTATCCTTCAGAATTTAACATAATACACTTTTCCAAATAAAACATTTCTGAGTGTCAAAACCCCAAAATATTTGGGTCATTTCTTTCTGCAATAATCTCTCATTTCAGTCTTGACTTTTCTTCAATACTTATTATTATTTGTAATTTGTGCTCAATAATTACCTGCATGAATCAATGGGAAAAAAGAAAATAAATAAAAGGGTTTAAATAGCATTCAACAGCAGACTGAATTTGTGCATTTGACAATGGACACTTTTTTTAATTGCAGTAGAGTTAATTAACAACCCTGTGTTAGTTTTGAGTATGCAGCAAAGTGATTCAGTTATACAAATATGTACATTTTCTGACTCATTTCTATTTTAGGTTATTGCAAGGTGTTAAATATAGTTCCCTGGGCTATATAGTAGGTCTTTGTTGTTTATTTTATAGTAATAGTGTATATATGTTAATCTCAAACTTCTAATTAACCCCCCCACAACAATCCCCTTTGGTAACCATAAGTTTGTATTCTATATCTGTGAGATTGTTTCTGCTTTGTAAATAAGTTTATTTACATCATCTTTTTTCAGATTTAACATATGTGATATCATATGGTATTTGTCTTTCTCTGTTTGGCTTACTTCACTTAATATGATAATTTCTAGGTCCATTCATGTTGTAATTGGCATTATTTCATCTTTATATTGTACACATCGCCTTCATTCATTTCTCTGTTGGTAAACACTTGGGCTGATTCCTTGTCTTGGCTACTGTAAATAGTGCTGCTATGAATATAGGAGTGCATGTATCTTTTTGAATTAGAGTTTTCTCTGGATATGCCCAGGAGTGGGATTGCAGGATCATATGATAGCTCTATTTTTAGTTTTTCAAGGAACTTCCATACTGTTCTCCATAGTGTCTGCTCCAATTTATATTTCCACCAACAGTGGAATAATATTTCTTTCTTCAAACCTTCTTGAGCATTTATTATTTGTAGACTTTTTCATGATGACCATTCTGACTGGTATGAGGTGATACCTCATTGTAGTTTTGATTTGCATTTCTCTAATGATTAGCAATGTTGAGCATTTTTTCATGTACCTCTTGACTATGTAAGTTTCCTTGGAGGAATGTCTACTTAGGTCTTCTGCCCAATTTTTGGTCGGTTGTATTTTTGATATTAAGCTCTATCATCTGTTTATATGTTTTGGAAATTAATCCCTTATCAGTAAATACTATTTTATCCTAACCCATAGGCTGTTTTGTTTTTTTTAAATTTTGTTTATAATTTCCTTTGCTTGTCAAAAACTTTTAAGTTTAATTAGGTCCTATTTGTTTATTTTTGTTTTTATTTGCATTACTCTAGGAGTGAAAGAAAGTGAAGTCTCTCAGTCATGTCTGACTCTTTGTGACCCCATGGACTGTAGTCTACGAGGATCTTCTGTCCATGGGATTTTCCAGACAAGAATACTGGAGTGGGCTGCCATTTCCTTCTCCAGGGGACAGATCTAGAAAAGTATTACTGGATTTATGTCAAAGAGTGTTCTGCCTATGTTTTCCTCTAGGAGTTTTATAATATCTGGTGATAGTAGACATTTTCTTTATAGATTTTATTATGTACTATTAAAAGCAATGAATATTTTCCTAGAAGGAGGTTGGCTTTATTATATAGATGCTAAGCATTCAGTAATACATATGATTTTTAAGTAGTATTTATAACAATTTTATAAATCACAAATATTATAAATCACAATATTTTCCATGGGGTCACAAAGAGTTGAAAACAACTGAGCGATTGAACTAAATATTTTTAAATTATCATGAGTAATGAATCATCTTGAGATATACTGTCCCATTTTTGTTGCTTCATACTACAATTTATTTGCCAAATTAATTACTTTATATTGATGTATTTTATGATTAGTAAGTTTGGTAATATTTTAACTGACCACTCATTACACACATCTTGCTATTTCAAAAATATGTAAAAAGGTACAAGTATAGAGCTCATTAATGTTAGCCTCAAATTTCTTCATAATTAAAATTTTAAAAGTTTAGTTGAATTTGAATGTGTCTCTTCACAATGCCTTTTCTGTTTTGAAAAGACATTAAATTTTATTCAAACAATTATGTGCTATTAAAAAAGAATAAATTAGCAAGAAAATTGTACCATTAGTAAAATTTTGTTCTTAATTCCACATAATAAATGATTATAATCTTTTTACTATGGCATTGAAATTTAACACAGAGAAGTCTCATTTATAGCTAAAATAGATTTTAGTTATGCTCTTATTGTGCCTGATAATGCTTTAATTTTAGCTATGTCTCTGGGAAAAATAATAAAGACTATTTAGACAAATATTAATATTAAGATAAAGGTTGCAGAATAAGTTTTTAAAATTGTTCTCATAAATAATTAATGCACATAAATAACTTTTGCACAAAAATGGAGAATAAATATATATATATATATTTATGTATATATGTTTTTAAAAGTTTTGGCACCTCATACAACTTGATTGTTATTACACAAAGATAGTCTCATCTAATCCAACTGATTAGCCCTTGGCTTTTTATATCTGTTTGTCCTAAGCTGAACAATACATTTAGCTTATGGTGTCTTCCCTTTTACATACAAAGCTCAAAGGCAGGAGCATAGTTGTCTTTACCCTGCAGATGGATAACAATAAGAGGAGTTATAATAAGCACTGATGGTAAACCCAAGACCAAATTCTCTTGTGGCAGGATCAAATATATATGATCCGTCCCTTTTAGTCAACAACTTCCTGGGTGGCTCAGATGGTAAAGCATCTGTCTACAATGCAGGAGACCCAGGTTCGATCCCTTGGTTGGGAAGATCCCCTGGAGAAGGAAATGGCAGCCCACTCCAGTATTCTTGCCTGGAAAATCCTATGGACGGAGGAGCCTGGTAGGCTACTGTCCATGGGGTCACAAAGAATCAGACACGACTGAGCAACTTCACTTCACTTCACTTATCAGTGACTTGGAAGAAAACATGGAGGACATATGAATCTTGTTTTGGGGTAGCAAGACTTTGAAATTCCTCCTCATCGTGGATCGACAATCCACGTGTCTCACAGTCTTGTCCATTGCAGTCACCGTCAGATTGCCCATCTGACAGAATATCTTGTCCATCCATCAACAGATTTTGATGTCTGTACTTTATGTACATCTCTTACTATAATTTCATTTTCTGTCATTTTCTCTTTTCCTCCTTCTCTCCGAATTTTTTTCCCTATTCCTTTAGAAACTCTTGATCTTACTTAAAAAAAATTACTCCATGTTTCCAAATATTTCTTTAAAATATTGCTCCTAGTTGATGCCTCAAATGACACTTACTATCTCCTGAAGCCACTTTCTTTTACAGACATTTTGGGACATGGTTTGACCAACAGTCAACTCACACAATTTGGTATTCAGATGACAGAGATACAATTGCTGTTTTTTCATTATTTCGATGCTGAATTTCTTACTTGCTCTCTCAAAAATTCAGATTCTTTGATATAAATGCAGTTCAGCTTTTTCACTCACTGATCATTCTTTATTTGGTTCACTTGTTTTCTTTCTTGCTTCCCAACTCTGTCTCTCTCCTTCCCACTAGCAAAATCCAGCCCTGGTTTTAACTGAATGTTTGTGTGTTCCTTGGCTACAATTGAGAAACTGAATGCTGCTGGAGAAAATTATGCAAATGTATTAAATGAACTTTCTGCAACCTCAAAAAGTACCTAAAACCACCAGGCAATTTCTTCATATTTCTTTAATAATATATTTTTTTTTCTAAAATGATCTTAAAACTTCTCTTCTCTCCCCAGCATTCCATCATCATTCTTACATGATGCCTTGTCATCATCAACATTACCATCTCTATTATTATAATTTAAACTTTAACTTCTGCAGAAAATCATTTACAGAATTATTGAAAGTACTGTGCTAGAATGAGCATTATACATGTGAATAATATGTTTCCTACCAGCACGAAATTTAAACTCTGGTGGATGACACAGTTAAGTAGAGGACTTTATAGCACAGTATGAAATGCTTACTTTAAAAGTCCATTCTTATACTATTCCCTGGATGCTTAAATATGTATCAAGCATTGGTCTAGAAACAGGCTATAATGATCAATAAATAGACAGTTCCTGTCATTTCACTGAGAAATGATAAACAATAAGATGTGATTATTATAGACAATCTTTGTATATTTTCTTATTACATCAGTCTCTTGTAAACTGTGAAAATGTGAGTCACCTCACTGAAATTGTTATCTTTGGATAAATTAATAATACCAATTACAAAGTTGAAGATAACATCCTGCTATACAATGGCCAAATAAAGCTACTGGAATAAGCCTCNGCAAATGTATTAAATGAACTTTCTGCAACCTCAAAAAGTACCTAAAACCACCAGGCAATTTCTTCATATTTCTTTAATAATATATTTTTTTTTCTAAAATGATCTTAAAACTTCTCTTCTCTCCCCAGCATTCCATCATCATTCTTATATGATGCCTTGTCATCATCAACATTACCATCTCTATTATTATAATTTAAACTTTAACTTCTGCAGAAAATCATTTACAGAATTATTGAAAGTACTGTGCTAGAATGAGCATTATACATGTGAATAATATGTTTCCTACCAGCACGAAATTTAAACTCTGGTGGATGACACAGTTAAGTAGAGGACTTTATAGCACAGTATGAAATGCTTACTTTAAAAGTCCATTCTTATACTATTCCCTGGATGCTTAAATATGTATCAAGCATTGGTCTAGAAACAGGCTATAATGGTCAATAAATAGACAGTTCCTGTCATTTCACTGAGAAATGATAAACAATAAGATGTGATTATTATAGACAATCTTTGTATATTTTCTTATTACATCAGTCTCTTGTAAACTGTGAAAATGTGAGTCACCTCACTGAAATTGTTATCTTTGGATAAATTAATAATACCAATTACAAAGTTGAAGATAACATCCTGCTATACAATGGCCAAATAAAGCTACTGGAATAAGCCTCAACTTCTCCTTTGTTGTTTTTCATATTCTGCCTAACTTCTGCAAACATTTTTGTGGAGTCATAATGTATAATGACCAAGAAGAATATATTTTATAACAGGCTATTTGTTTTACTATTAACACTTTACAAAATTTTGGCCTGAATAGAGAGCTAGGCAGTCAAGAGATACCAGGAGTAAGAGCAAGTTTGGAGTACAAAATGAAGCAGGGCAAAAGCTAACAGAGTTTTGCCAAAAGAACACACTAGTCATAGCAAATACCCCCTTCCAACAACACAAGAGATGACTCTACTCATGGACATCTCCAAATGGTCAATACCAAAATCACACTGATTATATTCTTTGCAGTCAAAGTTGGAGAAAGTATGCAGTTAGCAACAACAAGACCTGGAGTTGACTATGGTTCATGAACTCCTTCTTGCAAAATTCAGGATTAAGTTGTATAAAATAGGAAAATCACTAAGCCTTTCAAAGATATCCTAAATCAAATCCCTTATAGTTAAATAGTGGAGATAATGAATACATTCAAGAGATTAGGTCTAATAGACAGAGTACCTAAAGAAGCATGGTTGGAGGTTCATAACATTGTACAGAGGCAGGGACTGAAACCATCTCAAAGAAAAAGAACTGCAAGAAGACAAAGTGGTTGCCTGAAGAGGCTTTACAAATAGCTGAGAAAAGAAGAGAAGTGAAAGGCAAAGAGGAAAGGGAAAGATATGCCCAACTGAAGTCAGAGTTCCAAAGAATAGAAAGGAGATATAAGAAAATGTTCTTAAGTGGACAATGCAAGAAATAAAGGAAAACAATAGAATGGGAAAGCCTAAAGATATCGTCAACAAAACTGGAGATACCAAGGGAACATTTCATGAAAAGATGGACACAATAAAGTACAGAAATTGCAAGGACCTAATAGAAGTAGAAGAGATTAAGAAGAGATGAAAAGGATACACAGAAGAACTGTTCAGAAAAGGTCCTAATGACCCAGGTAGCCANATATCGTCAACAAAACTGGAGATACCAAGGGAACATTTCATGAAAAGATGGACACAATAAAGTACAGAAATTGCAAGGACCTAATAGAAGTAGAAGAGATTAAGAAGAGATGAAAAGGATACACAGAAGAACTGTTCAGAAAAGGTCCTAATGACCCAGGTAGCCATGATGGTGTGATCACTCACCTAGAGCCAGACATCCTGGAGTGCAAAGTCAAGTGGGCCTTAGGAAACATCACTATGAACAAAAGTAGTGGAGGCTATGGAATTCCAGCTGAGCTATTTCAAATCTTAGAAGATGATCCTCTTAAAGACCTGTACTCCTATGTCAGAAAATTTGGAAAACTCAGCAGTGACCACAGGACTAGAAATGTTCAGTGTTCATTTCAATCTCAAAGAAAGGCAATGCTAAAGAATGCTCAAACTACCATACAATTGCAGTCATTTTACATGCTGGCAAGGTAATGCTCAAATTCTTTCAAGCTGAACTTCAACAGTATGAGAACCAAAACTTACAGAAGTACATGATAGATTTAGAAAAGGCAGAGGAACTAGAGATCAAATTACCAACATCCTTGGATCATAGAAAAACAAGAGAATCCAGAAAAATGTCTGCTTCATGGACTACACTAAAGCCTTTGAGTGTGTGGGTCACAGCAAACTGTGGAAAATTCCCAGGGATGAACATACCAGACTACCTTACTTGCTTCCTGAGAAACCTGTATGCAGAACAAGAAGCAACAGTTAGATCCAGACATGGAAAAACATTGGTTCCAAATTGGGAAAGGAGTAAGTCAAGGCTGTATATTGTCACCCTGCTTACTTAACTTATATGCAGAGAGTATCATGCAAAATGCCAGGCTGGATGACGAAAAGCTGGAATCAAGATTGCCAGAGAAATATCAACAACCTCAGATATACAGATGATACCACGCTAATGGTAGAAAACAAAAGGAACCTAAAGAACCTCTTGATGAAAGTAAAAGTTTAGTTCAGTTCAGTTCAGTAGCTCAGTCATGTCCAACTCTTTGTGACCCCATGAATCGCAGCACGCC
>SJYA01000065.1:1713374-1759283 GCA_006410615.1 Neotragus moschatus | reverse complement strand
TTATGATTTCCTTTCTAACCACTTCACACTCTGCCATGGAGAAGGGGCAATACAGAGAAAAGTCAAATCTTATATATAGAGAAATTTGCTGAATGTAAAAGTTTATTATAAATTAGGACTGTTGGATCTTGAACTTCCATCTCAAAACAGCAAATGCCCACTCTTGTTAATTTATAATTGCATCATTTTGTAGACATTCTGAGTTTGTTTATGGATTATTGTTTCTGTTTATTTCATATTAGTTAGAGACACATATATTTTAAAATTAATTTTAATTTTAAATTATGAAACAAATATGTGTGCATATAAATTGAGGTGAATTATGTTTTATAAAATTATATATTTGGCAAAATAAAATCTTTGTATAGCTTATAAGAAAATATTTTCAAGAAGATTTTATAATATTACTTTGATATAAATCAAAAATTAATTTTAATGTCCTTTTGCTCCAAGTGATTCTTTAGTACTTAGAAAATAATTAAGCTATATTTATTTGCTATATTTAAATATACATTTTCAGAGACTATCTCTACCTCAGAAAATTTTGAATTGTTCATAGTTCATCTTAGATTGTCCATAATAATTTTATATCTAGAAGTTGAAGGAGTTTAACTGTAAGAGAAATCCAAGAAAATACTGTGTCAACAGAATATCTTGCTTTGTTCTTAAAAAGTCAAATCTGTAAGTCAAAGTAGCTAAATAATGAATATGCAGGGGCTTTTCTTCTCCCTCAGAAGCATTTATTACTAGTGGAACTTTCAAAATTAGGATAATTTTCTGTATTCCTACTTTCTGCTGTTATTGATTAGAACCCCCAAGCTGGATCTGAAGTATCCATGTTTTTTATTACTAATAAACTTGAATTGGAAATTGGATTACTGGTTTGCTAGGCAGTTCCAATTATACCTCTTGTAGTAAAACCTCCAGAGATTTCCAGCAGAATATAATTTTTCCATTATCACTCCTGTTTCATCTTGAGGTTTACTGGCAGTAATCCTTAAAGCACTCAAGTTCTCATAGGCAGCACTTCCCCCACATCAACAAAGCACACAGTCAACAAATGAAATATTGTCACAATATATGTTATGATATATCTTGTCATTGATGTATAATACAGGAAATGGTTCTTTCTTTTCCCTTAAGTTAGAAACAAGATTATACTCTGCAATGACGATCTTTTCTAAGAAACCTGGGAAATTGGTTCATGCACACTTTTTTTCATGGGTACCAACAGTAACTTAGACAAAATTATAAAAATTAAGAATCCAACAGAGTTCCATTTTAATTGATCAAACTTTAAGATATATTCTTTTAATTGAACCAAAAATTATATTTTTACTTATCGATATATTTCACACTGGTCAAAATACATTTTCCCAGTAAGAGTCACCTTATAATAAGCCAATTTTCACCTCTTTAAATATTACCTAAACTGATTTTATCAGTTGGTCCTTATCAGGTCTCAATCATCAGGGTTTCTCCTTCATCATAAAAGACTAATCTGAAATCTGAGAACTTACTGTAAAGAGGCATCTTTGATCACAGCTGGCAAATAATAAGATATTTATGTTTTGTTTACAGAAATATGACTTATTTATTAATTTGTTCATTTAACAAATATATATGCATATGGCTCCATTCTCAGTACTTGCAGAGATTTTATTTCAAAATTGAAAAGAAACTTAAAAAAAAACACTTTAGTGGTAACATTAGGTAAAAGTATTTTAAAATATATTATGCTATCTCTATAGTATTATTCAAGTGAAAAATATATAAAAATGTGGTTCAGTCCAATTATATTTGATTGTGAAATCAGTCACCGTCTGTCCCTGAGGACCCATTCATGAAATACATATAGGGGAAGATTTCTCATTATTCCTCAGAACGTCTTTATGTGCCATGTACAAATATTCATTATCATTTAAAGAATGAGATAGAGTCCAAATTTCTTTATGGACAAGAACCTGGGAAAGAAAATTTATGAAACACAAGAAGAGTTTTTGTTTTGTTTTCTTTTTGATAATCAGAAAAGATATAAGGATAGGGGTGTAGGCCAATTTTTACAGCAAATAATAGATTTCAGGATAAGAAAAATACATGAAATAATTTTGGAAGACAGTTTGTATAACATTCACCAGTTACAAAATTTTTCTGCAGAGTCGTAAAATTGTGAGAAATTATTACAATAGTATTATGGAATTTCAGTGTTAACAGATGTCAATGCTGGTAAACTAAAATCAACAATTGTAGCAATGAAATTTAAAATATGAAATTTATGTTTATTTTTATAATTCCTTATTATTATTAATTATTCTTCTCAAAACATTGACACATTTGTGTTTGTGAGGCTAACAGAATTCATTATTAATAACACTAGTGAGAACATTGGGTGAGAGAAAACATATTGCTTTTTAGCATTATGAGCATAAATGATTTAGCTATTGTATTATCATTTTATAAAATTTCTTGTGAATGTGGTCTTTTGAGTTGACTTTGGAAACAGCTAATAAGAAGAATCAAGTTGTCATTAATTCACTAGCATATAAAGTATTTTCTTACTTTTCTTAATTATTCCTTGTAATAGATCTATTTTTTTGACACAGAGAAGTGGTATGGATTAAATTAGAAATAGGTCAAGATGACATCCTAATAGAAAATACTTCTGTTACATTTCATGAAACCATAACACCGTTGCATTACAGAATTTATTCATTTCCATGTACTGAGTTTTCATTCTAATATTACTGAAATCAAACATTGATGTTTCTTCTCCAAGAAGAATTTCTTGTGTCAAGAATTTAGGTGCAAGTGTTATGTTTAAGAAGTGTTCCTGAAGAAGCTGAGCAGAGAGTTGGGAGGCAGAAAAGGAAAGGGAAAGGAAACCAAGAAAACCCCATACATGATCTGACACCAGGTGCTCCAGGAAGCTCTAAGAGGTAAGTGATCCCTCATATTTTGTACTGCCTCTGGTGAGGTGAAATTCAGTTCAGTCTGAATCGTGTCTGACTTTTTGCAAAGTCATGGACTGTAGCATGCCAGGCTTCCTTGTCCATCAAAAACTCCCAAAATTTACTTAAACTCACATCCATCGTGCTGGTGATGCTTCATACAGCCCAGCATTTCTCATGATACTCTGCATATAATTTAAATAAACAAGGTGACAATATACAGCCTTCATGTACTCCTTCCCCAATTTGGAACCTGTCTGTTGTTTCATGTCCAGTTCTAACTTTTGCTTCCTGAGCTGCATATAAATTTCTCAAGAGGCAGGTCAGGTGGTCTGGTATGCCCATCTCTTTCAGAATTTTCCGCAGTTTGTTGTGATTCACACAGTCAAAAGCTTTGGCATAGTCAATGAAGCAGCAGTAGATGTATTTCTGAACTCCCTTGATTTTTTAATGATCCAGCAGATGGTGGCAATTTAATCTCTGGTTCCTCTCTTCCTTTTCTAAATCCAGCTTGAACATCTGGACATTCACGGTTCACATACTATTGAAGCCTGGCTTGGAACATTTTGAGAATTACTTTACTAGTGTGTGAGATGAGTGCAATTGTGCAGTAGTTTGAGCATCCTTTGGCATTGCTTTTCTTTGGGATTGGAATNCGAGGCCTGGACCTCAGGTGTGGCTGTGGACCCTGCCCTCCTCCCACCACCCCCATCGCTGCTGCACACGCAGTCTTCTGTGCTCTCATCTCCTGGGATGGCGAGCTGCTTTGGGACAACCCCTAGTGTCCTGCAGAAGTCAGCCTCCAGCCTCATCTCTTGTTTTTTAAATTTTTTTTTTAACGTGGACCATTTTTGTTTTCTTTCCATTTCTAAAGTCTTTATCGAGTTTTGTTACAGGGTTGCTTCTGTTTCCTGTTTCCGTTTTCTGGCTGGCAGGCATGTGGGATCTTAGTCCCTGACCAGGGATTGAACCCACGCCCCCTGCGTGGGAAGGTGAAGTCTGAACCTCTGGGCCACCAGGGAAGTCCTTCCAGTCTCACTCCTGCTGGCTCTCCCTGTGTCCCTTTAGCCACAGCGCACGCAGTACTCCAGGCGAGGTGGTTATTGCTGCATCACTGTGGTGGAGTCTCGCAGCTGCAGCCTACATCGCCCTACTCCGGGGACCCAGCAGAAGTTAAAGTGCTCATTTCCCCTCGTTGGAGCTTCCGGTGTGAAGAGAGTGGAGGAAATGTGGTCTCTGCACCCTTTACCTTCTTTACCCAGGACCAGGCAGTTTGGTGTGCTTTTGAATTTCCCCATATCGCATGTCAGGAGTTGCCAAGACATTGTCTGGATCACAGTCAATAGTAACACAAGGTTGATTCAGGTTTCTGTAGTGTCTATGAATGTTGACGGGCTTTGAGACACGTGTGCATTTATCCTCTGACAACCGCACTCTAGACTCCTCATCCCCACCCTTCCTTTCTTTTCTCCACCTTTGCAGTCTCAGTGTCTCTTTTAAAATAATCACCCCTGAGTTTGCATTTGATTCTCTACTCCTCGTCAGAAGGCAGAGGTGTGATGAAGGCACATGGAGCTCAGGACGAGATAAGATGCTGCAGACTGGGACTTCCCTGGCCGTCGAGCGGTTTAAGAGTCTGCTCTCTCAAAGCAGAGGACACAGCTTCAATCCCTGGTCAGGTCTCTAAGATTCCACATGCTGCTCAGCACGATCAAAATAAGTAAAATAAAGAGATGTCAGATTTTCGCAGAGACAGGAGAGGGCCTCTCTAGCAGACCTGCTGTAAGGGCGCGGGTAGTCCCTGCAGGGGAGTCAGCATCCAACAGAGTCTTTTCTGAATCAGTTCACAGGACCTCGTGGGGTCTGTAACTAATGCTGTGACCTTGGCAAAGAAAATATCAAGCTCTGATTAGGAACTGCTAAGATAATCGCACTCTGGAAAGATGGATTTTATATTTAAAACAACCAAATGACCCAGGAAAAGGTTGTTTGGTTTTAGTTCTTTGTTTTCTTTCTGTCTGAGCTAAAAATAAGTATGACCAACAGTTACGTCACTAGGTACAAGGGAATTGGCAGCCTTAGATGTCAGTTTGCATTAGGCTTTGAGGACCGGTTGCTATTTATGGCATAGTTCATGCAATCAGACTCATATTAACGCTTTACTTTCTGCATCAGTCGACAGCTGCGTCTCTGCCAGATGTGCAGGCAGATACCAAAGCTCCTGCTCATAAAGGCGTCCGTGGAGTCACTCATCCGTTCCGCCTACAGTCCCCGGGCGCTGTGGTGCCCTGGGTTTTGAACCGGGCATGGTGATCATGAACATCAGGATAACTTCCTTTAGTGGCTTGCAGCCTGCAGATGACGCCCGCGTGGACTGCACCATTTAGTAAGGCAGTGATGCTACAGAGGGGCGTTTACAAAGGGTTGCATTTATGTCCATTTGGAGAGAATAGTGGACTCTGCCAGTGAAACCAGGCAAAGCTTCCTGAAATGTCAGAGATGACATTTTAGCTGGCAACTAAAGAATGCGAAGGGATTTGCCTGTTGAAATGATGCTGGAGAGGAATGTCAGGAAATGGAAATCAACCATGTGTGCAAAGCTGCAGAGGGTGCGGGTGGGGTGGGGATGGGGACAGGGCAGGAGGCGGCTCCAGGAGCAGTAAGTTGTGAGCAGAGAGTGGGAGGCTTAGCTCAGAGGTGGAGGGAAGTGGGGGGGACTTGGTAGTGAGGTGCACGTCGCTTGAGCACAGAAGCCAGGCTCCTCAGAGAGGGCTTCAAGTGTAGGAGGGGCATATAAATGTGTCCCCGTTGCGTATCCTCTGCTCCAAACAGCATGTTGACTGGCGTTTTCTATCATGTGCCCAGGGTTAACCCCTTCTCACAACCTGCGCCACTGCCGCCTGGGACAAGCCTCCAGTGCCCCTCCTAGTGGGTCCCTTCTGAGCACACCCTTGTTTCCTTGTTCTTTGCCCTCCGTGTAGCAGCTCCCCTGGGGGTCTTATGGGAGTCTGGTTCACGCCCTGCGGTGCTCACATGCTTTGCCCTTAGAGGAAACACCAAAAACCCATGCTGTGGCATCCAGACCCCGCTTTCCTGGCCCACGCCCACCCTCCTTGCTCGGCGTGGCCACCCCACCCTCATTCCCGTGGCCCCCAGGCTGCTGTCTCTCTGCCGCCCTCCACTCCAGAGCGCACACTGCCTCTTCCTCTCTCTGAGTTGCTTGCCCTCAGGTGTCAGCCCGTGTCTTACTCTGTCTGGAGCAGCTATAACACACCACCACAGACCAGGTGGCTTAAACACAGATTTCTCTCTCACGGTTCCAGGGACCGGAAGTCCAGGGTCAGGGTGCCAGCTGCTGGGTCTGATGAGGGCCGTCTCCTTGGGTTGCAGCCAGCCGCCTTCTCTCTGTCCTTACGTGGCCTTTCCTGCACGTGTGCAGGTGAAGACAGAAGGGAGGCAGCTTTCTTGGTGGGTTTGTCTGTTTATTGTTTGTCCCCCGTCCCTACACTAAGATACAAGAAAGGAATATGGAAAAAATGAAAGCTGTTGGACTTGTCGAGTCGCTAACAATGGAAAACAAGTTTGCAGAACAGGGCTTGGCAGAGGAAGCCTTGGATAAGCATTTGGTGGATGGGTGGATGGGTGAGGGATTTGTTCAGCTTCTCAGGCCAGTGTTTAGTGGTAAATTAAATTGTATTGGATCGCCAAGGTATACATGTGGTACCAAACAGAACAGGGAATATAGTACAGTCTCATTCTCATCATTCTAGGCAAAAAAGTACGTCATGATGTTGAGAAATGCACCACTGAAGCTCAACATAGCAGGGGAAAGTTGCCCTTCTGGAGAAACAGGAACAATTTTGCTCAAGTTTTTGATAATTCACTTCCTACACATTAAGATGAGGAAGTCTGAATTTGGGATGCGAAATCAGGTGCTCAGGTTGGATGTTCACTGTTACTCTGCATTCTAACTCAAAAACCAGATCTCTGTTCTGGTTGTTATTAAATACCCGTGTGAGAGTTCAATGTGCACACATCAATATGGAGAGGAAGACGGGANACACATTAAGATGAGGAAGTCTGAATTTGGGATGCGAAATCAGGTGCTCAGGTTGGATGTTCACTGTTACTCTGCATTCTAACTCAAAAACCAGATCTCTGTTCTGGTTGTTATTAAATACCCGTGTGAGAGTTCAATGTGCACACATCAATATGGAGAGGAAGACGGGAACATGGAAACTTTCGTTCTTTTGGGTTGGCGAGGTTGTTTGTGCGTTTTCCCGCCTTGTTTCCTATGGTTATTGTAGCGATATTGTTTGTGTAGTTTAAAAAGTTACTTTTGAAAATAAAATTCGGAATTTAGGAAGGACGGTCTGCTTTTCTGAGGGTGAAATGATACTGCTTTTTAAGTGTAAGAGTCTTGCCTGAAACACAGTGTGACGCATCTGTCCTTAAGAAATGGCATCAATGATCCAGGATCCCCTAAGCAGACTCTGCNTTCTCACATCTGTACATGACTACTGGAAAAGCCATAGCTTTGACTATACAGATCTTTGTAGGCAAAATGATGTCTCTCCTTTTTTATATGCTGTCTAGGTTTTTCATAGCATTTCCTGTAAGGAGCAAGTGTCTTTTACTTTCATGGCTGCAGTCACCATCTGCAGTGATTTTGGAACCCAAGAGAATATAGTCTGTCACTGTTTCCATTGTTTCCCCATCTATTTGCCTTGACATGATGGGACTAAATGCCATGATCTTAATTTTCTGAATGTTGAGTCTTAAGCCAGCTTTTTCACTCTCCTCTTTCAACTTCAAGAGACTCTTAAGTTTCTTTTAGCTTTCTGCTGTTAGGGTGCTGTCATCTGCCTATCTGAGGTTATTTCTCCTAGCAATCTTGATTCCAGCTTGTGACTCATCCAGACCAGCATTTCACATGGTTAATTTGCATATAAGTTGAATAAGCAGGGTGACAATATACAGCATTGTCATACTCCTTTCTCAATTTTGAACCAGTTCATTGTTCCATGTCTGGTTCTAAATGTTGCTTCTTGATCTGCATACAGGTTTCTCAGGAGGCAGATAAGATGGTATGGTATTCTGATCTTTAAGAATTTTCCTATCTCTTTAAGGCTGTTAGTAGCTCTTGATAAAAAATATATTGATAAACACATAAATTAATAGTTGAACTAGTCGAAAAACAGGATGCTCATGAACAAGTCCAGGCTTTTTATTCCCTGTTGATTTTCCTGTGCCTACAACAGTACCAGGCTCATATTTAACAAATGAATTTAACTTTTATGATAGGCATAAAACAAGCAACACACCAAACACCACACATACAGTCACAAACCATACTAAATAAACAGACTTCAGACAAGACAGATAGAGCAAGTTAAACTGTTGCTGGTTTCCATCAAACCTAGCCTTTAGAAAGTTGATGCCCAGAAGTGACCTGAAAAGGCATAGGTGAATCTGTTGTTATCCCTTCCAGCCTAGGCTTCCATGTATCATATAGGAAACATATCATTTTGTTAAAAGTGTAATTCTAATGAATTTTATGTACTTTCTCCTGTATGTACTAGCTAACCACTTCCTCTGGAACTCAAAGACAGGATGGTCCATTCCAATGCTGGAGGAAACCCTGGCTGTTCAGAACTAATTTGGAGAGTTAATTAACTCTCCAACGTGGCAAATATGTAAGAGTTTTATTTGTAACTTATTTTAATCCATGTCTTAAGAAGTAAACAAGTATTTACAGAATGCCTACTACATGCTAGAGACATCAAGTGCCAAGGACAAAGCAGTGAACTAAGTAAAGTCCACATCTTCAGAAAACTTCTATTCTAAAGGGAAAGCGGACTCATTTGAAAAGACCCTGATGCTGGGAAAGATCGAAGGCGGGAGGAGAAGGGGACGACAGAAGATGAGATGGCTGGATGGCATCACTGACTCAATGGACATGAGTCTGANCACATCTTCAGAAAACTTCTATTCTAAAGGGAAAGCGGACTCATTTGAAAAGACCCTGATGCTGGGAAAGATCGAAGGCGGGAGGAGAAGGGGACGACAGAAGATGAGATGGCTGGATGGCATCACTGACTCAATGGACATGAGTCTGAGTAAACTCCGGGAGTTGATGATGGACAGTGAGGTCTGGGGTGCTGCAGTCCATGGAGTTGCACAGAGCCAGACAAGGCTGAGTGACTAAACTGAATTGAAAGGAAGATGATAGATACTTAATGATGTATGTGATACGTCAGGTCATGATAAGTCATTTGAAGAAAATGAAGCAGGTTAGGAAGGATAGAATACTTATGTGGACCTTCTTTCTAAGAGCTGATAAACATAGATAAAATAAGACCATTTTAAATGATTTCATACGTGATCTAACATTATGCATGTGGAAAAATACTTCCATTTTGTATAAGTAGATACTAGAAGCAATGTCTCTATAATAGAGATGTCTCTAATTCATATTAATTATTAATAATATATATTATATAATGGTAAAATATCAGTGATAATGACAATTATTAGTAGTAATTGTAGTAGTTTTAGAGGTCCAAAATAAAGCTTTTTCAACTGAATCTTTTGAGATATGATTTACATTTAATAATCTGTATCAATTTAAAGTGTACTAAACAGTGAATTTTGACACGTATATACCCCTGTGAAACTATCATCACAATCATGATACAAATATTCCCATTACACTACAAATTTCCTTAGGACCACACTCTATGCTCAATAGTAGTAATGTGACTTACCACAGGTTTTCTGATAAATTTTCATCTTCATTTTGTATTGACCTTTTGTGTTTCTGTGTGTGTTTATGTGTGTAATAAGTAATCTATTTAAATGTTTAAACTAGATGGAATAGAGTGGAAATCTCATTCCTTCTTTTTTCATTCATATTCTAAAATCCTCTTCAACTGGCATTAAACNTGCTCAATAGTAGTAATGTGACTTACCACAGGTTTTCTGATAAATTTTCATCTTCATTTTGTATTGACCTTTTGTGTTTCTGTGTGTGTTTATGTGTGTAATAAGTAATCTATTTAAATGTTTAAACTAGATGGAATAGAGTGGAAATCTCATTCCTTCTTTTTTCATTCATATTCTAAAATCCTCTTCAACTGGCATTAAACAACAGCTTCTGTGTGTGAGTTTATAGTTATTTTATGCAAATGTAACCAAACATATATTGCTTTTTTTTTAACCTTTATATAGAAAATATGTATTACCTTTTACATTTTATAAGGTCAAATTATAATTTTTTACCATAAGTGAATGGGCTTCCCTGGTGGCTCAGAGGTTAAAGCACCTGCCTGGAATGCAGGGAGACCTGGGTTTGATCCTTGGGTCAGGAAAGTAAATAGAATCCTTCCTCATTCTTCTTTAGGGCTGCCCAGTATTATTTTGCATTGACATACTAAAAGAATTTAAATCAATTCTTTGCTGTTAAGACAATGCCCTAATAACTGACCTTGAGTATTTGTCTTCCGCATGTGTGCCAAGAGTGTCTGAAGGATAAATTCCCAGAAGTGGAATTGCTTATCATAAGGTATATGAATTGATTATATTGGTAGATTTGCCAAATACTTCTCCTCAAGGTATGAGCCAACTTATAGTGCCACGAGAAATTTAGTAATATGCCACCCCTCCCCCCATTCCTGCACCTCAACCATACCAACAGAATATATTGTTAAATTTGGAGATTTTGGCTACATTGATAGGTTTAGCAAAATATCCTAGTGTAGTTGTTATTTTCATTTTTCTTTCATAAATGAGGGTGAGGGCTGGTTTAAAAGAATCCAGAAAAATAACATTTCTTTAATGGAGATGAGTTTGGAACAAAAGTCAATTTACACCATGTTGTTCACATCTGATCAAGACAGTGCATGACCAATGCAATATGCTAAGCTATTAAAACTTAATTAGTATTTTATTAAAAATAGAATATTTAAAAAAATTCAAGAGCATGTACTTATTTTCTAACTACAAAAAGCCATTAAAAGCCAACTTTAACATTACGAAACTGCATCCAGTGCTGCACCATCTAATAAAATGGAGAATAACAAGCAGCAAAGAGAGAAAACTTTAAAGGAAATGAAGTTGTAAAAGAGAGATAGATAGAAATAAAAACATAAAGCAATATGTAATAAACTTTTCAAAATAGCTAGCAGTAATCTAAATGCATTTTTTTTTCATTTTCTGCCTGATAAAATGCAGAAATATTAGAGGAAGAGGAAAAAAAGTAAAATTGAGCAAAGACGTTCCACGAGTCTCTAGTAATAATGAAGATGTAGCCTTGATGTGATTATAATTCTCCTCCGATCATACAAATGAAAATTTAGACTGCACCAGTTGGACAACTAACAGCTAAAGTGCAGTCCAAAGTTTCTCCACGCATTTTTACATTTGTAAGTTTGAGTTGTCGTGGCAGTATTGTTAGTTGCTCAGTCATGACTGACTCTACAATCCCACAGGCTGTAGATTTCCAAGCTCCTCTGTCCATGGAATTTCCCAGGCAAGAATGCAGGAATGGGTTGCCATTCTCTTCTCCAGAGGATCTTCCTAACTGGGATCGAATCCAAGTCTCTCGTATTGAAGGTGGATTCTTTACCATCTGAGCTACACCAGTCAGTGGAATTTAAGAAGTTTATTCCCTCTGAATCCAGAGTAGCTCCTTAACTGAAAACAATGTCATCTATAGTTTCCTGCCATAGATAAGTATGTATATCACTATCATTAGAACATAAGCTTTCTAAACTTATTTGTCTGTGTAGATAATTAGTTAAGCTAAAAGTCATCTGTAGAACAACTAAAATTTCATATCTTGGGAAAAGAGAGAAGCCTAGAGTACAGACAAAATCATAGTAGGGTGATGCTACTGAGGCACGTACAACACGTAGAACAGATGGGAAACATCAGTCCTCTCCATTACAGGGCACCAGCTGGTAGCTCTGAGTCATCTAGGAGCGGAGTAAACATAGCCATCAAAGGCAACTGTCTCTTAAGTTTGTCTTCAAGGGAATCTTTCAATTGCATTGTTAATCCCACAGAACCTAGGGTTCTGCTGTGTTGTCTCTGTGTGATATTATCCTTACCTAGAAAACACTAGAAGCACGTTAAAACAAGTTTGACCCTATTCTAGAGAGTGTTTTGTTTTTTTTTTAATTCTTTGCCTGTATAAGTTTCTAAAATATCTCATTTTCTGAGTTTATTTTAAATACAAATTACAGCAAATACACATGATGGCTCTTCAGTTCAGTTCAGTTCAGTCACTCAGTCATGTCCGATTCTTTGCGACCCCATGAATCACAGCATGCCAGGCTTCCCTGTCCATCACGAACTCCCGGAATTCATTCAGGCTCACGTCCATAGAGTCAGTGATGCCATCCAGCCATCTCATCCTCTGTCGTCCCCTTCTCCTCCTGTCCCCAATCCCTCCCAGCATCAGAGTCTTTTCCAATGAGTCAACTCTTTGCATGAGGTGGCCAAAGTACTGGAGTTTCAGCTTTAGCATCATTCCTTCCAAAGAAATCCCAGGGCTGATCTCCTTCAGAAGGATAAAACTAATATATGTATAAAGTATTCTGCTCTCACAAAGTTGCTCTCTAGCTCTGCAGAGCACATCCTATTCTATGCAGAAAAAAAAAAATTTTCATCAGAAGAAGCTCAGCTAAGCATATTTCATCTGATGCATCATAGATCTTGACTACTGGGCAGTCGTGAGTGCTAGGAGTGTCAAGTAATCACACTGGGCTGACCCAACCTATTGTGACCTGTTTGGTTTTCAAGAGAGAGGAACTGAAAGAGCAAATTCTCCAGTCTGGTTAATTAAGGAGATGTAACACTAGGCAAAATCCCCTTCATTCCGCTTGGCAAAGGCCACTAGCCTTAGTCACTACAGGGAAAAAAAAAAGGAAAAATGAGATCCAGATTGGTAGAGACCAAAAGGTGAAACTTCAAAGGAAAACTCTTGAGTTAGAGAGGCAAAAGCAGTTGTAATAAATGGTTCCAGGTGGCTGAATAAAGAGAAATCCCAGAAGGTCACAACAGAAAATTCTAAGTGGCTCTCAAGTAAAATAAGCCTGTCATTCACAGCATCACCAGAAAAATAGGGGCGGGAGGGTAGTTATGGGGCTTGAATGGCAATTGACACTCAAAAGGGCTCAAGGCCAAAGCTTATCTTTTTAACCCATAAGAATCTTACCCATCTTTGTTTTATCATTCTGTTGTGCCTTGGCTTCTAGGAGAATAACTATACTGGGGTGAAATAAATGTTCAAATTTGATTTAAGTCCACATTTGACTAGATACAATAATTTGAATTGTTTTGAAGAGTTTAGAATTTAAAGGAGGCTTTCTGGACAAGACTAGTTTCTGAATGTTGAGCTTCAAGCCAACTTTTTCACTCTCCTCTTTCACTTTCATCAAGAGGCTTTTGAGTTCCTCTTCACTTTCTGCCATAAGGGTGGTGTCATCTACATATCTGAGGTTATTGATATTTCTCCCAGTAATCTTTATTCCAGCTTGTGCTTCTTCCAGCCCAGCATTTTTCATGATGTACTCTGCGTATAAGTTAAATAAGCAGGGTGAAAATATACAGCCTGGATGTACTTCTTTTCCTGTTTGGAGCCAGTCTGTTCCATGTCCAGTTCTAACTGTTGCTTCTTGACCTGCATATAGATTTCTCAAGAGGCAGAAAGAGGAGAGTGAAAAAGTTGGCTTAAGGCTCAACATTCGGAAAATGAAGATCATGGCATCCAGTCCCATCACTTCATGGGAAATAGAAGAAGAAACAGTGGAAACAGTGTCAGACTTTATTTTTCTGGGCTCCAAAATCACTGCAGATGGTAATTACAGCCACGAAATTAAAAGACGCTTGCTCCTTGGAAGAAAAGTTACGACCAACATAGATAGCATATTCAAAAACAGAGCCATTACTTTGCCAACAAAGGTCCGTCTAGTCAACGCTATGGTTTTTCCAGTAGTCATGTATGGATGTGAGAGTTGGACTGTGAAGAACGCTGAGCGCCGAAGAATTGATGCTTTTGCACTGTGGTGTTGGAGAAGACTCTTGAGAGTCCCTTGGACTGCAAGGAGATCTAACCAATCTCCTCTGAAGGAGATTAGCCCTCGGAGTTCTTTGGAAGGACTGATGATAAAGCTGAAACTCCAATACTTTGGCCACCTTGTACGAAATGTTGACTCATTGGAAAAGACTCTGATGCTGGCAAGGATTGGGGGCAGGAGGAGAAGGGGACAACAGAGGATGAAATGGCTGGATGGCATCACTGACCCGATGGACATGAGTTTGAGTGAACTCCAGAAGTTGGTGATGGACAGGGAGGCCTAGTGTGCTGCAATTCATGGAGTCGCAAAGAGTCGGACATGACTGTGATTGAACTGAACTGAACTGAGTTTTATTTTTCTCCTCTAAAATGGATGATGCCAAATAGAGCGATGAGGCTCTGGTTAATAGAAGATTGATAATAATTCTAGAGCAGTCCAAAGCAATCATTTATTTCTTTGCAATCCTGAAATCAAATCTGAACCTTAGTTTTCCTGCTTCCTGAAAGTTTTGGGTTGTATGTCCCTCAGTGGGTTTGCACTGCTAAAAACAGAGTCCATAAACATACATTTCAGGCAACTGAAGGAAATGTATGAACTGGTCTGCTGTGAGTAATATGGAGTGATAGAGACTATGGCAAACCACAAGTAGATATTTAAAGCACTGAAGTGCGAGATCCTTTCTCAGACCTTATCCAGTTTTTCTTTTACTGCTACTACTCATAGGGACTTCAACCAATTTTCTTTGCTTTTGGCAGCTACTCACTTCTAATTTACCACTGGAAAGCTTTTTTACTCCCAAGGCTGGCTAGATAGTAGAAAGATTATTCTATAATGTATTTCTTCCTTAGAGCTGTTGAAGACAGACAACAGGGCATTTCATTTAAGGCTGCTGTTGCATATAATTATGGGAAACATGACAAGATATTAGAAAAAGAAACTGCAGAAATGGGAAAGCCACACAATTTACAAATACTTAAGAATCATGAATGTTGTCCAGCACTTTCTGAATTTCTTATCAGGTGATAACTCATTGCAGACACCATTCCTGAGTGCACAGTTAACAACTCCTTCGGACCCCATCGTTTCTGGTCCTATGGCCATGCTTATAATTCAGTGATTTTTTTTTTCTTAGATCAAAATGGCAATTTTCACCTCTAAAGGTTTTAGATTGAGTCATAAGTTGGCTATAAACTCTTCAACAAGTTGTAGGAGACACATGCATGTGCCTGCCCACACACACATGCACGCCCACACACGAGTATCCACCATCCTTTCCCCAACTCCCCCTCACCGACACAGAGGACAAACTCGCTCTTTTTATTTCTGACCAGTAATCAGAAGTAGTTCTTTTTATTGTAAATTTCTGTGTTATTGATGATATGAAATTACACAGCCAACTAGCATGAACAAGTATAAGGAAAAATTATTACACGGCTTTCCAAAATCACCGTTTATGTCAGCAGCATCCAAAGACATAGTTTTTTTTTTTTTTGGTTGGGGGGGGGAGAGAGTATTTTTTATTTTTTATTTTTTTTATTATTAATTTTTATTTTTTTAGTTTGTTTTGCTTTACAATACTGTACTCATTTTGCCATACATTGACGTAAATCAGCCATAAGTGTACCTGAGTTCCCAATCCGGACCCCCTCCCTTCCCCCTCCCTCCCCACACCATCCCTCCAGATCATCCCCACTCATCAGTCCCAAGCCTTCTGCATCAAACCTAGACCGGTTTTGAAAACTCACAGCTAATATCTGGCCTTCCTAATATGAAATAGTTTTAATATCAATAGTTATCCTTTTGCTAATATTATCAACCAATTAATGAGGCTGCATTTCCCAAGCATTCTACTTTTCCTCATTATGACATATTTCAAATTTGCGCCATTAATAAACAGATCACATTGAAAATATATTCTGATATTGACCTCTGTGATTATTTTCCCTTCTCAATTTGGCTAGAATTGACTGACAGATCATAAGATTACTATATAGTCATTTTTCTAAATAGTCTTAAAATAGCACTCTGAATGTTCCAGATTTGCTTGCCTTAACATAATAAATGAACAAAAAGTGATTCAATGTAAAGGTATTACCAAATATATCTATTCATCAAATGAAAGTGAAAGCGTTAGACGCTCAGTCATGTCCGACTCTTTGCGACCCCCATGGACTGTAGCTCGCTAAGTTCCTCTGTCCATGGAAATTTCTCAGCTAGAATATTGAAGTCTATTGCCATTTCCTTCTCCAGGGGATCTTCCACACGGACTCTGGTCTCCAGCATTGTGGGCAGATTCTTTACCATTTGAGCCACCAGGAAAGCCCATCAGTTCAGTTTAGTCGCTCAGTCGTGTCTGACTCTGCGACCACATGAATCGCAGCACGCCAGGCCTCCCTGTCCATCAGCAACTCCTGGAGTTCACGCAGACTCATGCTCACCAAGTCAGTGATGCAATCCAGCCATTTCATCCTCTGTCGTCCCCTTCTCCTCTTGTGCCCAATCCCTCCCAGCATCAGAGTCTTTTCCAGTGAGTCAACTCTTCACATGAGGTGGCCAAAGTATTGNACAAGGAAAGCCCATAAGCACTGTTAAAAAGAGGCTGAGACACATTCATAAAATGAAAAGGATCTTTGCTCTCCAGGAGCTTGCCATGAGTGAGACAGATTTAAAAAAAAAAAAAAAAAAAGCCAAAACAGAAAGCAATAAGTTGTATAGTATATTTTAACATGATAAATGCTATAGAAATAAAACCAAGTTAATGCTGCTGATGAGGCTCCCATGCCTGGTGTCAGGTTTCACTATGTTGGCCTCAGTAGTTATCATTGGAAAGGTGAGGACTGAACATAGAAATAAAAAAGGTAAAGTAGGTAGGCAAATTCTCTTTTCACCCTTTAAAAATTGTGCTTTAAACATAATTAACAGGATCAAGAGATAATAGAAAATTCTATTTATTATTTATTTTAAAGCCATATTTAAAGTGAAATGTAATATGTAGATAGAATTAGGCACATATGTTTAACTATAAAATAAAATGCATTTGAGAAATCATACTAAATCAGTGTAAAGAGAAAATATAACACTCTATTATCTGTTATTCCTCCTGTTCCAACCCTAAAAGAATTATAATGTGATGGGAAATGAAATCAAATTATTCCCTTTAATTTCATGGTTGCCTAATTATTCTGAGCAGAAACCAAGCAACAGTTTACAGTGCATGAATATATTTAAATTAGTTCCTACTTATGAAGTAGCAAAATGCCTGTACCTTCTATTATTAATTGTGATATTTACATTTCTAACTATAATTTGTTAGGAAATAAATTTAGTGTATTGCTTTACTAATTTATTATAGTATTAAGTAATATACATATTATGACTATATAAATCACATTCTATTGTATAAAATACATTTATTTTCCATTTGACTTGTTGAAATGGAATGTTAAAGAACACATAGAAAATTAGAGTATATATATTTCTTGATGTACAGAGTAAATTTCATTTAGATCCATGTAAACTTTCCCTTTTATCATTCTAAGAGGTATGAGAATCTTCATAAAATTTAGGATAATTTAATAATTTACCTTCTTTAGTCACAATTTTTGCTTCATGAGAGTGAAACAAGTAAAATAACAATTATCAAGATCTGTATATCACTTGATGTGTGTTACCCCATCTAGCTTCAAAACAGCTGAGAGAAGAAGGATTTCATTTTATAGATAATGGAGTGGTGATAAATGCTATTAGATGTAGTGTTCAGTGAGGATGAAGAACTTTCATTAAAGTGGGAAGGAACATGGAGGTCATTTATATTTTTAACAATTTGTGACACCATAGTGTTCCCTGGTGGCTTAGACAGTAAATAATCTGCCTGCAGTTTGGGAGACTCAATTTAAATCCCTGGATGAGGAAGATCCCCTGGAGAAAGAAATGGCAACCCACTCTAATATTCTTGCATGAGGAATTCCACGGACAGAGGAGCCTAGGCAGGTTACAATCCATGGGTTGCAAAGAGTCAGACATGACTGAGTGGCTTTCACTTTCTCCGGGTTTTTTTTGGGGGGTGGGGGATTTAATAGTCATAAATGTTAAAAGGTTTAGTTTTTTTTCCTAAGCTGCTAACTATGCTAACAAGTTGTAGACAAACTAAATTATAATTGATTTCTTACTTTGTCATGAAAAAGAGGTTTGAACGATTAACTTGAACATTTTAAAAATTTCATTTTATTTTTCTCTAATGAATTTTTTTTTTTTATTTTAACTGTGAAAGCCCAGAATATAAAAATCATCATCATAATAAAGCATTGTTGTTTTCTAGGAAGTTACTGCTTTGCTATTCCCACAATGACCACTGTGTGGATGAATTTTGGTCTCTCATGAATCATTCACATATAGTAGTAGTAGTTAAGTCAATAAGCTGTGTCCGACTCTTGGGACCCCATGGACTGTAGCCTGCCAAACTCCTCTATCCATGGGATTCTCCA
The DNA here is from genome assembly GCA_006410615.1 of Neotragus moschatus. Taxonomy (NCBI): domain Eukaryota; kingdom Metazoa; phylum Chordata; class Mammalia; order Artiodactyla; family Bovidae; genus Neotragus; species Neotragus moschatus. Next base: position 1,740,770 of record SJYA01000065.1, on the reverse strand, counting down.
GGCAAGAATACTGGAGTGGGTTGCCATTTCCTTCTCCAGGGGATATTCCCAACCCAGGAATCCAACCCAGGTCTCCTGCATTGCAGGCAGATTCTTTACCAACTGAGCTTTAAGGGAAGTGAATTCACATAACCATTCACAGCTGTCCATACACAAAATGCAAGGCAGAGGTATGATCAGGTTATCTCATGTAATCAAAAATCTTTCTATAAATATGTGGAAATTAAGAAANTGTGTCCGACTCTTGGGACCCCATGGACTGTAGCCTGCCAAACTCCTCTATCCATGGGATTCTCCAGGCAAGAATACTGGAGTGGGTTGCCATTTCCTTCTCCAGGGGATATTCCCAACCCAGGAATCCAACCCAGGTCTCCTGCATTGCAGGCAGATTCTTTACCAACTGAGCTTTAAGGGAAGTGAATTCACATAACCATTCACAGCTGTCCATACACAAAATGCAAGGCAGAGGTATGATCAGGTTATCTCATGTAATCAAAAATCTTTCTATAAATATGTGGAAATTAAGAAAAAGCAGTAAGCTATATTGGCCTCACAGGTAGAGCTTCCCTTGACATGCTCCTCTAGCCATCTTTTATTGTCCTTTATTTGATGCACCAACCAAGAGTCCATTTCTCCTTTCTGAGTTCTCAGCCATATTGTTGACTGAGTTCCTCTGAGTTGTTGTTTCTGCCTTTAATTTTCACAACAGATGCACAGAATCCAGCTATAGATGCCTGTGTCCAACTGCCATCAGGAAATTACAAATGCTATGAGGAATGGCTCATTTTTACATGATTAATTTGTTTATTTAATAAGTGATCTTCCTGAGAATATACACTGTACTCTTCTCCTTGGCCTAAAAGAGTGACACAGGATTTTCTAGGAAGCAAGATGGAGAAAGGGATTCCCACCAGATGGGGATGGCCTGTGTACCTTTGGAGAAAGACCGAGAAGTTAATAAGAGCAATATACGTGACAAGGAGTGTATGAGATTTCCTGGTGAGCATCTACATAGACTGACAGGGAAAGACTGTTTCCATGCTCTGGAACTTCATTTTCTTTTGTGCAAAATGAGATACTTGAGTGAGTTGTTTTCCAAAATGCTCTCTCTGTATGTCGGTCTCACTCAGTTATTTCAAGTCATCTTTGGGTGGAAGCCTCTTTCACTCTCCAGATGTGGTGACTAATCACCCCAAACAGAACAGAACATCATAAGTTAATTTTATTTGAAGCTCAAATTCAGAAACTCACCCTAACAGAAACAATCATCTTCCGAGGCTCCTTCCACTTCTGCAGGCAGTAATTTATAAACAACATTTTTGTCAAAAAACTTTTCCTTACGTATCCCTCAGTCCTTGTGACCCATTGAAGATCTAACCCACACACATATTCAGGTCAAGAAAATTCTGACCTCTTTCTTTATAATCGTATACTCTTGTTAACCCTTTCTATATCATTTCCAAAATATAAGATTCTACCACCTTTGCATTGATCAAGCATTTGGTCTTAAGATATATAATGAAAGTCCCACAGCTGCTGCTAAGTCGCTTCAGTCGTGTCTGACTCTGTGCGACCTCAGAGACGGCAGCCCACCAGGCTCCCCCGTCCCTTGGATTCTCCAGGCAAGAACACTGGAGTGGGTTGCCATTTCCTTCTCCAATGCATGAAAGTGAAAAGTGAAAGTGAATTCGCTCAGTCATGTCTGACTCTTAGCGACCCCATGGACTGCAGCCTACCAGGCTCCTCCATCCATGGGATTTTCCAGGCAAGAGTACTGGAGTGGGGTGCCATAGCCTTCTCCGAAGGCCCCACTACTCCTTTCAAAATATCTGTGACACAAGGGAAGTAATCAAACAGCTCTGGATGCCAACTGTGAAACAGAAGTAGTCAGAACGTGTGCCTTGCTGTGTATGGACTAGCATGCTTGCATGCACGCTAAGTCGCTTCAGTGTGTCCAGGTCCATGTGATCCATGGACTGTAGCCCTCAAGGCTCTTGTGTCCATGGGGTTCTCCAGGCAAGAATACTGGAGTGGGTTGTTATGCCATTCTCCAAGAGATCTTCCTGACCCAGAGATCAAATCTGCATGCCCTGTATTGCAGGTGGATTCTTTACCATTGAGCCACCATGGAAGCCCTGTGTAAGGCCTCGAGATGATGCATATAAAGAGTCTAACAAAAACTATAGCCATTCCTTCTATTATCTTTACCTGATCTCGAAAGTTCTTCACACAATTTTAGCCTTTCACTTTCTTTCTCTTGGCAAATTCTATATTGCCCAATATTGCCCCAATTTTAGGATGATTCACAGCCCCCCAGATATCTGTTTGGATATAATGTTTGCCTCATTTTAAAAACTGCTACTGAACTAATATATATGATATATATGAAGCTTCCCTGGAGGTTCAGTAGTAAAGAATCAGCCTGCCAAAGCAAGAGATGTGAGTTCGATTCCTGAGTTTGAATATCCCCTGGAGGAGGAAATGGCAACCCACTCTAGTATCCTTGTCTAGAAAATTCCATGGACAGAGGAGCCTGACAGTCCATGGAATTGCAAAGAATTTGATATGATTTAGCAACTAAACAACAACAATATAGTGTTGGAGTTTAAATATGTATTGTTGGTGTTTAAATATATCTATTTAAACTTCAGTTGACTCTCGAGGGTACATCCAGGTTTTGAGTTTAGAGAATACTATAAACAAAGTCCTATGTTGAAATTCTGATTGTTAGGTACCACAATCTAGCAATCTCTGTGTGTATATGCAGATATACAATACTGACATCATACATGAAACTTTGGGAAAGGTGAAATAGAGGTTTTACCGAGGCTTGCACTTGTCAGTAGCTTGGAGTTGCTTCCTTTCTGCAGTCCAGCTCTTCTTTTACAGTTAACTCATGCTCTTTTGTTTTTTCAGACAAAGAATTATCACAGTGTGGAATACCGAAGAAATTTCTGAGGTCACAGTCTCGAAGTTGAAGACTTACATGAGATTAATTTACTAGGGATAAAGGAAAAGGCACTGACATTAAGGAGAGCTGAGAGGTGAGATGGCCTGTGGTTAAAAATCCAGGTAGGAATATAAACAAAGAAGGAAATGACTCGCCGACAATATTACTGGCATTTTTCCTAACGGTAAAATCATTGTAAGCATATACTTAGAATATTTCACTTTCTTGATTTTACAATAAATGAAGAAACCAAGAAAAGGAAAAACAAAAAACAGAATTTGTTTCCTAACTTTAGGACTCATGGATGGTGGAATAGTTCTAATGGGCTGAACTGGTTAGATCACCTTGTTTTGTTTTCGTTTTCTAATCTCAGTTTTTACTATTTTCTTTCAAGCTAAAAATATTGCAGCCAAGTATTACAGTGAGGTTTATGAATCAATTAATAATGAGTAGTTCAACCTCAGCTATCAGTGTGATTTTTAATTTCCAGAAATTAAAAAAAAGTTTATTACTAGAAATTAAGCAAGTTTCAAATCTTTTTTATTCCTAAATTTCAAAGTAGCATTTTTAGGATGTGGCTATGATTACTTCTGCTTAAAATTGACTGTCCCCCATACAGTTCACTGAAAATCTCAACAAATACAAAAAGCATGTGTTTTCCTGCAGACTTTACAATTTGAAAAATCACTCACAATAAATTGAAAATTGAAAATGTCTTAACTGTGTTTGTTTGCCCATTGGTGTTGCTAGCATGCAAATAGTTATTTAGTGTTAGTTTGCTTGCTTTGTATTTTATACTACAGAAAGATTTCTTGCTAGTATTTGTTAGTAAGTCAATCTTTCTTTCAGACATCAAGAGATGACCTTTTATGACCCAAAGATTTATCAAGTCAGCAATCTATTCCCTGGGGCCAGCATCTTCAGCCTCTTCCTCTGCCAGTCATGTCTGTTGAAGGACTTTGCCAAATCCCATGAGAAAATGCACTAATCTACTTGTTTCAAAGAACAAGAATGACATCTTTACCGGCTGTACTTTGTCTATGAAGGAAAGAAGCTAATAAAAGATGAAATACTTTAGCCAGTTGTGAAAGATTCAATACAATGTTGTTATACTAAAGGACACTGAGTATAGCAGTTAGTAAGCAGCTACCCTGAGAAGACAAGGCCAGTAATGATACTGGGAATAAAGAATAGACACTTATTATGATGAATTCAAGGAGACAAACATATTTTGAAAGCACATTCCCTTGTGTCAATTCTTTTTCTTTTTCTTGATACATAATGTGGCTGTGACATTCTGCAATAATTGAGCTGCAACTGGTTTCTGGCCTCTTGTTTTGATATGGTAAAGGTTTGAGTGCACCTTCAATTAGGTCCAATTATTTATGAGTTGTGAGGTAGTCCCTGTAAATGATGGGTGGTGAAAACATTACGGAGGTGGCATGTCAAAGACTCCTGGAAAAACTAAGCAGTGTAAAGACTAGGCAATTATCATCAATGCTAGTTTTTGAATGAGAAAAGACAGCTATAGCCACAGCAGTAGCATTCCAAATGAGTTCCCGAGTATGTAGGAGTGAAATAATCCTGAGGGTTAACCAGATTTACAAAGGATGCTGCTAGGTTACCTAATGAAGGGCAGCTTGGATATGGCACTTTTGTCATGGAGCTTCAGTAAGCCTCTTTAAGGTTTTTTATTCTTCAGTTCAGTAAAATAAATAGAATTTCTGGACTATTTCATGTTTATGCATTAACCAATTTTCATTGTCCTTTTCCTCATGGTTGAATAATAATGTTCAGTTGCACTGTTAGTCCCGCAGCGTCTGGGGAATCTGTATTTTATGGCATAATTCAGAGCTGAAAGAATATACTCACTGTTTTTAATTATTATTACTCCTTCTTTAAATTTTCTCTGGTTCTTTATGAGGCGACCATGTGCAAAATCCAAATAAAGGAGAGAGTTAAGCCTTCTAAAATACAGCCAGTAACCATCAAATATGATCCATTACTAGGTGAATTAATAAATTGGTGCTTGTCAGAGGTGGGGGCTGAGTGAGGGGGGCGGGAAGCAAAATTAGTGAAGGTGGTCAGAATGTACTGACTTCCAGTCATAAAATAAATAATTCTCAGAAATTATTATTTGAAATAGCTAACTGCATATTATATATTTGTATATCTTTATTGTATATTTGAAAGTTGCTAAGAGAGTAGATCTTACAAGTTCTTATTACAAGGAAAAAACTTTGTAACCATGTTTGATCATAGACGGGCTTCCTTGGTGGCTCAGATGGTAAAGAATCTACTTGCAACACAGGAGACCTGGGTTCAGTCCCTAGATCAGGAAAATTCCCTGGAGAAGGGAATGACTAACCACTTCAGTATTCCTGCCTGGAGAATCCGATGGGTGGAGGAGCCTGGTAGACTATAGTCCCTGGGGTCACAAAGAGTTGGACATGACTGAGCAACAGATATCAATCAAATAGATATTGTGTTGATCATTTCCCAATGTATACATACATTTTTCAAATCATTGTGCTTTATGCCTGAAACAAATATAGTGTTGTATGTCAGTTATATCTCAATAAAAAGAGTAAAAAATTAAATGACAAAAAATTAAAAATGTTAATTTTAAAGTGATTCATTCTATACTATATTAAATAACTTCCAAGTTAGTTATAAAATGTAAACGTCTATATTAATTCCTGCAAGGGATTTTTTTTCAAATGTAATAAAACAAGTAGTGATAAATAGTAAGGTTACAACGTGATTTAGCATCTAACACTGATGCCATCAGAAATGATACCACTATCTTTGGATAAGGGTACTAAATTTAACAGTAAAAACTTTTCTGAATGCAGGGTAATTAAAAAACTATGGAGGGTATAAATCTTGTTTATTTCCTATTTCAAGTGCCAGTTATAATACATATTTTAGTTTGACTGTCTGACTGAAAGAGCTGTTACCTGTTTTGTTCTGGATTCTGAGAGCTCCCTTTCTAGTGTGACCGATCCCCACTATGTGTTTTAAGATGTACCAGTGGCATAACAGCACACAGCAGATGTCCCTTGGCATTGTGCTCCAGGCCTTTTCATTGACCAAAGCTGCAAATCTTCCTATAATTCAATCAACATAAGGACTCTTCAATAATTTGGTTTTAACACCTCAAAGCCACACACAGAAAAACTTACGGTTACAAATCCATAAGGAACAGTACTCTTTGAAACGTTTGTTTTAAGAGAAAAGAACTCATATTTTTAATCAGCTTCTCAGAGTATTTCTACTTGGGCTTGAAGAAGGGCAAAAAGACAAAATAATATTGAGTGAAAAAGGCGGTAACATGGCTTATCTTAATTCTGTTTTGTAAAAAGAGAACAAAATCATCCAACCTAAGAAAGAAATAATATCACCACCAATTCAGATAGCATTAATCAAGTGCTACATGGTTTATATACCCGACTAAGGAAGTAAGGATTGTAGAGACAAGGCGTGCCAAGTCACCCAGCCACTGAACACAGTTTATACCTCCCTAATGCTAAATCCTATGTTCTTTTCCCTCTTTCTTATTACTAGATTCGTACTGTTGTGCCTAGAGAAGTTCCTCACTCTAATAAATAGAAAGGCATGGCCACTACCAACTATCATCACTTCTGTTCCTCTATGCATGCGTATTGTGTGTATGCATTTTATCCTTCTCACCCTCCTTGGATTCCAACTGGTCATGGCACATTGCTTGACTAGTATAATGCAGTGGAAGTGACTTCAGAGACTGAATTTTAAAAAAAATGTCAAACAGTGTTCATCTGTCTCTCTGGGACTCGGAGAGAAGATGGCTGTCATGGGAAAAGTCTCTCTTGAGTGACACTCTGTGATGAATCCCACATTAGCCATGTGGAGAGGTCTGAATAGGAAGAGAGATGCTGGAGAGCCACCAGCTGTCCCACACATTCCAACCTGGTCCCCATAACTTGAGAGAAGAACCCATCTCGAATATGTCTGCCTTAGCAGACAGCATGTGGAGGAAAATCAAACATCCCGGAGGATAGATAGAGCTGAAGCCCTAGACCAGAGGATATGTACAGTCAAGCCCAACCACAACTATATGACCCATTTAAGCTAAGAACAAATGGAGAGTGTTTTGGAGGCCAAAAATAATCCCTAATATACTCTCCTTGCATTCCTAACCCATAAAATTGTGTATATTATAAAGATTTAAAGGTTTCGATGACTAAACTTTAGTTGTTTTCTGTACATAGTAGTCAAACAACAAAATCATGGTGTTTGAGAAAGAAAGTTTACTATTCAAGGTGTCATATTATCATCCACAAATTCCCCAAATCTGTCTTATGTTTAGCAATGGGAGCCTTTTCTAATACTATTCATAATAGTTCACTGGTTTTTATTTGAAAAGACTGCTTTTGTATGCTCAAGAAGAAGTATATATCTGAAGAGAAGCAGAGTGGAAAAAAGATTAAAATTGTATTGTAGGAGAGGAAGTCACCCCTCAAATAAATGACTTTTTTATTTTAATACAAAAATAATATAAAATAAATTTGTTCTCCTGCCATTTCTATCGCTCATCTTATCTTTTGTAAGCGGTTAGAAAGCATTCATGCTTAGACATAGACATGATCCATAGAAGCCACACTTGATTTACTGGGAATTAAAATAAGCTACATCCTTATTTCACTATTGTCAGTATCTGAAAAAAAGCAGTGACAAAAGTTATCCAGAAACTCCCTTTTTCATTCCTGTTTGTTCACTAGACTGTCAAAAATGCTCAAGAATCCTAATCCACACATTTTGATTAGGTTCTAAACCATATGACTTCAGGCAGAAAGATATTTAAACCCAATTGAAGGCCCTTAGGGAGAGTAGGCGCTGCTCAGCCTAATTTATTCCACGTGCATAGCCACAGGAGCATAATATTCTCAATGAATAAATGCATCTATTTAATGATTCTTACATTAGTTTTATGGTCACAAAAGGTGTTATATTTACAAGAATAGAAACCAGTTCTTCCCGCTCCCCGCCTCCCCTCCGCCGGCGCCTGCCCCTTTTCTCAGAGTTAAGTACATGTTAAGTGTAAGAAACAAAAATTTGAAGGAACTAGGACTATTAATTAGAGATTTTTCTACCCAAGTGGGAATCCAGGTCTTTGGGAATTGAAAGTGGAGATCATCTGTGAATGATTTTAGAAGTGACACAATTTCCCATGGGAGTTAAAATGCGGTTCAATCTTTGCCCTGTGTGTCCTTGTTGTAGTAATAGTTATGACTTAAAGACTGTTTTAGAATAAGGAAGGGATACTTGAATTTAGTGCTTAATTTGATCAATTGAAAGCTTTTATTTATTTTAAATCCAGTCCTTTGACCTCGGTCTATCTAATGATTTTTAATGACTATTATGAAAGCAGAGGCTCTGTAATTGCAGAATGCAATGGGCTGTTTAGTTCCTTTCTCTCTACACATAAAGATATGCTCCACTTGAAATCACTCACCATAAAAACAGATTGTCACCATATCGTCTAGACCAAAGGTTCACAAATATTTTCTTTAAATGATCAGATTGGCTTTGAGGGTCATAAATTCTCTGTCACGATTTTCAGCCTTTGAGGTGAGAGCAGCCATAGACAAGACAGATATAAACTAAAGGGTGTGGCTCTGTTCCAGCAAGAATTTCAATTTCATCCCTGTCTGGAGGTTTCTGGAAGCTATCAGATTTCACTGTGGAACTCATCCTATATCCAGGAGACCAACTCAAGAAGATCTGATTACAAAGTCTAATGATTAAGAATTAGTAGATAAGAAAGATGAGAAAAACTAAAATTTCGGGGTGTAGGGGTGAAGCAAGACATTAAAACAAGACAGAAAGCCTTGTGTTTATTATGATAGTGGCTAAAGGAAGATTCTCATAAAGATACTATTTCTCTTGTTGCAAAGAGGCGCTCAGGCAGAAACAGAAACCTCCTCAGAAAGGTATATCATACCTGTTCCTGTTTTCAACAACCAGGGACCTGAGGCCAAAGAACAGAAGTAAATTGCATAAGGTCACAGAGCTAGTCACACAGAGAGCCTGCGTTTGAAGCCAGATATACTTTTCTCCCAAGGCCACACTCCTTATATGATTTGTTGCCCTCTAGCATTTCTCAAACCTTTAAATACAAATGAGTTCCAACAGGCAAGAGCACCATACAGGGACAGGCTCCTCTGTGTCATTAACCATATGCTTATTTACCTTTACATTAGAGCCCACTAATTTGGAATAAGGCACAATAAACTCCATCAGATTATACACATAGGTCTACTATGATCTTGCTAATAATCTAAACAACCCCACTGCTTCGCACTGTGTTGTCCTACATCCCAATAAATAATATTCAAGGTAAGCCTTTAAACATTTTTCCTTGAAGGTAAGAATTTTGAAGCTAAATAAATAATTATGTTAATTCATTTGCAAAATATATTTCCATTCCACACCTTTTCAATTTTGATTCTAGAATTTCTTGCAAAGTAGCAATATTCATTAAGTCAATTGGAAAAAATTAACTTCAAATCATGTAATAGTTTTCAAAACAGTATCACTGTGCTTACAATGGCACTGATATCTAATATTATGTAATACAATCTAATGTATAATTAATATAATTTCTATGTATATACATGCATGAAATACATTTATTGCATACATATATGTTTATAATTATTATCACCATCCTTGGTTTCATCATATATTTTATATATTATGTTTGTAAAACAATATTATATATTCATATGCATTTTATTGGAGAAGGAAATGGCAACCCACTCCAGTATTCTTGCCTGGAAAATCCCATTGACAGAGGAACCTAGGGGCTACAGTCCTTGAGGTTGCAAAGTCAGACAAAACTTAGCGACTGAGCAAAGCTTAAAATCATACTAATTCTAACACTTACTAGAAATTATAATACATAGAGCTGCACAAGTGCACTAACAAAGACTATTATTTGAGATCACAAAGGGAAGAATTTAGAGAATAGACAGAAAAGAAGCAAGACTGGCAGGCTTAAAAAAACATGCCTACGTTTATGTGCCTAGGGAAGGGGTGGTAAAATAATGGAGTTAAGTAAAATGTAGAGTTCCAAAATCAGATTTTCCTTTTATTTGAAAAAGATAAATCTCTACATAGTTGAACTGATACCTATCAAAAAGCAATTTTCACATAAATATCATGGAAGATGCATGTGCTTTCTATCTGTCCAAATAACTGTTAGTACCAAGAGTAACATGTACCAAAATAAGCAAGCCTCAATGGGTTTGCTTATGCAAACTGACATTATAAGACTGCCAAGATGACTACACTCTCATGTTATCAGAATTCATGAAATGCAGCCTTGTCTCAAGCTCCAGAGAACTCCTACAGTTCCAAATTAGATTCTACTATTCTACTATGTAGATGCTTTGTTGAGCAAAATCTAAATTTACATTGTATCCAGTTTATAACCTTTCTTCTTCTTAAGAAAAATAAATATTTTGCTAACATATTCTTAAACCTTATTGAAAATATTGCATTACCTTTTTAAAAATTAATTTAGCGCAACCTGATGGAGTAGTCTACGAATGTTACAGAATTTAATTGGGCTTGGGTTGCTATAATCTAATTCTGCTCAGCAATATAATATGCATCAAATCATGGATTTCTGATAGGAGCAGTGAATCTAAATTATCCGCTTATCCTCATTTGCATTACTCTGCACACAAAATGTTTAGGCTCCTTTTGTTTTTTTTCTTTTTAGACATCCGCAACATCAATAAAGATGTCGAACACATATAGAACACTTCAGAAACAGAATACAGCTGGCATTTCAGCCAGAAAGACAATTTTCCTTAGGGGCTCTTTCATTGCTTTAACACTAATCTGTGACAAAAAGGTCTTGTCGGATTCTTATTGCATTTAAGAAGCTTTTGGTGAGATTTGTATTGATCTGAAATAAAGCAACTGACAACATTGCAATAAATTTTTACTACTTAGTACTGATCAATATGTGTTTTCCCCTCAAACTTTTTCAGAAGATTGCCTTGAATTTTTTTTCAGATATGGCTAGGATACTTCTAAGGTAATAATATTAAAAAGGTGGTACACCTTTTGAACCAGGAGAATCCATTACAGTAAGATTTTCATTTCTCTAGGATGAATTATACCTAATATAATGCAAATAAAATACACATATACAGGAACATACACACAGACTACTAGGTACAGATAACACAGGAACCTATATATACTCTTTATCAAACTGATCACATTATGTATATATAAATTGTCTGCAGGCCACATCAAACCAAAGGGATTATCGGTCATGACATTGAGTTACTGTCCCTAAGTATGTGGTGTAGAATTGAAATGAATGAATATACACACATCACAATTTTACTTAAACATAAATTTGAAAATGATCTCCCTTCAGTTATGTACCTTAAATACTAGATGTTTTATACAAAGACAATGTGCTTTAATTATTGATTTTTATTATCTTCAGAAACTTTTTTTTGCATTTCCCTTTTCGTTAGCTTGATGTTCATAGAATTTTTCAAATGCAGTTCTCTATCAAATCAGATGCCAAACAATAGGGATTCTTAAGTTAAACTAGAAGCAGGAGAAAAATGAAAATAATTTTCTTCAACAATGTAGTGAGATAACAGGGAGAAAATAACCATGATATGNCAATTTTACTTAAACATAAATTTGAAAATGATCTCCCTTCAGTTATGTACCTTAAATACTAGATGTTTTAAACAAAGATCATGTGTTTTAATTATTGATTTTTATTATCTTCAGAAACTTTTTTTTTTGCATTTCCCTTTTCGTTAGCTTGATGTTCATAGAACTTTTCAAATGCAGTTCTCTACCAAATCAGATGCCAAACAATAGGGATTCTTAAGTTAAACTCAAAGTAGGAGAAAAATGAAAATAATTTTCTTCAACAATGTAGTGAGATAACAGGGAGAAAATAACCATGATATGAAATTTAACCTTTCAATAATATATTTTTTAAGGATTTCTATTGCATATACAGATATCTTCCTGCATGTAATGCCTAAGTAAGAACTGTCTTGTTTTAGATGAATTACCTAGGTATAAACTTTTAGAACAACAGTCCTTATAATTGTGGACACTGAAATCTCAGTGGTGAAAAAGCTATCAATCCAATTAATTTGTTGAGAATGTATAAATGTAATGTATGTTTGAGCTCTAGAGAGCAATCAAATAGATTCCTATTTCTTGCATATTCTAAAGAATGCTTTATCTAGTGAGTCTTATATAAACCTAAATATTAAACTGAGCATTTTAATCACATTAAAAAAAGTTATTGTGTATTGCATGTATATTTCATCTGTACATTATNATGTTTGAGCTCTAGAGAGCAATCAAATAGATTCCTATTTCTTGCATATTCTAAAGAATGCTTTATCTAGTGAGTCTTATATAAACCTAAATATTAAACTGAGCATTTTAATCACATTAAAAAAAGTTATTGTGTATTGCATGTATATTTCATCTGTACATTATTTCAGGGAGTTTATAGGAAAATCTTCAACTTATGAAATTGTCTGGTTTTTGTTTGTTTGTTTGTTTTTTAAAGTTTAACTCTGGCTCAGAGATATCTTTTCCTTTGTCTATTCTTTTTTTGGTAGCAACAGTAGTCTTGGTTTCAGGCTGATGTCTTACATATGAGACAGGATAGCCTTCAGTTAGCACTGCATTNGAGTTTATAGGAAAATCTTCAACTTATGAAATTGTCTGGTTTTTGTTTGTTTGTTTGTTTTTTAAAGTTTAACTCTGGCTCAGAGATATCTTTTCCTTTGTCTATTCTTTTTTTGGTAGCAACAGTAGTCTTGGTTTCAGGCTGATGTCTTACATATGAGACAGGATAGCCTTCAGTTAGCACTGCATTTAACTTAGCTCTTTGTCATGTATGAATGTGCCTTGAAAAATCCCATGGACAGAGGAGCCTGGTAGGCTACAGTCCATGGGGTCACGGAGAGTCAGACATGACTGAGCTACTTCACTTTCAATTTTCACTTTTCACTTTCATACATTGGAGAAGGAAATGGCAACCCACTCCAGTATTCTTGCCGGAGAATCCCAGGGACAGAGGATCATGGTGAGCTGCCGTCTATGAAGTCGCACAGAGTCAGACACAACTGAAGGGACTTAGCAGTAGCAGCAGCAGCGGCAGCATGTATGAATGTGAACATTGGACCATAAAGAAGACTGAACACCGAAGAATTGATGCTTTTGAAATGTGGTGTTAGAGAAGATTATTGAGAAATCCTTGGACTGCAAGAAGATCAAACCAGTCAATCCTAAAGAAATCAATCCTGAATATTCATTAGAAGGACTGACATTGAAGCTGAAGCTTCAATACTCTGGCCACCTGATGCGAAGAACTGAGACTCATTAGAAAAGCCCCTCGGAGTCCAAAAGTCTGTTCTATACATCTGTGTCTCTTTTGCTGTCTCGCATACAGGGTTACCGTTACCATCTTTCTAAATTCCATATATATGTATTAGTATGCTATATTGGTGTTTTTCTTTTTGGCTTACTTCACTCTGTATAATCAGCTCCAGTTTCATCCACCTCATTAGAACTGATTCAAATGTATTCTTTTTAATGGCTGAGTAATACTCCATTGTGTATATGAACCACAGCTTTCACTGAAACATGTATAATATCATGTAAGAAATGAATAGCCAGTCTAAGTTCGATGCAGGATATAGGATACTTGGGGCTGGTGCACTGGGATGACCCAGAGAGATGGTATGGGGAGGGAGGGAGTGCAGGATTTGGAACTCATGTACACCCATGGCAGATTCATGTTGATGTATGGCAAAAACCAATACAGTATTGTAAAGTAAAATAAAGTAAAATTTTTTTAAAAAGAATGGAATAAAAATAGACCTTTCTTCTAAAAAAAAAGAAAAAATAAGAAAAGACCCTGATGCTAAGAAAGATTGAAAGGAAGAGAAGGGGATAACAGAGGACAAGATAGTTCGATGGCATCATTGACTCAATGGACATGAGTTTGAGCAAGCCCTGGAAGATGGTGAAGGACCGGGTAGCCTGGTGTGTTGGCAGTCCATAGGGTCACAAAGAGTCAGACACGACTGAGTGACTGAACAGCAAGGAATGACATGGAGCAAGAAACAATGTGGCATAGAGCAATATTATAGTAGTAATTTCATGACTGCCAGATACAAATTCTGATGTCAAAATTCCTCTACTTGGGTTGTGCCCTCTCAAAAATATGGGACTGACCTGGTACAGGCCATTGAGTTCAGGAATACTACAGGCTCTTAGACCTTTTTAGACATAGCTAATCCCATACCTCTTACCTTGGGAAAAGGATTTGTTCCCAATCTCAAATGCAGCTGATTCTTATCAATGCCAGTTACATGTTTTTGAACGTGCAGACTTGATAATGAGAAAAAGTGATTGGTCCAGCGATACTTCTTATCTGAGTTCTATGTAATTTCAGTCTGTTTACACGTCTCTTCTTAGCAATTGCTTGAGTTAATACCACAGAAAAGATTCAAACAAGGCTCAAAGCATCTGACCTATCTGAGGCTATAGAATCAAATTAGCTTACAACCCTAAACTTTCTTTCAGAAACTCAATTTAAATATCCTAATATTAATATAAAAAACATTGTTGATCCTCTGAAATATGGAAATTATGGTAATTATGCTCTAATAATAAAACATTGTGCCTTTATGTTATTTTATTAGGCATGCTAGATTTTTGGTTTGTTTTAGAACTAAAACATGAAGCCATAAATATAATTTGTAGGCTTTTCTAAAAGGCCATTTGATTATATTCCTATGTAGAAATAAGCTATAACATTTTTGAATTTTTATAATGTATTTTTTCAAAAAGTTTATATTCTACAAAAGAACATTCCTTTAATTAAATCTTTAATGATTATTTACACATTACTATTCACATGGAGTTGTATTTAACTAAGGTGAGATGGAAGTGTTTGTAATTGTTTCTTAGATTCTGACAAAAATCTATGTATTTAGCATATCAAAAAATTTTGGTTAAAATATGATTTAAAGATCATATTAAAGATCACATCCTGACCATAAAAAATAAGAAAGAAAGAAAGAAAATTCAATAGAAAGAGAAAAAAAAAAAAAAAAAGGAAAAAGAGCCCTAAATTCTACAGAATGAAGGAACAATGATGTTGGAATTTGTCCTCGGTTAACCGCCAGTCTTGCTGACATCTTGCCTGGATTTTAATGGGTCACATTTCAGAACTTTGAGACAGTTTTGGGTGATCATGAGGGTGAAAAACAGGATCTAAAAGTCCTTAGGAAAGCCAGAACTCCTAAACTGTGACATATTAAGCCTGAACTGGAGAGAATGGAAAAATCACCCAGTAGAGAAAAAGACACTGAGGAAACGTACCCTGTTTGAGTTTTGGTATAGACA
Organism: Neotragus moschatus; assembly: GCA_006410615.1. Classification (NCBI taxonomy): domain Eukaryota; kingdom Metazoa; phylum Chordata; class Mammalia; order Artiodactyla; family Bovidae; genus Neotragus; species Neotragus moschatus. Next base: position 1,725,352 of record SJYA01000065.1, on the reverse strand, counting down.
GGTGTGAGGAAAAAGTAATTTTTAAAAAAGTATCTCATGGTAATTCTTTAGTTCAGTTTAGTTCAGTTCAGTCACTCATTTGTGTCTGACTCTGCAACCACATAGACTGCAGCATGCCAGGCTTCCCTGCCCATCACCAACTCTGAGAGCTTACTCAAACTCAAGTCCACTGAGTCTGTGATGCCATCCAACCATCTCATCCTCTGTCGTCCCCTTCTCTTCCTGTTTTCAATCTTTCCCATCATCAGGGTCTTTTCAAAGGAGTCAGCTCTTCATGTCAGGTGGCCAAAGCATTGGAGTTTCAGCTTCAGCATCAGTCCTTCCAGTGAATATTCAGGACTGATTTCCTTTAGGATGGACTGGTTGGATCTCCTTGCAGTCCAAGGGACTCTCAAGAGTCTTCTGCAACACCACAGTTCAAAGGCATCAGCTCTTTGGTCCTCAGCTTTCTTTATAGTCCATATTTCACATGCATACATGACTACTGGAAAAACTGTAACTTTGACTAGATGGACCTTTGTTGGCAAAGTAATGTCTCTGCTTTGTAGTATGCTGTCTAGGTTGGTCATAATTTTTCTTCCAAGGAGCAAGTGTTCTTTAATTTCATGGGTGCTGTCACCATCTCCAGTGATTTTGGAGCCCCCCAAAAATAAAGTTTGTCAGTTTCCATTGTTTCCCCATATACTTGAAATGAAATGATGGGGCCAGATTCTATGATTTTAGTTTTCTGAATGTTGAGTTTTAAGCCAATTTTTTCACCCTCCTGTTTCACTTTCATCAAGAGGCTCTTTAGTTCTTTGCTTTCTGCCATATGGGTGGTGTCATCCTCATATCTGAGATTATTGATATTCCTTCCAGCTATCTTGATTCCAGCTTGTGGTTCATTTAGTCCAGGATTTCTCATGNGATGGATGTGACTTTGAGTGAACTCCGCGAGTTGGTGATGGACAGGGAGGCCTGGTGAGCTGCAATTCATGGGGTCCCAAAGAGTTGGACACGACTGAGCAACTGAACTGAACTGATCTATATTAAGGACTGGATGATTTATAGGTTATTATAAAACTATGATTTTTGATTTGTGTTAAAAGGGATTCTAAAATGCTGAGGAACTGCTTTGAAAAGAAATGAATTACTGTCCGAGTGAGCAGAAATTTAAGGTAAAACAACAAAGTATTAACTTATTTTACAGACTATTTATGTTATTCTTCCAGTTAAGGTTTAATTGAAGAAAACGTTTCACAGCTAAAGCATTAAAAAAAAAAAACCTCTATCATCCATAGGTCAATTAGTTTATTTTGTGTCCATGGTGGGAGTGGGAGGGGGAGGGGAGGACTGAAATTTAAGGAGGAAAGCACAAACACAAACTAAATTTCTGGTATTTATTTAATCTAATGAAAGCAATAATTAAATCTTTTTAATTTCCCTGTATGGCAACCCACGCTAGTACACTTGCCTGGAAAATCCCATGGGAGGAGCCTGGTAGGCTGCAGTCCATGGGGTCAGGAAGAGTCAGACAAGACTGAGCGACTTCACTTTCACTTTTCACTTCCATGCATTAGAGAAGGAAATGGCAACCCACTCCAGTGTTCTTGCCAATCCCAGGGATGGTGGAGCCTGGTGGGCTGCTCTCTATGGGGTCGCACAGTCGGAGAGGACTGAAGCGACTTAGCAGCAGCAGCAGTTTCCCTGTATTTCAGATGTTATGTCAGTCTCTCTTTAAGAGAGTAGATTTTATTAATATATATATATATAATTTTGATATTCATGTATAGCCAAAAGAAAAAAGGGAACAAAAGAAAAANAGGGATGGTGGAGCCTGGTGGGCTGCTCTCTATGGGGTCGCACAGTCGGAGAGGACTGAAGCGACTTAGCAGCAGCAGCAGTTTCCCTGTATTTCAGATGTTATGTCAGTCTCTCTTTAAGAGAGTAGATTTTATTAATATATATATATATAATTTTGATATTCATGTATAGCCAAAAGAAAAAAGAGAACAAAAGAAAACAGACAACTTACTATGTGTACACCTTTTGTTTGCGTAACTATATGCTACATTATCTCAGATTATAGAGTTTAATTTGAAAGATTCTTTGGAAATAAGGGAAACTAGAAACCTGAAGTGAAAAGAGCACTGTTTGTTGCCTTTTAGTATGCAATATAGCTCTCGTGGCTAGTATCTTAGCAGCATATTCGCAGTTCTAGAATTTACTATGCCCATGACTCAGATTTCCCATCTATGCCTCTCTGTCTCTAGATTCTTAAAAATATCAATACACTATTAACCATGGCAATGGCACCCCACTCCAGCACTCTTGCCTGGAAAATCTCATGGACGGAGGAGCCTGGTGGGCCGCAGTCCATGGGGTCTCTAAGAGCTGGACATGACTGAAGCACCTTAGCAGCAGCAGCATTAACCATGGCACAGTCTTCTCCACATCACAGCCTTTGATTTTGTGTGCTTCTAATGCTTCATATATTGGGCTTATTTTAGTCTGTGTTCCATCTTCCACCAAAACTATTAGGTTGGATTGCTCAGAAAAATATATGATGGGTTTTATCAAGTGACTCAAGAACAAAAACAGCACTCTGCAGCCACACCACAAACTTTAGAGACTTTAGAGAAGACAACAACCAAAGATTGATTAAGGTGTATTTACTGTGTAGTTTCACATAGTCAAAGTATGGTTTATGCATATAGAATTCACTAGAATCATGTAGTAAGACTCACATTTCTCAGAGGAAGGCAATGAAAGTAGAAGGCTTTAATCTCATCCATTACTCCAGTGAAAAAATATGATCTCCTATTATCATCTTTACCAAAAAAAGAAAAAAAAAATCCTACTCAAAAATAAATGGAAGCTTCTCCAAAGGTTTTAAGTATTTTCACCTTGCACAAGAATATTAGGTATTCAGTCACTACAAGATCAAACCAGTCAGTCTATCATTGGAAGGACTGATGCTGAAGCTGTTAACTCCAATACTTTGGCCACTTGATGAGAAGAGCCAACTTATTGAAATAGACTCTTAAGCTGGGAAATACTGAGGGCAGAAGGAGAAGGGGGTGACATGTTAGATGGCATCACTGACTCAGTGGATATGCATTTGAGCAAACTTTGGGAGATAGTGGAGTACAGAGGAGCTTGGTATGCTGCAGTCCATGGGGTCACGAAGAATTGAACACAACCTAGCAGCTGAACAACAACAGTCACTATGTCATTCATTGGATTTTTAAACACCTTTATTGAGATACAATTCACATATCATAAAATCCATCTTCTACAGTGTATAATTCAGCTTTTTTGGGGTATATTTTACAGCATTGTACAGTACTTTTTTTTTTCCCCTTTACTTTCATGTTACAGGTTACCCATTAGCAACCACTTTCCATTCTTCCCTTTCCCTTCCTCCCCTAGAACTACTAATTTAATTTTCATCTTTTTGAATTTGCCTATTTTGGAAATATAAATGGAAACATATGGTGTGGAATTTTGTGACTGAAAAATTTCTTATCATTAAATATGTGTTTATCAGTATAGCAACATGAAATAGAATGGTTACTGATTTTCTTCATTTAATATAATATTTTCAAGTTTTATCCATGTTCAGCATATGTTGTTGTTCTGTCACCCAGTTGTGTCCGACTCTTTGTGACCCCATGGACTGCAGTGTGCCAGGGGTTTTAGCATATATTATCATGCTATTTTTAATGCTAATTATATTTAATGATATGTCTTGTGCTCAGTTGTATCTGACTCTTTGTGACCCCATGGACTACAGCTCACTAGGCTCCTCTGCCCACAGGATTTTCTAGGCAAGAATGCAAGAGTGGGTTGCCATTTCCTTCTCCAGGGGATCTTTCATACCCACATCTCTCATGTCTCCTGCACTGGCAGGTGGATTCCTTACTGCTAACACCTCTTAGGAAGCTCATATTTAATCATATGTATATATCTTACTTTTATCTACTCATCAGTTAATAAATATTCTAATTGTTTTCATTTTTATTAACATTAATAGTGCTGCTATAAATATTTGTGCTCAATTTTTTTTTTAAAGAATGTTTTCATCAAATTGAGGTATATGTCTAGAAATGGAATTGCCTGGTCTTACAGTTTAACATTTTGAAGAATGGTTAAAATGTTTTACAAAGCAGCTGTATTATTTTACATTTCCATCAGCAAAGAATAAAGGGTTTCATTTTCTCTAATTCCTTGCCAAAACATTTGTTATACTTTTCTTTTTTATTCATTTTACTGCATGTGTGGTATCATCGTTGTTTTGATTTTCATTTCCCTAATAACTAATGTTTTTAAGTATCATTTCATGTGCTCACTGGCCATTCATATATCTTCTTTATGAAATATCTAATATCCTTTTCTAATTTTTAAATTGGGTTCTTTTGTCTTCTTGAGTTGCAAGTGTCTATGTGTGTGCCTTTAATGTACACTGGGCAAAAGTTTTTTATAACATTTGAAAATATTTTCTCCCATTCTGTGAGTTATCTTTTCATATTTGATTTTTTTTTAAGTTTCAAAGTAATCCAATTAACGTTTTTTGTCACTTGTGCTTTTCTTTAACTAACACAAGTCACTAAGACCTTCTCTAGGCTTTCTTTCAAGACTTCTTACAGTTTTAACCCTTACACTTATCTGTGTGATCCAGTTTGTATTAAAATTATTTCTTTGATTTTAAAACCTATTTATCCTAATGCCAACTTAAAAGTATAGATTGGATTTTTAGAAACCTTTAAAATGTTAAATATGACTGATAACATTATGACATAAAACATTTTTTTTTACTGTTTTTTCAGAAAGTATCAGTTAAATCTGTGTCAATATGCTCTCAAATATATCAATAGGAAAGACACAGATAAATTAGAAAAGGAAGTGGCAGGATTTTAAATAAAGCAATCACATGACTAAGACATATAGTCTTTGGAAGTATTTATATCTTTCGTGTTAAATTCCTAGAAATATATTTTTACAAAGATGGAAACGTTAGATAGAACAGTGGTCTCATATAATCTTACAATCAAAAATGTTTATAATCAACATTCTGATTAAGTTCAGGTAAAAACACGTGTTATATTTTAGGGCACATAAGAGCAAAAACATTTTATTTTTCTATTCACTTATTCATATATGTTCCACCTAATATGTTAGATACCACAAAGTGTCTGTGGATATAGCATTGAACAAAATAGACAAAAATCCTTGTGTGGGAGATAGTAAGTCAAATAACTAAGGGACAGAACAATCCATGAGAATGTCTACAGTAGAAAGAAATGCAAATGCCACCATTCTAATATGATGACAGTCCCACTTGAAGAATAATAAAGCAGACCGGTCTGGCTAGAGTGAAGTGAATGAGAAAGTCATTAGTAGCTAAGATCTGAGAGCTGAAAAGGTGTTCAGTTATACTAAAGCTTATGGGTAAGGTTTTTTTATTCCATACAAGAGGCAAAGTCCTTGAAGGGTTTTGAGAGGACTCATAATACTGTAATATTTATTTTTTAAAAGATTACTCTGCATTTCATCTGAAAATAAACACTTGGAAATCAGGTTTAAACTAAAAACTGAAAATAATATCATAGCTTTAATTATAGATGGAATAGCTATAGTATAAAAATACATTAAAGTCACTTATGAAACATTAATGCTGCAACCACAGAACTAAAAGAATAATTATAAATAGTATTAATTTTCTCAGATTAAATGGAAAAATCAATTGTATTATATTCCTTTGTAAGTTATTATTTAATATAATCTAGGTATGATCAGACATCCTGAATTAGTATATCTGCAGTAGATTCCAGATCTAAGCACATGTTTTTAGAAACTGCTTCATGATTATTTCTGATATATGACACTAATTCACAAATATATCTACAAATTTATACCAAGAATTACTTATTCAGCAAAAAGTTTCATGTAATAGCATTTTCATCCGGGCAACATTTTAGATAATCACACAAAGCATTTTGATATCAATCTTTGCCAAGCTCTTTGCTGAATTCAATATGTTATGAAATTTGTGTCCGCCTAGTCCATGGGCCTGATGCATGCCACAATGAAAATGGAAAGGCAATTACTTTCATATGATTTTCACCATGTGAATTCGTGTTGGGGCCTAGTGATCAACAATATAGTTGTGAAATGTTCACAGACTCTTTGATATATAATCTATTTTAGAATTTTGCCAAAAATACATATCTAGCATTTCGGCTAAATGATATGTAGTTTTAGAATCCTCTTACTTCCTATTGTGGAAAATTGCAATAATGTTTGTCCTCATTCTTTTGTCACGTCTTCCCTTTGCTCTCATTTACTATTGTTCAGAAAGTACTCATGCAAGAGTCTTCTGTACTTCCGAATTGCAGACACAGACTCTTTTGTAAACATTACATTATTTTTACATATTTTCCCCATCTCTGCATCCATATTCGTAATAAGCTTTTAAATATACTTTCGCATTGTTAACAATTTAATTACATTCTTTTTTTCTGGAGATGGTGAAATAAATTAGAGAGAAGCAGGAGCATGCCCTTGCTCATCAACTTATACTTCATTATTTATTTGTTCAATAATGTCTATTTGCTTACTCTAAAATGTATTCCATTTTTATTTATTTTTGCCTTATCAACTCCAGTCATTGCTTCCATGACCTGTTAAGAAATGTCCAATTAATATTTTAGTATGTCTAATTTTTCTCAAGCTATTTAAATTATGATCTCATAGAATTTGAATTCTGATTGTGGATTTTCAGATAGCAACCCTCACAGGAGTATAATAAACAAAAATAGCATTTATTAGAATTTATAGTTCCTAGACTCCAGGTATATATATCATTTTAAGTGTTTTATCTCTTGTAATATTTAGGATATTTTAACTACTTCAATATATTATGGAAATTTCCCAGAGATGTGCAATAATAAGATGCAGAGGTAAGATTTCTTTTCTTAAATTTGTTTCTGTTGTTTTTCTTTTTTAAAAAATTAATACTTATTTTAGTGCAGTTTTTTTTGTTTTTTGCATTTTTTTTCTTTTTTCTTTTTAATTGGAGGATAATTCCTTTACAATATTGTACTGGTTTCTGCCATGCTGCTGTTGCTGCTAAGTCACTACAGTCGTGTCCAACTCTGTGTGACCCCATAGACGGCAGCACACCAGGCTCCCCCATCCCTGGGATTCTCCAAGCAAGAACACTGGAGTGGGTTGCCATTTCCTTCTCCAATGCAGGAAAGTGAAAAGTGAAAAGTGAAAGTGAAGTCGATCAGCCCTGTCCAACTCTTAGCAACCCCATGGACTGCAGCCCACCAGGCTCCTCTGTCCATGGGATTTTCCAGGCAAGAGTACTGGAGTGGGGTGCCATGCATACAACAAGGTAAATCAGTCAGTGCAGTTTTAGGTTCAGAGGAAAACTGAAAGTATAGAAAATTCCCATAAGCTCCTCTCCCCCTTCTTCAGTCTCCCCTATTAACATCCTGCACTTGTATTGTACATTTCTTACAATTGATGAACCAGTATTGAATCAATATTATTAAATGAGTGCATAGTTTGCACTAAGGTTTACTTTTCATGGTGAAAATGTTATGTTTTTTTAAAAACACACAGTGATATATATCTACCATTACACTATCATACAGAATAAATAGTTTTACTGTTTTAATACAAACCCCTGTGTTCCACCTATCTATCCATCTGTCCTCTCCCCTTAAACCCCTAGCAACCATTTATCTTTTTACCATCTCCATAGATTTTCCTTTTCTCAGAATGTCATGCAATGGGAATCATACAGTATTTAGCATTTTCAAATTGTTTTGTTTCAGTAAGCAATAGGCATTTAAGCTTCCTCCAAGTCCTTGTGCACCTTAACGGCTCATTTCTTTCCAGTGCTGAATAATATTCTGATATATAAATGGACCACAGTTTGTTTGTCCATGCATTCGTTGAAGGCCATCTCGGTTGCTTCCAAATTTTGACAGTTATGAGTAAAGCTGTTATAAGCTGTGTAGGTTTGGTGTGGATGTGAGTTTTCTATTCTTTTGGTAAATAACAAATATTATTACTGGAAATTATGGTAAGAGAATGTTAACTTTGAAAGAAAATGCCAGACTGTCTTCCAAAATTATCTGTAGCATTCTTCATTCCAATCAGCAATGAATGAGAGTTCCTGTTGTTCCATATCCTTGCCATGATTTGATGTTTTCAATATTTGAGATTTTGCCCTTTCTAATAGATGTCTTCTAGTATCTGTGTTTTGATTTTGAATCCTCTAATAATATATGATGGCTTTCCAAGTGGCACAATGGTTAAGAACCCTCCTGCCAATGCAGAAGTCACAAGAGACATGGGTTCATTCTCTTGGGGTGAGAAGATGCCCTGGAGTAGGAAGAGGCAACCCACTCCAGTATTCTTGCCTGGGAAATTCCATGGACAGAGAAGTCTGGTGGATTACAGCCCAGGGGGTCACACAGTTGGACATGGTTGAGCATGTGCCTCTCTTCTTCTTCTAATGACATGTGACACTGAGCACATTTTCATATGTTAATTTTCCATTTGTGTATCTTCCTTGATGAAGTTTATGTTCAGATTTTTTGCCCCCATATTTTAATTGATTTGTGTGTTTTCTTCTAATTGAGTCCTAAGAGTTCTAAGTATTGGCTATACTATTCCAAATGCTTTACGTATGCTATATCAGTTACTTGAAATTTTAATATATTTTATTAACACTTACCAATTTGAATTTAGAATTGTATGATAAGCAGAGTATCTACTCAGCAAATCTTTCAGTCAATTATCAAAGATAATTTTTATCATCTTTCATGTGTACTTTCTTTTACAATTAAAAATATAAAATCTTTTTTATATTAAAATAACTGGTAAGGCACATCAAGTGACAATTTTGAATTAAGATATGCTTTCATAGATATACACTTGTATACACATTCAAATCAGTATAACAAGTTATTACTAAGTGGCAATCTTTGTCAAATAAACAAGTATTTTGAACAACTTACAAACCACTTTCTTTAAAAGTGGTTTCATGTTGGAAATTCCGGGAAATATATTTTTCCCTCAGATTAAATTACGTCCTTTTATTTTATTATTTTCCTACTTCTTAACTTCAAAGATACCTTTCAGCCTAGAGCCAACCAGAAATTTAATAAATTCCATTCTCATGGAGCATAAAATAATTTTTCTCAAATATAATGCTTTCTATAGAAGAAAATAACCAAGGAAAAAAACAATTGCTAACTCTAAACCTAAAGGAAAAAAAAAATCTTTAAAATATATGTGTTCATTTATTTTGAATCTTGGTTTAATTTCTTGACTAATTGTTAAAAAACATGATCTAAGACTTATATAATAAAACCAATAGAAATAATACTGAATAATTACCTAAACTTAGTTGTAAATTGCACTTCTCATAATAGTTTCATTTCTTCCTGAAGCAACTTTCTTACATACAGCAAATAAAATTTGCTAAAATCAATAAGAAACATTTTATTTAATTAAATTGATTCATATAAATGTTTTAGCTATGATCAAGTATGTTAAGTGGCAAAATATGAAAAATGTACAAACATATTTGCCTAAATAAAGCTGTTTTTTCATCTATGGGGTCACACAGAGTTGGACACGACTGAAGTGACTTAGCAGCAGCAGCAGCAGCCTCCAGTTCTCATTAAAGGCAACATGAGATTTAACATAAAGAAACAGAAGTATATTTGTCAAAAATAGAGAGATGATATTAGCTTTTTTAATACACCATCAGTATTCATTGGTAGACATAGTTCTGATTTCCATCCTCCTTTTTTGCTTTGTCAGTTCCATGCTGATAGCTTACATTTCCTGACTTGAGACATCTACTTTAAACTCCAGACTTTTACTCTCCCCAGCTATGAAATTTCTTGTTAGATGTCTCACTGGTATTTTAAACTGAAATTGCTTCTGCTTCCACTTTCCTACAATCTCTTCCTACCCAGGTTCATTTCTGCTTTCTGCTTTCCACATCACACTATGCAATCAATCCACCAGATTCTTTTTCCTATGCTCAAAAATTATCTTCAATCTTCCCAATTATCAACTTCCAATTTTGCTCCCTAAGAATTCATCACCAGTGAGTGCCCATGATTTTTAAAATATTGAATATTATGTCATCATGTCACTTAAAATCTTCCAATAGGCACACACGGCAACTGGAATTTATGATCGTTTGTCAATTCTTACAGAGTCTGGCAGTGTAAGCTTAATTCTCTACCACTCAGTTCAGTTCAGTCACTCAGTCGTGTCTGACTCTGGAACCCCATGAACCGTAGCATGCCAGGCCTCCCTGTCCATCACCAACACCCAGAGTACACCCAAACCCATGTCCATAGAGTAGGTGATGCCATCCAACCATCTCATCTTCTTTTGTCCCCTTCTTCTCCTGCCCTCAATCTTTCCCAGCATCAGGGTCTTTTCAAATGAGTCAGCTCTTCACAGCAAGTGGCCACAGTATTGGAGTTTCAGCTTCAACATCAGTCCTTCCCATGAACACCCAGGACTGATCTCCTTTAGGATGAACTGGTTGAATCTCCTTGCAGTCCAAGGGACTCTTGAGTCTCTACCATTAGTCTTAATCAATGAATTATATGCTAGTACTTTTAAAAGTGCCATTCATTCCAAGCTCACTCTATCCTTAATTTTTTTTACATTTCTCGATCTTGAAAAGCAGTTGTATCCAGCCATATGCTTGGATATAAATTCTGGGTACCTTGTGGATTTGAGAAGACAGGATTTGCAAATGAGAACAAACTGTAAAAGCAAGTGTTTTAAAATTATACAAATATTATAATATTCACCTAGTTTTATCATTGGACTATTTTTGTTCCTTTATTTAATATTCTTAGAAATCCAACAAGTTGCTTTATGTTTATTAAGCATATGAAACTCTACATTTTGCCAAACATTTGCCTATTTTAATTATAAATTTTAGGTTATTTGAAATACAGTTTGGCTTATCTGTTTTTAACTCTTTTACATTCTGAAAATTCTGTGAACCTTTTTAGCTTCTGAAAATACTATGCACCTTCATTTGAAAAGCGTGATTATTAGCAGTAGTAGTAGTAATAATATTCTTCTGTTATTAGTTTAAGAGACATAATTTACTTATTATCGTATTTCCATACTGATAGCTATGCTTTTGATTGGCATTTCTCTCCATGCATTATGTAGAATCAATGCCACTTAGTGAATTAGTCTTCTTTTTGAATGTATATTTGTCTAATAACAAGTAAGGGGAGAAAATGATGATTAAATGCTTATCTGAGACATCTGAAATCATCATTATCTCTGCCATCATCTCCAAACAGGNATTTCTCTCCATGCATTATGTAGAATCAATGCCACTTAGTGAATTAGTCTTCTTTTTGAATGTATATTTGTCTAATAACAAGTAAGGGGAGAAAATGATGATTAAATGCTTATCTGAGACATCTGAAATCATCATTATCTCTGCCATCATCTCCAAACAGGTAACACATTCAGGTCACGAACATTATGTTATCGTGGTCCTTAATGTATTCTGAATATCGACCACAGGACGAAACTCTTCATGGCTGCCTGCTTTAAGACCGTTTTTCATCATGCTTAGATGTAATCCTTTGGAGTGATTATGCGTGAATAATTCAGAAAATTGCACTATGCTGGGTATTTCAAAGCCACATACTGAAATCCAATATGAGCTGAATAGAGTTGGAGCCAGTGTGCTATATTTACTTTGGGATACTCCTGAAAAATATAGCTTTAGTGAGTTCGTATTTCTTGCTTATACTTTCAGTGCTGGGCAAATAGAAAACCATCGTAGAAACTTAAATATCATATGTGAATGATATCCTCAGATATTCAGCAGAAACAGAATTAAACTCAGAATAACATACAAGAATATAGAAGTATAAATATATCTTTGGCACCAAGTTAACCAGAAAATCGCTATA